>CM055124.1:8650331-9144584 GCA_029206835.1 Rana muscosa
CGAAGGCGCGCACACCGTTGGCGCGTGGGAGGTACTGAAGTACCCCACGCATACTCAGAGAATGCAATACCTACAACTACTGTGAATGTATTTAGTGTAGTGTATAAACATAATGTGTATGTTTACATTGTGTATTGCACCAAAGGCATGCATGTCATGTAGCGTGGGCGGAAACCCACGCAGAGTGCAAAGACATACCGGGTAGGTATGTTAGTATGTGGATATCCAATCGCACAAATTTAGACTGTGCATAGCGCCGAAGCGCCCATACCAATGGAGTGGAGTGTGGGAGGAAACCGGAGTACCCGAAGGAAAACCACACAGACTGCCTACACATACCGTGTAGGTATTATAGCATGCGTGATAAACATTGAACATGTTTAACTGTGCAGAAGGCCAAAGGCGCACATACCGTCAGCACGTGGGAGGAAACCGGAACACTCGGAAGATCTCCACGCAGACAGCACACAGATACCGTGTAGGAATGATAGCATGTGAATCAACATATTGCACATGTTTATGCTGTGCATTTCCATTGGAGCGTGGGGGGAAACCGGAGTACCCGGAGGAACCCCAAGCAAACAGTATACCCATACTGTAAACATGTACAGGTCCTTCTCAAAAAATTAGCATAATTGTGATAAAGTTCATTATTTTCTGTAATGTACTGATAAACATTAGACTTTCATATATTTTAGATTCATTACACACAACTGAAGTAGTTCAAGCCTTTTCTTGTTTTAATATTGATGATTTTGGCATACAGCTCATGACAACCCAAAATTCCTATCTCAAAAAATTAGCACATCATGAAAAGGTTCTCTAAACGAGCTATTAACCTAATCATCTGAATCAACTAATTAACTCTAAACACCTGCAAAAGATTCCTGAGGCTTTTAAAAACTCCCAGCCTGGTTCATTACTCAAAACCGCAATCATGGGTAAGACTGCCGACCTGACTGCTGTCCAGAAGGCCATCATTGACACCCTCAAGCAAGAGGGTAAGACACAGAAATAAATTTCTGAACGAATAGGCTGTTCCCAGAGTGCTGTATCAAGGCACCTCAGTGGGAAGTCTGTGGGAAGGAAAAAGTGTGGCAGAAAACGCTGCACAACGAGAAGAGGTGACCGGACCCTGAAGAAGATTGTGGAGAAGGACCGATTCCAGACCTTGGAGGACCTGCGGAAGCAGTGGACTGAGTCTGGAGTAGAAACATCCAGAGCCACCGTGAACAGGCGTGTGCAGGAAATGGGCTACAGGTGCCGCATTCCCCAGGTCAAGCCACTTTTGAACCAGAAACAGCGGCAGAAGCGCCTGACCTGGGCTACAGAGAAGCAGCACTGGACTGTTGCTCAGTGGTCCAAAGTACTTTTTTCGGATGAAAGCAAATTTTGCATGTCATTCGGAAATCAAGGTGCCAGAGTCTGGAGGAAGACTGGGGAGAGGGAAATGCCAAAATGCCTGAAGTCCAGTGTCAAGTACCCACAGTCAGTGATGGTCTGGGGTGCCATGTCAGCTGCTGGTGTTGGTCCACTGTGTTTTATCAAGGGCAGGGTCAATGCAGCTAGCTATCAGGAGATTTTGGAGCACTTCATGCTTCCATCTGCTGAAAAGCTTTATGGAGATGAAGATTTCATTTTTCAGCACGACCTGGCACCTGCTCACAGTGCCAAAACCACTGGTAAATGGTTTACTGACCATGGTATTACTGTGCTCAATTGGCCTGCCAACTCTCCTGACCTGAACCCCATAGAGAATCTGTGGGATATTGGGAAGAGAAAGTTGAGAGACGCAAGACCCAACACTCTGGATGAGCTTAAGGCCGCTATCGAAGCATCCTGGGCCTCCATAACACCTCAGCAGTGCCACAGGCTGGTTGCCTCCATGCCACGCCGCATTGAAGCAGTCATTTCTGCAAAAGGATTCCCGACCAAGTATTGAGTGCATAACTGAACATAATTATTTGAAGGTTGACTTTTTTGTATTAAAAACACTTTTCTTTTATTGGGCGGATGAAATATGCTAATTTTTTGAGATAGGATTTTTGGGTTTTCATGAGCTGTATGCCAAAATCATCAATATTAAAACAAGAAAAGGCTTGAACTACTTCAGTTGTGTGTAATGAATCTAAAATATATGAAAGTCTAATGTTTATCAGTACATTACAGAAAATAATGAACTTTATCACAATATGCTAATTTTTTGAGAAGGACCTGTATAATATGTGCAATAAACATATTGAACATGTCTATACTGTGCAGAGAGCTGAAGCGCACATACCATGAGAGTGCGGGAGGACACCGGAGCCCCCGCCAACCCAGAGAGTATAATACATACATATACTGTGAATGTATCTGGAGTCGTGCATAAACATATTTTGTACGTTTATATTAGGGATGTCCCGATACCGATACTAGTATCGGTATCGGCACCGATACCGAGCATTTGCCTGAGTACTTGTACTCGGGCAAATGCTCCCGATGCTTCACCCGATACTTGTGATCAGCAGTGATCAGTGCGGTGGGGGAAGTTACCAGCACCGATCACCGCTGTATATATTTAAAAGTAGTTTCTCCGAGTCCACTTCTCTCCCT
Organism: Rana muscosa; assembly: GCA_029206835.1. Classification (NCBI taxonomy): domain Eukaryota; kingdom Metazoa; phylum Chordata; class Amphibia; order Anura; family Ranidae; genus Rana; species Rana muscosa. The sequence continues at coordinate 8,652,927 of CM055124.1, forward strand.
CTCTCTCCCCCCCTCGCGCGGGTATCAGCTGCTTTAAAATCAGCGGTGATCGGTGCTTGTAGCTCCCCCACACACGATCACCGCTGATTGTCCCCGTATCCTCCTCCAGCCCCCTCCGTTTTGCTGTTGTCCCAATCCGTGTGTCCCTCTGTGCTGCCGTCCCAATCCGTGTGCCCCTCCGTGCTGCCGTCCCAATCCGTGTCCTCCTCCGTGCCGCCGTCCCAATCCGTGTCCCCCTCCGTGCTGCCGTCCCCCTCTGTTCTCCTCCTCCACCCCCTCCATCTGTCAGTATGGAGAGCGGAGGTAGGAGCCGGTAAATCTGGCTCCTTACTGTTCGGAATGTACAGAGTCAGTGATCACTGACTCTGTCCATTCACATAACTGAAACATCGTAAACTGTGTTTACAATGTTTTAGTTTATGAATGAAGAGAAGCCACGGTCTTCTCTCCATTCATTTTCAGCGCAGCAGAGGCTGCTGAGAAAGGGACTGGGGAATCTGTCCCTAGTCCCTTTCTCTGTCTCAAAGGGGAGATGTCAGAGGTCTGTTAAGACCCCTGATATCTCACCAAAGCCCCCCAACAGGGCTGATAAAAAATTTAATAAAAAAATAAATAATAAAGAAATGAATTGTAAAAAATAAATAAAATAAAATAGAAGAAAAAACACACTGACACTGTCCACCCCCCACCCCTTAAAAAAAGAAAACATTATAAAAAATCAATCAATAAATAAATTTAAAAAAAAAAAAAATTTTTTTTAAAAGAGATAAAAAAAAAGTATCGGTATTCGGTATCGGCGAGTACTTGGAAAAAAGTATCGGTACTTGTACTCGGTCTTAAAAAAGTGGTATCGGGACAACCCTAGTTTATATCATGTATGGCACTGAAACACAGCATTGGAACGTGGGGACAGCCACGCAGACACAGAGACCAATAACACATACATACACTGTGAATGTATGCAGTGTAGAGGTATAGGATGAGTTAAATTATGGCGCAGAGGCGCATAATCTTCTCTTCCAACCTGCTTGACTGTGCTGCCGAAGCAGCATGCAGGTAACAGGTAACCTCTGATCCTCAGACCGTGTGTCTGTCAGAGCTCAAATCATTCCCCAGGAAATGGCGGGAAATGTTACCTCAGGTATCACACATAAGGCTCACAGGGACTACAGACATAAATGAATAAAGTCCTCCTTCATCCATGCTGCTCTTGAGGCAGTGTGAGGAAAACAGTGAGGAAACTGTGTAAAAGAAAAGCTTGTCACAGCAATTCCAGCCTGAGAGTGTTTCTCACATCAATGAGATCACTTACAAGCGCCCTGTCATTCACTGACACAGAACTGGAGTCTTCCTCACAAGGGAATGTCCTGTTCATAAACATTAAATATTCAGAGGTCGGGTCCTGAGCATAGTAGCTAGGCCCATATCTGACTCAGAGCACTCCTTCACTAAAGATTTTTGTGGGGGGAGGGGGCTTATAGCTCCTTTTGCTCGCACACCACTTCCATTCTGACAGGAATTATTCCAGGACTGCTGACAACTGGTCCATAAGGACCACAGGTGCAGGAAACATATGAACATGTTTAACTGTGCAGCACTGCCAGTTGCCCCAGGCAAGTGTGGAGAGCAGGTGTATCAGACTCCATAACGCCACCCTCTGAGACCTTATACACTATACAGTGAATATACAGTCCACCCACTGGCTACGCTGAGGGGGGGATACCCGGGAGGACCCACCAACCCTTAAGGACAGCTCAGTCTGTGAGGAGATTGTGAGGGGATTCGCGCCGCCGCCAGAAATAAATGCGCGGCGGCCACAAGAAAATGGCCGCCGGCCGCAGCTATAACTGCGCCACTGAACGCCAAGATGGCCACCGAGCGCGAAATTCAAAGCTCTAATGCGCGCCAATGGCGCACGCAATAATCACCTCACACACCAGAAAAAACTGCAGACATGAGCGCCCAGCCAGGCCAGAGTGACCCCCAAGCACCCCACAGCACAGCACCAGTACAGGGTGCAGAGAGCAGCATAACAGGGGGGAGACAGGGAGAAACCCCCACACACAGAAACACAGCCAGCATGTACTCACCTGCAGTAGGAGAGACTACTTACCCGTCCCTTTCAGGGATCCACTGGCTTGTTTCAGACATACCTATCACAGAGTCGTACTGCGTAGCTGTCGGCCCGGTCCACCGCGAGAGATACAGTCAGTCAAGTACTGTTCAATCTTGAGAGGACCTCGGGAGCATGAAAGCAACCCGGCCACCCCTGGAGTATGTTGTGAACTGAGTCTCACGCACACAAGGCGATGATCAGCACGCTCGATGGTCGGACAGGGAAGACTACGAGGATACGAGTGTACCCAACCTGTTGCCCAGCCGACAGTTGATTGAAGGTCTCAAAAATAAAATAAAATTCCCAAAGGAATAAAATTTAAAAGTAAAATCTTCCAGGAGACTGGCTCCTGAGAGAGCCACGTGTTCTCCTTCTGCTAGGCAGAAAAAAAACTGAGGTCTGCTAGCTGCAGGTGGGAGGGCAATGTCCGGAGGGACCGCCCCCCTGGGCGGGGCTGTCCAGCTCTGGTTTGTTCTAGAATGTTTTAACATCTAACATTCTGCCTAGATCTTCTCCTGCGAGCAGGGACATATACCCACACGTTTACAGTATCCAGCTGTGTCAGTCCATGGACGATAAGAGAAAGTAGTTTTGACTAGACAGGGTAACTATAAAAAATTTAAAACAATGTGGGATCCCTGGCTGAGGAAAATGGGGTGTCCGCCCTAATTGGTGCGGCAGTAAGAAGAGTAAAAGAATGGACCTAAAAGGTGGAAACTGGACTGTTGAGATAGGAAGGGTGAATAGAGAACAGGTAAAAAGAGAAGCTATGGGCTCTAGATAAAGAAGTTAAATATGTTGGAAGATCAAAGGGAAGGAAGGGAAAGGGGAGGGGAAGTGGAAGGAAAGCCAAAATTAAATGAAGTAAAAATAAAATAGTTCTAGTTAAACAGTTAAAATAGCAATAATACAAGAGTGGTAGAATGCATTTTTGGTTCTTCTGTTTTTGGAGTGTGCAAAGAGATTAGTTGGGGAAGGGGGGGTAAGTGGTTAATTGTAGAACATTATATTAAAGCACTTTATGTGAAACAAGGATAAAACAAATGTATGTATTTCTTTTTCGTACATCACGGGACACAGAGCGACTTAGTCATTACTAATGGGTTATATAGATTACCTTCAGGTGTTGGCACTGGCCAATTCCAAACCGGAAGTACCCTCCCCTATATAAGCCCCTCCCACCCGGGAGCACCTCAGTTTTTTGCCAGTGTCTAAGGTGTTGGCCAAAGAGTAACATGTGTTTTCACTGGGCTTGCGTACAGGTTCTTTTGGGCCTTAGTAAGCTGTTCCGGATCCCACCAAAAAAGCTTCATAGCTAAACGGTCGGTACCCGGGCCTTGCAGCAGAAGAGCAAGGTTTTGCCTGTAATGCTTCTCTTAGGAGGGCTGGACCCTGGGATCCAGAGCTCTGGTCATACCCACGACCAAGACGCTGTCTGTGCAGGGTGCTATACAGGTCCAGGGGAGTGGAATCCTTGGGAACCCGGTCCCTGAAGGTTTAATTACAATGCCTGCCGTGATAGGTGAAGTTTGGACTTTTGTGGACCAAACAAAGTCCTGCGGCGGGGATCAGGTAAGTGGGGGCCCTCAGGAACTTGGTTCTATTGGGGGACCCCCAAGCCTAATTTGTCTTTCTGTCTGTTACCTAACGGTATTCCCGCTAAATATCTGTGTTTGCCTATAACTACTGAAAATGTAAAATTTTAATAGTAGTCAAGAAAAAAAAAAAAAAAAACAGGGACCGCGGTACCTGTGTTAAACCACTAGAGGCCGCTGTAGTCCATTTTTCTTGTAAATGTGGATCTTTGGTTTTCTCAACTCAAAAGATCCAGGCAGCTGGTAAGTTTCTCTGAGGGAATCCACTTCCTCTGCCCTGTTGCTGCGTTCATCCACCGCACAGGCCCTCCGGCAAAAAGGGCCCTGGCTCCTAGTCCTCTGTTGGTTTTCGAAAAGGGCGCCATTGGCGCACGGGCGCGCGCGCGGGCGCGTGCACGCGCCTCCTATGAAAAAAAAGGGGCGGGGCGGGTGGATGACGCTCGATGCGCGCCGCGGCGCTTCTGCGCATGTGCGGGCGTCCCAGCATGGTTAAAAGACACAGTACAAGTGTCAGCTGCATGCAAACAGAGCTAGCAACAAACAGTGGCACACAGAGGCGGTTGATGCAGGCATCCCCATAGAAAGGCACTTTAGTGGACACCAGCTGGTATATAGCAGCACCTGTGTTAGACTATTACCAGCAAAAATTGGTGTATGACGACGGGAATACCTCAGCTTTGTGCTTAAAGGATATGTCGTCCAGACGCTCCGGAAATAATCTTCCAGGAAGCCAAAGGGGTCTCCATCGGGCTCTGAGGATATTGGGCATGCTTGCACTGCACCAATCTCCCCTGAGAATGCAGAGGTCAGTAGCCGTAGAAACCCCGCAGGAATGCCTGGTGCTGCGGCTGTCCCCAGTCCACCAGCTCCTGTATATATAACAGAGGAGGTTTTATCCTCAACTCTGGGAGGATTGGAAGAGAGATTAACAGCATTGATCGCTGCTTCCCTGTCACAGGAAAAGCGCGTCCGATCTCCGTCTCCTCCTTCAGAGTGCCTGTTAGTGGAGGAACAGCCCCACACAGAGATCGACCTACCGGAAGGGGATCAGGATGAGGTTGATTCACTTATAGAGGAATCAACAGTGGAAGAACCTTTCTCAGCTTCTCAGGCTGAAAGATTATGGGTTCAGTCTCTGACTAACATGGTCCGATCAGCATTTAAAATGCCTCTGGCGGAACCACCATCCACTACGGTTTCCTCGCTGGGGTCGCTAAAAGCTCCCCAGGCGGTCTGTTCCTTCCCAATCCACCCTTTATTAGAAGGGCTTATTTACCAGGATTGGGAGCATCCTGATAAAATATTTGCTCCCCCCAAGAGATTTCCGGTGATCTATCCCATGGAGGATAAGTTCATAAGAAAATGGAGGGTCCCTACAGTGGACGCAGCCATCTCTTCTGTTAACAAATCACTGACATGTCCAGTAGATAATGTTCCAATGTTCAAAGACCCAATAGATAAAAAATTGGAGTCTTTACTAAAATCTGCTTTCTCTACAGCAAGCATGGTGACACAACCTGCGGTAGCAGCGATTGGAGTCTGCCAAGCAGTGAAAGATCAGTTGAAACAAGTCTTAAGGGACTTACCAGATCAGCAGGCTCTTGCCCTAGCTGACCTGCCTAGAGCCTTGTGTTTTGCGGTGGACGCCATAAAGGATACAATCCAACAGGCCTCCCGCTTTACGCTGTCTATAGACATATGCGTAGGCTTCTGTGGCTCAAAAACTGGTCTGCTGAAGCTCCCTGTAAAAAACTGCTGGTTAGCTTCCCATTTCATGGAGAACGCTTATTTGGAGAAGATCTGGACAAATATATCCAGAAAATTTCTGCCGGTAAAAGTTCACTCTTACCGGTTAAGAACAAGGGTAGAAGTCCTTCTTTTAAGAGGCCTACTTCTCCAGTCCCTGGCACATCGGCTGTGAAACAGTTCCGACGGCCTCCGCGGTCAAATCCAGGGGGCAGAAATCAGGGACAATCACAGGGTATCAAGAAACCCTGGGTCAAGAGAGGTACAAAACCTCCCCCTAAGTCATGAAGGGTTGCCCCCACTCAGTCGGGTGAGGGGAAGACTTCAGTTGTTCACAGAGACCTGGCGGGACACCATCAGAGATGTCGTCTTTGAAAGATTTGACCCACTTAGTGGGTACAAAAAAGAAAAACCATCCATACGCCTGTGTATAAGGCTGCTGGGAAAAATGGTGGCTTCATTCGAAGCGGTACCCTACGGTCAATTCCATTCAAGGAACTTGCAGAGGGCCATACTGTCAGCCTGGAACAAAAAAGTTCAGGCTTTAGACTTACCAATGTCCCTGTCCCCTTCCGTTCGCAAGAGCCTCCATTGGTGGTTGGTGCCCCAGAATCTGGGAAGGGAAACCCTTCAGTTCGGTTTCTTGGAAGGTGGTCACTACAGTTGCCAGCCTCATAGGCTGGGGGGCAGTACTGGAGCAATGGTCTCTCCAGGGCAAGTGGTCAGAAGCAGAGAAGGCCCTGCCCACCAATCTCTTAGAGATACGAGCAGCCCGGTATGCCCTAGTAGCATGGACATCCAAACTCCAAGGGTCACCTGTCAGAATTCAATCAGACAATGCCACAGCAGTGGCATATATCAATCACCAGGGTGGCACCAGGAGTCGTGCAGCCCAGAGGGCAGCGAAATGCATCCTGGAGTGGGCAGAAAGGTATGTCACAGCCATATCCGCGGTTTTCATCCCAGGAGTGGAAAATTGGAGAGCGGACTTTTTTAAGTCGCCAGCAATTATGCCCGGGGGAATGGTCTCTTCACCCCGAGGTTTTCCAGGCAATATGCCAGCGGTGGGGAACACCGGATGTAGATCTGCTAGCATCCAGATTCAACGCAAAGGTGGACAGATTTGTGTCTCGCACAAAGGATCTCCTAGCTTGCGGTTCGGATGCCCTAGTGTTCCCTTGGAATCAGTTCAAGCTGATATATGCATTCCCACCGCGATTAATCCGCAGAATCAGGGTAGAAAAGAAACCAGTGATTCTGGTGGCTCCAGCGTGGCCCCGAAGGGCATGGTACGCGGAGATTGTAAAAATATCAGTGGGAAGTCCTTGGACCTTCCCACATCGTCCGGACCTGCTTTCGCAAGGACCGATATACTACCCTTCCTTACCAGCCCTAGGTTTGACGGCCTGGCTATAGAAGCCCACATTCTAAAAAAGAGAGGGCTCTCTAATCCTGTGGTATCTACCATGATCAATGCCAGGAAGCCGGTATCCAGGCAGATCTATTATAGGATCTAGAAGGCGTACATCACGTGGGGTGAGGCCAGGAAATGGCATCCACGTAAGTACGTAATAGGTAGGATTCTGGACTTCCTACAGTGGGCTGTACATAGGAAGCTTGCCTTGAGTACTATCAAGGGTCAGACGGCCTTGTCAATATTTTTTTTTCCAAAGGCCCTTGGCTTTGCATTCATTAGTCAAAGCTTTCATACAAGGAGTGATGCGTATTAGCCCTCCGGTTAGTATTCCCATATGTCCATGGGACTTAAACCTGGTTCTGTCGGTTCTACAGAAACAACCATTTGAACCATTGCGGCACATTTTCTTGGTTCTTTTCACCAGGAAATTGATTTTCTTAGTAGCCATTTGTTCGGCTAAAAGAGTATCGGAATTAGCCGCCTTGTCCTGTAAGGAGCCATATCTGGTTGTCCATAAGGACAGAGTAGTATTACGTCCTCATCCAGCCTTTCTTCCTAAGGTGGTATCGAGGTTCCATTTGAACCAAGATGTGGTTCTTCCTTCCTTTTTCCCCAAACCTAGTTCGGTAGAGGAAAAGTTATTGCATTCTTTGGATGTAGTAAGAGCAGTTAAAGCTTATCTAAAAGCCACTGCTCAGATTCGTAGAACGGATACTTTGTTTGTTCTGCCGGAAGGCCCCAGAAAGGGTCAGGCAGCGTCAAAAATCTACTTTAGCCAAGTGGATTCGACAGGTCATAATACAAGCCTATGGCTTGAAAAGGAGACCGCCTCCGTTCAAAGTTAGGGCGCACTCCACAAGAGCAGTTGGAACTTCATGGGCAGTGCATCACCAAGCCTCCCTGGCTCAAGTACTGTAAGGCCACAACATGGTCCTTAGTACACACGTTTACTAGATTCTACCAGGTAGACGTCAGAAGTCAGGAGGATGTCGCCTTTGGGCGCAGTGTGTTGCAGGCCGCAAAAGAGCCTCATGCCTGATGGCGCCCAGCTTATGTATCCCTCCCCTCATTTGGCATTGCTTTGGGACGTCCCATTAGTAATGACTAAGTCGCTCTGTGTCCCGTGATGTACGAAAAAGAAAAAGGGATTTTTATAACAGCTTACCTGTAAAATCCTTTTCTTGGAGTACATCACGGGACACAGAGCTCCCACCCCTCTTTTTGGGACACTTATTGCTTGGCTACAAAACTGAGGTGCTCCCGGGTGGGAGGGGCTTATATAGGGGAGGGTACTTCCGGTTTGGAATTGGCCAGTGCCAACACCTGAAGGTAATCTATATAACCCATTAGTAATGACTAAGTCGCTCTGTGTCCCGTGATGTACTCCAAGAAAAGGATTTTACAGGTAAGCTGTTATAAAAATCCCTTTTTTTATAAAATGCTATGCAACATGGAAAAACAATAAAGAATATAAAGTTAAAAAAAAAGAGCACTCCCCTACTGGAGATTGTGTGGGGAGAGGGCGCTTTATAGCTCCCTTGCGCTCGCATACTGCTTCCATCCTGACAAGAAATGATTCCAGGACTGCTGACAACTGGTCCATGGGGACCACAGGTGCAGGAGCACTGCCTGTTGCCTCTGATATGAATGGGGAAGCAGGTGAACCAGACTCCATAAACCTGCCACTCTCTGAGACTTTGCCAAATAAAAGAAAAGTCCACCCTCTGGCTGCGCTGACTGTGGGGGGTTACCCAGGGGACTCACCAACCCAGTCAGGACCGCTCGGTTCCGCTGCCTGTGCTGTACAGCGCAAATGAGCAGTGAGGAGAATCGCGCCGTTCCAGCAGCGATAGAGGTCAAACAGCATGAAAAGCGTGCGCGGCTCCAAGAAAATGGCCGCCGCAATGTAACTGCGCCATAGAATCCACGGCAAGATGGCCGCCATGCGCACCAATGTAAAACATAGGAAAAGATAAAGAAACATGGCACAGGCCCAAAACAGTGAAAAAACACCCCCATGCGAACACCATGAGCCCCCCCCCCCCCTCCCTTATGGGTGCCTCTCTGGCCTGCCTACACAGAAACCATAGTTTGCATGGACCTAATATGCACAAATCACGTATTAACCTTTATATGCACTATGAATTACATGTAGGCTATACACTTTATATATAACTAGCACTTTTTATGTTATGGGTTTTTTCACATGTAATTTTTGAGGGATACAAAATTTGTATTGTGGTGTGAAGTGTTTTTTTTTCCCCTTCTTCTTTCTTCCATCAAGAAAGATAAATATACACTGATCACGTAGTCCATGGATGCTGTGGGGGTGTTGGACGAGTGGGGTGGAATGTACAGTAAGTGTGGGGGGTTCCTCCCATGGGGCCCAGGATAGAAATCTCAGGACTCGTGGGCGATCCTCCGTACTTTGGCTACAGTCTGGGTCCCTTCTCTCCCCATTTCTCCAGGTTTGACTGACTTGGGCGGGTCTAGTGCAGAATGTTATATGTTGAGGGGGGTGGGGAGAGGAACGGGAGGTGGATCTTGGTGGTAATAGGGAGATAAGACGGAGATTCCCTCAGAAGAAGACTGGGAAGATATATGGCATGGACCTGGGATATCATGGTTATAGGGGCAACTTGGCTGCCCAAGGGAGAGTTTGCAATTGTGAGACCAGGAAGTAGGCCTGGGGGAAATATATTGTAAGATGGTGGGCCCATGGTTATATGAACGGCTGGAGTAATATGGTTCGGAGCTTAGCTTTCTGGCCATTTCCAACCACTTCCCCATATAGACCGGCACTCTAGAAGTGGTGCTTTCTCTAGGGGTAAAAATTCTTCTTTTATTTTTATTTTTTCTGGTAGGTCCCCTAGATATATTTGCTTGATTTTTTCCCCCAAAGGAGATGGAGGCGATGTGCATGGTCTCTCTAAACGCCAAGGGACTTAATGTTCTGAAGAAACGGAGGATGCTCCTTAACGATTTGAAGCGCTCTCGTACTGATGTGGCGTTTGTGCAGGAGACTCATTTTAAGGCGGGCAAACTTCCCTTCCTTCAGAACAGATTCTTTCCCTCTGTATATCATGCCTCCAATCAAGAAGCAAAATCTAAAAGGTGTCTCCATTCTGATCTCTAGTCATATTTCTTGGTCTCTTATGGATAGATGCTTTGATAGAAGTGGGCATTATTTTCTTAAAGGCCATATTGGCGGTATTAAGGTGACGTTAGCTACTATATATGTACCAAATTTACATCAAGATTCTTTTCTTGGTAAAGTTCTTTCAAAGTGGAGTTTGCAGAAAGTAAATTGCTCCTCGCTGGGGATTTTAATGTTCCTTTGGACCCTAGAGTAGACACTTCTTCTGGTACATCCTCTGTTACTATTGGTCTCAGGAAACCTGTTATGCAGACGTTACATGATTTGATTTGCAGTTAGTTGACGCTTGCCGTACTTTGCATGCGGGGGAGAGAGAGATTACACTTTTTTTTTTATAATCCTCATCAACTATACTCTCATATTGATCTTTTCTTAGTCCCCCATCAATTACTGTATTTTTTGGCGTATAACACTCACTTTTTTTACCCTGAAAATAGAGGGTAAACGGTGCCTGTGTGTTCTACGCAGGGGGCCGTGGAAAGTTTTTTCCTGAAACTTCCCTCTTAAAGTTAGGGTGCGTGTTATACGCCGATAAATACGGTACTTGCCTCAGTCCTAGACATCTCTATAGGACACATAACTTGGTCAGACCATGCCCCGGTTATGCTTCGTCTCTCCCTGTCTGGCTCTACTTACTCCCCGAACTGGCGTTAGCGATTGAAAAAAGTTTACTGCAGACTCCTGAAATTCGGGACGATATGGTTAAAGAGCTGTGAGGGGGTTAGCTCGGCAGCGGGTGTGTGTGACCCCCGGGATGGGCTCCCCACACAAAACAGGCCCAGCAAACGGAGGTTGTGGTTTTCAAAATCAAAAAGGTGCGGTTTATTTTCTATTTACAGTGACAAAACACAGCAAAGCAAAAGAAACATAACCAAAATAAATCCTGGTCAAGTTGACCTCTGACTAAACATACAGGTTTCCTAACTAACAACTGGGATCAGCCTAGTGCTGTCCTAGTCCCTAAGTCCCTGGTTTTAAATGTCCAAGCAAATAGCCACACAGGCTTTGTCTCACCGCACAGGGGTTCACTCTCCCTAGACAGTCCACACAGGTCTGGTTCCAGGCATGAGCTAACATCTAATGAAGCTGGGAGTTCTTATAGAGGCCTAAATGAGCTGACAAGCTTCAGCTGGTCTCATCAACTCCCTGTCTGCACGACGCCCAGCCCTCTCCCTAGAGGTATGAGTCATCCATGAGCCCACTAGCCTTATACAACTCTCCACCTAGTTGTATAAGTCGGCGTAAAGCCTGAATCTGGGCGAAATATATCTACCCCCCTGGATGCAACCAGGTGACTTTACCTTCCTGCTGTCACAGAGCTTACAGAGTATTTTCAGATAAACGACACTCCGGGGAGAGACCCGGGCATGTTATGGGAGGCACATAAGGCAGTAATACGGGGAATTTTGATCAAACATGGATCCGTGTGAAAAAGGCCCAAGAAGCACAAATAAAAAAATCGCTTGAGGATATCCAGGCTCTTGAATTACAACATAAGAGGACACTTGTACCCGGTTCAGGGAACGAACTTGCCCATTTAAAATGACAGATAAAATAGGACCTTCTTCGTTTTAAAGCAAAAGCAGCAATGCAATTAGGCAGAAAGTCATCATACGAATTTGGGGATAAATGTAGTAAATTGTTGGCTAGGAATCTTAGGAAACATATGGCTTCTTAAAAAAACACAAGTGGGGTGTTGGCACTACCTGGGGTACCCGACAATGGGGATTCCCACTAAGTGACACAGGTTAATCTGTATAATCATGTAGTGTGCCTGTATCCTATTAAGGCATGTCCCATATATAAAAAATAGCTATATTGACAGTGAGTCATGCATAGATAAACCTCTACAAAGAGACTAAAAAATCCACGAGAGAGAGATTACACACACACACACACACACACACACACACATATATAAAAAATCAAAGGAAAACTACATTAGCAGTTGCCGGGCAACCGGCCTAGGTGAAATATTTAAAAAAGTGTATATTTATATAAAGTCCAACACATCCAGTGCATATGATAAAAATATATATGGATATAAAATGTTCAGCAAAATTGATGTCACCACCAAAAAAAATTATAAGAAAAAGTTCTTATAACATATGGCTTTGTACATACCCCACATAAAAGGGGAGTAAGGGACAAATACTCTTTCCCGAAAGATATTGCTCAGGCATTTGGGAAATATTATTCCTCCTTACATAATCTGACTTTGTCTCCCCATCCCCATCTTCTGCACGCTCTTGTTTGCCTTCCCCAGTTCGCTGCAATCTAGAAGCCCCTATTACTATCGAGGAATTACAAACAGTAGTAAAGACGGTTAAATCTGGGAAGGCACCGGGCCCTGACAGATTTACCATACAGTATTATATAAAAAAAAATAGGATTTTTTACTCACCGTAAAATCCTTTTCTCTGAGTCCATGGACCGACACAGCTTCTCTATTGACAAAGTGGGTATTATCCGTTAATTAGGAGTGACTAGGCAGAAAAACTTGTAAAAAGTGTTGCATCACACCTTCTACAGTACCGCCCAGGGGGCGGACCCTCTGGGTATACCCTCGCAGTCTGCACATCGCAGATCAGTTCGTCAAAAAGCAGTACAAACTTAAAAGGAGGGGTGGGTGCTGTGTCGGTCCATGGACTCAGAGAAAAGGATTTTACGGTGAGTAAAAAATCCTATTTACTCTTTCGTCCATGGACCGACACAGCTTCTCTATTGACAAAGTGGGACGTCCCAAAGCAGTGTCAGAGAAAAAACGAGGGGTGGTAACAGCATAAAAACAAACTTCACCCCAAAACACAAAACAGCACTCCTCCAACGGAGGAGTTGCAACTCTAAACAGCCGCCTGCAAAACCTTGCGGCCGAAAGAGGCATCCGAAGATGCACCTACATCAACTTTGTAGAATTTTGTGAAAGTGTGAGCGGACGACCAAGTCGCCGCTTTACATAGTTGGGAAACAGACGCTTGATGTCGGAAAGCCCAAGAGGCACCTATTGCCCTGGTCGAATGCGCCGTGACAGGAAAGGGGGGCGCCTGACCCTTTAAGGCGTAAGCCTGGATTACTATCTGTCGGATCCACCTAGAGATGGTGGCCGATGAGACTGCTTGGCCCTTCTTGGGACCAGCCACCGAAACAAACAGTGAGTCTGACTTCCGGAACAGGGAAGTAGCAGATATGTATACCCTCAAAGCTCGGACAACGTCCAAGGAATGCAACGCCGACTCCTTAGGATTCGACGGTTGAGGACACAAGGATGGAAGTACAATGTCTTCGTTGAGATGAAAGCCGAAACGACCTTCGGAAGAAAGGAAGGCTGCGGCCGCAGCACCACCTTATCCTTGTGGAAAATCAAATAGGGAGCCTTGCAGGACAAGGCTGCCAGCTCAGAGACTCGTCTAACTGACGTAACAGCCACCAAAAAGACCACCTTCTGAGAAAGTGTCAACAGGGGAATATCTCTAATATTCTCAAACGGTGCCTTCTGAAGCACCGAGAGGACCAGGTTCAAGTCCCACGGAGGTAACGGGGGGCGGACCGGAGGGGCCACATGTCGAACCCCCTGCACAAATGTACTCACGAGAGAGTGAGTCGCCAGGGGTCGCTGAAAAAAAAGACAGCCAGGGCAGATATCTGTCCCTTAATCGTACTTAGGGCAAGCCTTTGGTCTACCCCATGCTGTAAAAACAGCAGGATTCTGGAAACCAAATAGGTACGCGGATGCCATTTAATTTCCTCACACATGGAGATGTAGGCCCTCCAAGTGCGGTGATAGACCTTCCTAGAGGACGGTTTCCGAGCACTTCTCATAGTAGAAATTACTGAGTCTGACAGGCCCCGGTCTCTCAGTACCTGGTTCTCAACAGCCATGCCGTTAAAGCCAATGACTGTAAAGCAGGATGGAATATGGGACCTTGCGACAGCAGGTCCTTCCGTAGTGGTAGGCGCCAGGGGACGTCTGCTACCAGACGTACTAGATCGGCGTACCAAGGACGCTGAGGCCAATCTGGAGCGATTAGGATCATTGGAATTCCCTCTGCCTCCACTCTGCGGAGCAGAAGAGGAAGAAGCCTTAAGGGAGGGAAGGCATAGATTAGCCGATACTGGCCCCACGATGCTACCAACGTGTCCGTTGCGTCTGCCCATGGGTCTCTTGACCGGGCCACAAACCTCAATACCTTCCGATTGAGTCGGGAAGCCAGAAGATCTACGTCTGGTGTGCCCCATCTTTGGCAGAGGAGTTGGAATACCTCCGGGTGTAAGGACCATTCTCCCTGGTCCAGCATCTGGCGGCTCAGGTAGTCCGCCTGCCAGTTTTCCACACCCGAAATGTACACGGCCGACAGTGCCGGTACGCTCCTCTCTGCCCACTTCAGGATGCGAGCGATCTCCGATGTTGCAGCTGAGCTTCTTGTTCCTCCTTGATGATTGACATATGCCACTGCTGTGGCGTTGTCTGACTGGATCCTGACTGGACGCCCTTGCAGCCTCTGAGACCATTTGAAGAGGCACAGCCTGATCGCCCGGATTACCAGGACATTGATCGGCAGGAGGGCTTCCTCTGCGGTCCAGCGACCTTGCGCCGACTGAACACCCCAGACTCCCCCCCAACCTGTAAGGCTGGCGTCCGTCGTGATCACTATCCAGTAAACCGGAAGAAATTACTTCCCGGCCATTAGAGCCGGTGCTGTCAGCCACCATACCAGGGATCTCCTGACTATGTGGCTCACTCGGATTTGATAATCCAGAGATGATGGACATCTGTTCCATCTGGACAGAACTTCCTTCTGTAACACTCGAGTGTGGTCTTGAGCATATGGAACCGCCTCGAAGGAGGCTACCCTGAGGCCCAACACTCGCATGCAAAAAACGGAGTGACGACCAATTCCTGGAAGTCAGCTGCCGTACTGCAGCCCGGAGGGTCTGCAACTTCTCCACAGGGAGGAATACCTTTGCCTCTGAAGAATCCAGAATCAACCCCAGGTACCCTAGGCGTTGAGTGGGCACCAATACTGACTTTTGCGTGTTTAGTATCCAACCACAGTCTCGAAGAGTCTGACAGGTAATGGACACGCTTACCTCTAATTCTGAGCTTGAAGGGGCCTTCAGCAGAAGGGCGTATAAGTAGCCTGTGATAGCGATACCCCGCTGTCTTAGAAGTGCCAGAATCGGAGCGAGCACCTTGGTGAACGTCCTGGGTGCTGAGGCAAGGCCCAACGGGAGGGCCACAAACTGGTAGTGGTCCTTCCCGACAGCAAATCGCAGAAACCTCTGGTGTCTGGAGTATATGGGGACATGCAGGTATGCGTCCTTGATGTCCAAGGAGGCCAGAAAGTCCCCCGGATGGAGAGCCGTGACTACAGATCGAACCGACTCCATCCGAAAACTTTGTACCTTCACAAAGCAATTGAGGGCTCTGAGATCCAAGCTTGGACGAACCCCCTCCTTCTTCGGCACAATGAACAGATTTGAGTAAAAACCCCGTTCCAGTTCTGGAACTGGAATAACTACCTCGCGTTCCAGTAGACCCTGGACCGCCCCATACAGGGCCTCCCGACGGGTCGGTAGTAGCTGGAGATTGGAGGTGTTGAATCTGTCCGGTGGACAAGAGAGAAACCATCTTGTAGCCTGAGGAGATTACTTCGCAAACCCACCTGTCGGAGATTAGTGCTGTCCACTGAGTCGCGAATTTGCGAAGACGTCTCCCCACCCGAGAGCTGGGTGGGGGTGGACCTTCATGCGGACGCAAATTTGTCCGCAGGCTTATTGGGTATGCGGGACCAGGGACGCTTTTGTCCTTGGGCAGGCGCTTTATCGGCCTGGGGTCTTTTCCCTGTCGCCCTAGGGGGACGAAAAAACCACTTGTGTGCAGTAAAGGAGGGCCCTTGCCCTTGGCGTGGCCCCTTACCCTTGCTAATTTGGGGAAGCAAAGTGCTTTTACTTCCTGTGGCATCCTTGATGATGTCATCCAGAGAAGCCCCAAAAAAAGTCTGTCGCCCTTAAAAGGCAGATCCAACAGGGCTTTCTTGGAAGTCTGGTCCGCAGACCAGCCTTTTAGCCAGATCAGGCGGCGTATTGCTACTGCATAAACCGAAGTTTTAGACAGCAGGGGAATAGTATTCATGTCTGACTCGCAGACAAACCTAAGGCCCTGGACCAACAGGTCGGCCAATGTTATCTCATCAGGAGGAGCATCTCACTCCTTAACCCCTGGAGTAGCAATCTTGCCCATTCAGTAAGTGTGTGAGACACTAGGGCCCCCGCCAATGCCGGGCGTACTGCCGAGCCTACCACTGAGTATAGGTAGCAAGCGAGTGCTTCAGCCTTCTTATCCACAGGGTCCTTGAAAACAGGAGCCCCTTCTACAGGAATTGTGGTGGCTCTATTAAGTCTGGACACCGGAGGGGGGGAGAGGTCCATTTCTTCAGAAAACTCTCCTCAAAAGGGGTACCGTACCGCAAACCTCTTTGGGGCTGTAAAGACCCTCAGTGGGTTCTCCCATTCCTTGTATAAGAGTTTATCAAAAGACACACAAGGGAACACCTTAGCAGTGCGGGCAGGTCTATGAAACCCAAGTGGACCGGAGTCTCTGCTGCTTCTGCAGTATTTTCCAATTTTAGCATATCCCGCACTGCAGTAATAAGGTCAGATACCAAAGCCGTCTCGCGTACTGACCTGGACTTTGAGTCATTCTCACTGTCCGGTCACGGTCTGCAGTCTCTGATGCGTCAGAATCTGGGCCCCGAGCCGTAGCTGGACCTGGTTCTGCACCAGAATTATCCCCAGAAGCTTGCAGGGGATGGGGCGTTTACTACCCCCTGTATTCCCGTGTGCTGCTTCCACCCTGGCAGCAAACGCCTCTAGGATTGCAGTCATAGCGTTCATAGACACCTCAGGGGCACCAGCTGCTAAATCTGGTGTTTCAGGGGAGAAGACATCTGGCTCAGATGCCATGCTGACCACACGCTGACACTCACAGGGCTCCAGGCAAGATATCAATAGGCCACCCTCCTGTGCTGCAGAGAGGCCGGGTCACCCAGAGGACTCACCACCCTGGATAGGTACTGCTATGCTGCGCCTGTGATGCTGTCCCCCTGCTGCTGTGTCAGTCTGCTTCTTTTATCAGCACTTCCTGTGTGAATTTTCGCGCCAGTGTAATGCACCCTAGAGGCCGGAGGCTCTCGAAAAATGGTTGCCAAAAACGTCTGTATGGAAGATAATGTGGGCTCTAAGAAAATGGGCGCCGACAGAAGATAGAGGTCAAGCAGCCATAGACCACAAAAAGATGGCCGCCGAACGGCAATATCTGCATACAGGGTGGACAAACATGGCCGCCGATCAGCTGATAGGGGCCAGTGGGTGTGGCCGAACCACAGGAAGATGGCCGCCGGGCAGTCACAAGAGGCCAAACTTGGCATGGACCACCTCAAAATGCCCGCCGACAGCATGGAGGAGGAAGGACACAAACACAGGTAAGAAAAAATGACATTTCTTTTAAATGTTAGTTACAGCCAGCCCCGCTCCAGTGGGACCCCCTAGGTGACCCCCAGCAACCTTTAGCTAGAAGCCCAGGGAGGAGGGAAAGGCAGGGAGAGAGGGAAGAAAGGGGCCACAACCACTTACTTGATCTCTCCAGGAATGTCCAGCTAAATCACCCAGCCGAGGCAGGGGAGTTTTACTTACCTATCCTGCATGTATTCTGCTGGAAGACATTCCAAACAGATCATCGTCCGCGCACGGAAGGTGACTGTTGGCCAGGCATGCTGTGATTGGACCCAGAAGGGACGATCATATGTATGCCCTGGAGCATGACGTTCACCGGACAGGCTGCTGCGACTCGGCCGTAAGGTCAGCCGAAGCTGAGCGGTCCGATGCAAGCCTTGGAGCGTAAGCTCACCGGCCAGGCTGCTGCGACTCGGCCGTAAGGTCAGCCGAAGCTGAGCGGTCCGATGCAGGCCCTGGAGCGTAAGCTCACCGGCCACCCGTGGAGCGACGGGCATGTCGTGGAAAACCCAGCGCGTAGCTAGGGTCGGCACATGCTCGATGGCCGAAACTGGGGAGACTACAAGGATCGAGGATCCAGCCTGTCACCCAGTCGGCAGTTGATCGAAGATCGCAGGAAACAACAAATGTAGCAAAAAAAATAAAAATATATATATATATATCTTTTTTCCCCGGACCAATGGGCCCGAAGGGAGCCATGTCCTACTCCTTGCTAGACAGAAAAAAACTGATCTGCGAAGATGCAGACTGAGAGGGTATACCCAGAGGGTCCGCCCCCTGGGCGGTACTGTAGAAGGTGTGATGCAACACTTTTTACAAGTTTTTCTGCCTAGTCACTCCTAATTAACGGATAATACCCACTTTGTCAATAGAGAAGCTGTGTCGGTCCATGGACGAAAGAGTAAAAACTTTTTTCAATTGTTAGGTCCGCATATGATCAAAGTGTTCAATGCTCTGGGACAGACAACTATTTCCTCCGGATGCACTTTTGGCACATATTTCAGTTATTCCAAAAGAAGGGAAGACCCGTTGGATCATGGTATTTATCGGCCGATCTCTCTACTTAATGTGGACTTGAAGCTTTTTAAAAAATTATTGGCCTCTCGTCTTTACACTCCGCTCTCCCAGTTAGTCCATTTAGACCAGATGGGTTTTATTCAGTCTTGTGAAGTGAGAGACAATACTATTAAGGTGCTTAATTTGGTCCACTATGCTTATCAAACAAAGACTCCCTGCGTCTTTTTGAGTACTGGGCCTACATGTTCGCAGTTTTATTTAAAAAAAAACACATGGGCCTGGGAGACCACATGATTCAATGGATTGCCAGAGTACACTACTCCACAGGCCTTGGTTAAAGTAAATGGAAAGTTTTCAAAGCCTTTTTTTTTTTATTTCAAATGGTACCACCCGTCAGCGCTGTCCCCTCTCACCCATACTATTTTCTCTTTGGTTAGAGCCATTACTGAATAAAATTTGGCAAAACCCTGATATCTTGGGGCTATAAGTAGGAGACTACATTTACAAAGTTTCAGCTTATGCAGTTGACCTGCTTTTCGCCATGCCTAATCCACACGTTTCATTACCTAATCTTATGAAGGAGATTGAATCCTATGGAGCTTTATCCATTCAGACACTTCTGATTGGCTGAATGACTTTGATTGACAGCAGTGGGAGCCAATGGCGCCACCCAGCTGTCTCAGCCAATGAAGAGGGAAGTCCCAGCCAGCCAAGTGTCTTGTGCAACATTGCTGGATCTAGAGGGGGCTCAGGCAAGTATTAGGGGGGCTACTGCACACAGAAGACTTTATATCCTAATGCATAGAATGCATTAGGATAGAAAACCTTCTGTCTTTACAATCACTTTAGGGATTAAAAAAAATCCCATCTGGTGCCTAATATTTTTTGCCATTATATTCTGTTGTCAGGGATACAGAAAACTGGTGACGATCTTCTACTGAATGGCTGTTGAATTAATGTGAATGGTCAGAATTAGGCCATAGGTAAGAAGAACAATAAGAATAAAGTATTAATCTAAATATCACAAAGGCCAACACATAAATATAAATTATGCAGCCCACTTCAAAATCCAGTAATGCGGCAGTTAATACTTAATCAAATGGCAGCAGCATAATGTGCAAACAGCACACCACATAACTATACTATTTCATTGGCTTATTAATCTTTTTAATATATTTACATCTGGCCTTCCAGTTATTAACCCTTTCTTTAGAGGGTGCCACCTCTTATTTTCTCATTTTCCAGTTTAGAGGGCTGAACTATTTTTACTATATACACGCACAATATATTACAGAGATGAACATTTGTGGAAGATCCCAAACTAAATTCACGAGTCTTAAAAACCTACAAAATTAAAATATGTTTTTTAAATTTTTATTCTATACCTCCAATCAGGCCTCATGCACTGGACATTATAAAAATTCCAGTAGCGTTAGCTGTAGAATGAGTTTTTCAGCGTTTTATAGCATTTGCGTTTTTATACTCCCACAGAACCTTATGGCTCAAAAACACTCATGAACGCAGAATAGCCGTGTTTTTCAGTCTTAGTCGGTTAAAAAAACGCTGATAACAGCCTACGCGTGACTGGACACATAAGATAACATGCTGGGGAGTTTACTGGCTGCAGAAAAAAACGCCTGAAGCAAAAAACAGCAGTTGTGCAAATATTTATCAGAGCAATTTTTTTTTTAACCGATTCTGGACCGCCCCACGTTCATTTACTGCGGCAGGGTGGCATGGGTGCGCAAAATCACATTTTGTGTTTTTTCTTTTGTCAGTAAATTTTTCCCCCTTCACTGACGTGCGCTGATGAGGCTGCACTGATGATGTGGCACTTATGGGCACTGATGAGGAGGCACTAATATGCCACACTAATAGGTGGCACTGATAGGCAGGCACTGATTGGCATTGATTGGTTTCACTGATGGGCACTGCTGGGGCTTTAATCTAATCAGGGCACTTATGATCAGTGCCCCGATTACCTGTCCTGGTGTTCCCTGCCAGGAGATGCCGCTGATCGGCTCTCCTCGCCACACACTGTCAGTGTAATGCGAGTAGAGCCAATAAACGGCACTTCCGCATTTACATGTGACCGGCTGTGATTGGATCACATGGTTAAAGAGCCGCGTCATTGCGCTTTACAGAGATCGGGGTTGCACTGTGTCCTAGGAGCATGACAGTCATGATCGCCGCACTGTGTGCCCCGTGGGCACATGAGAGCGGCCACTCTGGGGTGCCGTAATATGATATTGTCTCAAGACGAGAGCCGCACCGATCCTCCATCATTTGACGGTGAGCGGGCAGCAAGTGGTTAAATTAACACCGTTTACAAAAGTGCAGCAATGGAGTATATCATCCATGGCAATTACTCCAGCTCGAAGTGACCTCTTGAAGTGGCCACTTTAATACTTTAGGTTATACACACCATTACAACAAGTTAAACTTGGATAGGAATAGGGCCGAAACAACTAATCGATTAATTTCATAATCGATTACAATTTTCATAATCGATTAATCGGCCAGTAACATAATGAGGTTAAAAATAAACTAAAATTAACCCTTTATAGTACAAAAAGAGCAAATTGCTACTGTAAATATTACTTTCACTGTCCCACAGTAAAAAATGAACCCCTTACAGTAACGATTATTTGCTTTTTGTACAAATTTTTTTTTTTTTAACCCCATTATGTTACTAAACATCTCAGGCCTGGGTCACACCTCCGTGTTTTTTGGTGCTTTTTGCAGAAACACACAACAGTTCATGGTTTCCTATGGGACACGTTCACATCCATGATTTTTTCAGCTGCTGCGTATTTGGAAAGGGCAAGGACTTTAAAACGCAAAACGGTGCTATTTTAGTTTTTTGGTTTAATATACTTCAATGGAGAAGCTGCAGAAAAGCATGTAATGTGTTTTTGCGGCAATTTGTGTTTTGTAATCTGCCCAACAACAAATTGGCCCAAAAAAATAAAAAAATTACCTTTTTTTGAACGGTTATTAACCGATTAATCGAAACAATAAATCGGCCAACTAATCAATTATGAAAATAATCGTTAGTTGCAGCCCTAGATAGGAACATGAAAAATAAATAGTTACATAGTAGATGAGGTTGAAAAAAGACACAAGTCCATCAAGTCCAACCTGTGTGTGTGATTATATGCCACTATTACATTGTATATCCCTGTATGTTGTGGTCGTTCAGGTGCTTAGTTTTTTTAAACCATCGATGCTCCCCACTGAAACCACCACCTGTGGAAGGGAATTCCACATCCTTGCCGCTCTTACAGTAAAGAACCCTCTACCCAGTTTAAGGTTAAGCCTCTTTTTCTTCTAATTTTAATGAGTGGAAACGTGTCTTATTAAACTCCCTTCCACGGAAAAGATATATCCCTATTGTAGAGTCACCAGTGTGGTATTTATAAATTGAAATCATACCCCCTCTCAAGCGTCTTCTCCAGAAAGAATAAGTTCAGTGCTCATAACTGATTGCAGTCACTTTATTCGTTTTGTTGCCCTTCTCTGCACTCCCTCCATTTCCAGCACATCCTTCCTGAGGACTGGTGCCCAGAACTGGACAGCATGAACTGTCCAGAACCGTACAGGTGAGGCTGGACCAGAGTATTGTAGAGTGGGAGCATAATCACTTTACCTCTTGAGTTAATCCCTTTTTAATGCGTGCCAATATTGTGTTTGCTTTGTTAGCAGCAGCTTGACATTGCATGCCATTGCTTAGCCCATCTACTAAGACCCCCAGGTCCTTTTCCATCCTAGATTCCCCCAGAGGTTCTCCCCCAGTGAGTAGATTGCATTCATATTTTTGCCACCCAAATGCATTATTTTAAATTTTTCCACATTAAAACCTCATTTGCCATGTAGTTGCCCACCCCATTCATTTGTTCAGATCTACTTGCAAGGTTTTCACATCCTGCGGAGAAGTTATTGCCCTGTTTAGCTTAGTATCTTACGCAAATAGAGATTAAACTGTTTACCCCATCCTCCAGGTCATTTATGAACAAATTAAAAATAGTATTGGTCCCAGGACAGAACCCTGGGGGACCCCACTACTCACCCCTGACTATTCCGAGTACTGCCCATTTATCACCCTTGTAGCCAGTTTTCAATCCATGTACCCTATTGGTCCATGCCAAAAATCCGGTGCTTCTCCGGGCTCTCCCGTGCGATCGGGGACCCGGAGAGAATCTTCCGGCGCCGTTGGTGGGTCACGTGACGCGTTTCGTTTACAGACGTTTTTAATTTAAGCATTTCCAAAAAAATAGAAATGTTTTTTAAAAACGTTTCCAAACGCAGCAAAACAGACATTTTTAAAGGTTGTTTACCATCCGTCAAGTTAAATCATTCAGGGGAGGTTGTAAAACGTCTTGTGTACATAAAGCCTAAGGAATGAACTTCGGTCTGTAAATGGTCAGTTTAACACTTAAAGGGCTCTAACACTGGGGCGTTTTAGCGCTAAAAATAGCACCTGGCATGCCTCCCCAGTGTGAAAGCCTGAGTGTCTTCACACTGGAGCGGTGCGCTTGTAGGACAGGAAAAAAAAAATCCTGCAAGCAGCATCTTTGGGGCAGTTTGGAAGTGGTGTATACACCACTCCCAAAAGCGACCTGCCAATTGAAATGAACATGGACGCTTTTAATCCTTTCTTCGGCTGCTAGTGGGACCGAAACAACTAATCGATGACAGGGCTCGACAAACCCCCGGGCGCCAGGTCGCCATTGCGACTAGAATTAGCGACCTGGCGCCTGGGGCAGCACAGCTGGGGTATCCTGTGTCTCCGTGCCCCCCCCTCCGCGCCGCGGGATCGCGTCGGGACGGCAATTGAGGCCGCGGCTTTGCGGCCTTCTACAGGCCTAAGCTTCCTTCTGTGAACTAGCGCCATCTTGTGGTGGCAGTTGGTATGACAACCAGCAATGCTAATGGAGTTTCCCTGTCTGTTTTCCCTGCCATCTCCTTCCCTCTAATTAGAACCCCCAAACATTATATATATTTTTTATTCTAACACCCTAGAGAATAAAATGGCGGTCGTTGCAATACTTTGTCACACTGTATTTGCGCAGCGGTCTTTTTGGGAAAAAATACACTTTTTTTAATTAAAAAAAAACACAACAGTAAAGCTAGCCCAATTTTTTTTTATATTGTGAAAGATAATGTTATGCCGAGTAAATTGATACCCAACATGTCACGCTTCAAAATTGCATCCGCTCGTGGAATGGCGACTAACTTTTACCCTTTAAAATCTCCATAGGCGACGTTTAAAAAATTCTACAGGTTGCATGTTTTGAGTTACAGAGGAGGTCTAGGGCTAGAATTATTGCTTTCGCTCTACCAATCGCGGCAATACCTCATGTGTGGTTTGAACACCGCTTTCATATGCGGGCGCTACTCACGTATGCGTTCGCTTCTGCGCGCGAGCTCGGCGGGACGGGGCGCGTTCCTGGCTCCTAACTTTTTTAGCTGGCTCCTAGATTCCAAGCAAATTTGTCAAGCCCTGGATTATGAAATTAATCGATTAAATCGGCCAGTAACATAATGGGGTTAAAGAAACTAAAATTAGCCTTTTTTGGTACAAAAAGAGCAAATAATCGCCATTGTAAATATTACTTTCATTGTTCCACAGTCAAAAAAAATAAATAATAAAAATTAACCCCTTACAGTAGAGATTATTTGCTCTTTTTGTACTACTAAAAAGGGCCAAGTTTATTTTTTTTAACCCCATTATGTTACTAAACATCTTAGGTCTGGTTCACACCTATACGTTTCTTGCAGTTCATTTACATGGTTTCCTATGGGACACGTTCACCTCTATGCTTTTTTCAGATGCTTCGTTATTTGGAAAGGGCTAAGGGCTAAGGGCTAAGGGCTAAGGGCTAAGGGCTTCCCCCCCAACGCAAAACGGTGCTTTTTTTGGTTCAATATACTTCAATGGAGATGCAGCAGAAAAGCATGCAATGCGTTTTTGCAGAAGTGTGTTTTTTAATCTACCCAACAACAAATTGGCCAAAAAAAAAAAGCATAGAAAAATGCAAACGTGCAAATCGCAGCAAAATCACGTGTGCAAAAATCTAACCGCACAGCAAAACACACTGCAGAAACAGATCAAAAGCAAACGGCATAGGTGTGTACTGAGCCTTATGCTGGCCAGACGGATCAATTTTCAGATGAGATTATTAATACGAAAAATCTTTGTACATTCGCTGAATGAAAGAATGTTGTTTGAAAATTTCCACTTGGTTTTAACATTCAGTTTTAAAATGAATGTAATTTCTGAACGAAAACCACATACACTGTCTGAAAATTCCTTTGACCAAAAAGTTTTTTTTATTTCTATTAATGATATCCACCAGATTCACCCTCTAATACTATATACAGTATATCTAATCTGTCTGTCAGTCAGTTATTCTCAGAGTGGAGTAGAGATTTTGCTCCCTAACCATAGAATTGGTTATTTATATTTACCACTGCATAGAGATATTTAACCACTTGACAACTGGGCACTTAAACCCCCTTCCTAACCAGACGAATTTTCAGCTTTCGGTGCTCTCACATTTTGAATGACAATTACTCAGTCATACAACACTGTACCCATATGAAATTTTTGTCCTTTTTTTCACACAAATAGAGCTTTCTTTTGGTGGTATTTAATCACTGTTGGGTTTTTTATTTTTTGCGCTATAAGAGAAAAAAAAGACTGAAAAATTTTGTAAAAAAATGCATTTTTCTTTGTTTCCATTATAAAATTTTGCAAATTAGTATTTTTCTTCATACATTTTGGCCAAAATTTATACTGCTACATATCTTTGGTAAAAAGAAGTACAAATTGGTGGATATTTTTTGGTCTTTGTGAAAGTTATAGAGTCCACAAGCTATGGTGCCAATATCTGAAAATTGATCACACCTGAAGTACTGACGGCCGATCTCATTTCTTGAGACCCTAACATGCCAGAAAAGTACAAAAACACCCCAAATTACCCCTTTTTGGAAAGAAGACATTCCAAGGTATTTAGAAAGAGTCATTGTGAGTTTTTTGAAGTTGTCATTTTTTCCCACAATTCTTTGCAAAAATCAAGATTTTTTTTTCTTCCACAAAATTGTCATATTAGCAGGTTATTTCTCACACACAGCATATACATACCACAAATTACACCCCAAAACACATTCTGCTATTACTCCCAAGTATGGCGATACCACATGTGTGAGACTTTTACACAGCGTGGCCACATACAGAGGCCCAACATGCAGGGAGCACCTTCAGGCGTTCTGGAGCACCCAGGCCAATTCTGACATTTCTCTCCTACATGTAAAAATCATAATTTGGTTGCTAGAAAATTACATAGAACCCCAAAAAATTATATATGTTTTTTTAGCAAAGACCTTAAAGAATATAATGGTGGTCATTGCAACTTTTTATCTTGCACGGTATTTGCGCAGAAATTTTCCTAACGCGTTTTTTACGGAAAAAAACAGTTTTGTGCCTAAAAGAAAAAAAAAAACAGTAAAGTTAGCCCAATGTTTTTGCATAATGTGAAAGATGAAGTTACGCCGAGTAAATAGATACCTAACATGTCACCCTTCAAAATTGCACACGCTCGTGGAATGGCGCCAAACTTCGCTACTTAAAAATCCCCATAGGCAACGATTTAAATATTTTTACTGGTTACATGTTTTGAGTTACAGAGGAGGTCTAGGGCCCAAATTATTGCTCTCGCTCTAACGTTCGCAACGATACCTCACATGTGTGGTTTGAACACCGTTTTCATATGTGGGCGGGGCTTACGTATGCGTTCACTTCTGCATGATAGCTCGCGGGGGCAGGGGCGCTTTAAAAAATATATATATATTTTATTGTTCATTTTACTTTATTTATTTTAGTTTGACATGTTTTTCCGCCCCAAATTTTTTTTTGATCACTTTTATTCCTATTACAAGGAATGTAAACATCCCTTGTAATAGGAATATGGAATGACAGGTCCTCTTTACAGTGAGATATGGGGTCAATAAGACCCCACATCTCACCTCTAGGCTGGGAAGCCTGAAAGAAAAAAAAAAAAACAATCCTGGCTTTGAGTCGGTAGAAGCACCGGAGGGCAGCGGGAGGGGGGGGCATCCCCTCTCACCTTCCGTAAGAGCGATCAAGCGGTGGAACAGCCGCTATGATCATTCTTATGGTGCAGGGAATCGCCAGCTGAAAAAGCGAATATCTGAATGATGCCTGTAGCTGCTCCCATCATTCAGATATCCCCGCACAAAGTCAAGGACGTCATATGATGGCCGGCGGGCGGGAAGTGGTTATTGCAGAGTATTGCCGGGTATTGAGGAGTATTGCCGGGTATTGAGGAGTATTGCCGGGTATTGAGGAGTATTGCAGGGTATTGAGGAGTATTGCAGGGTATTGAGGAGTATTGCGGAGTATTGCAGGGTATTGTGGAGTATTGCCGGGTATTGTGGAGTATTGCCGGGTATTGTGGAGTATTGCCGGGTATTGTGGAGTATTGCCGGGTATTGTGGAGTATTGCCGGGTATTGTGGAGTATTGCCGGGTATTGTGGAATATGGCAGGGTATTGAGGAATATGGCAGGGTATTGAGGAATATGGCAGGGTATTGCGGAATATGGCAGGGTATTGCGGAATATGGCAGGGTATTGCGGAATATGGCAGAGTATTGCACAGTATGAGCAGAGTATGGGCAGGGTATTGCACAGTATGGGCAGGGTATTGCACAGGGTATGGCAGAGTATGGGCAGAGTATGGGCAGAGTATTGCACAGGGTATTGCAGAGTATTGCACAGGGTATTGCAGAGTATTGGCAGGGTGTATTGCAGAGTATTGGCAGGGTGTATTGCAGAGTATTGGCAGGGTGTATTGCAGAGTATTGCACAGGGTATTGCAGAGTATTGCACAGGGTGTATTGCAGAGTACTGGCAGAGTATTGCACAGGGATGGATGAGCAGGGATGGATGGATGGATGGATGGATGGATGGATCTGTGACTGCAATTGTCACAGATCCAGCCCACAGCTGACATGGGGGAGGGAGCGGACATGATCCGCTCCCTCCCCTCTCCTCTCACACTGTACCGATCGGTACAGAGAGGGGAGGGAGGAACCGGCGTCATCACATGACGCCGGTCTGTTTACAAGTGATCGCTCCGTCATTTGACGGAGCGATCACGTGGTAAACGGCCGCGATTAGCGGCCATCTACCGTGATCCGTGATGCGCCGGGTCTTCCGGACCCGGCGGTCACGGACATATCCTGGAGCGCGCCCCAGGGGGCGCGCGGGAGCAAGATTCTGTGAGGACGTCCCTGGGACGTCCACTCAGGATAACTCGACCGCGCTGTGGACGTCTTTTGTACATGGCGCGGTCGGGAAGTGGTTAAGAATAAATTACCTATTTTTAAACTTTACATATTAACTAAATTATACACCAGTGTTTAAAGGTAATTAACCGAAACAATAAAAATTATGAAAATAATCGTTAGTTACAGCCCTAACCACTTCAATACAGGGCTTTTTGTACCACTTCCATAGCGGGCCTATTCTGGCACTTCTACATGTATAAATCATCATTCTTTTGCTAGAAAATTACTCAGAATCCCCAAACAACATTATATATGTTTTTTTAGCAGACACCCTAGGGAATAAAATGACAGTCATTGCAACTTTTTTTCTTGCACGATATTTGCGCAATAATTTTTCAAACGCCTTTTTTTAAAAAAAAAATGGTTTCATTAATTAAAAAATAAAACAGTAAAGTTAGCCCAATTTTTGGGGAAAATATGAAAGATGATGTTACGCCGAGTAAATAGATACCCAACATGTCACGCTTTAAAATTGCGCACTCATGGAATGGCGCCAAACTTCGGTACTTAAAAATCTCCATAGGCGACGCTTTAATTTTTTTTACAGGTTACCAGGTTAGAGTTACAGAAGAGGTCTAGTGCTAGAATTGTTGCACGCGCTCCAACGCACGCGGCGATACCTCACATATGTGGTTTGAACGGCGTTTACATATGTGGGCGACTTACATGTGCATTCACTTCTGATCGCGAGCTACCGGGGACAGGGGCGTTAATTTTTTTTTTTTTTACAATTATTTTACTTTTTTTTTGGATCACTTTTACTCCTATTACAAGGAATGTAAACATCCCTTGTAATAGAATGTGTGTGACAGGTCCTCTTTATTGAGAGATGCAGGGTCAATAAGACCCCGCATCTCTCCTCCAGGCTGAAAAGCATGAGATCAGTGAACATTTTTTCACTGATCTCATCCTTACTAGCCGCAATGGCGGCTTTATTTACATTTGAGGACCCGGGCGTGACGTCATCACATCGCGCCCGGGCCTCCGACGATCATAGAGATGACTGGTGACCATCTGGTCACCAGTCATCTCTATGCTCGTCACGTGACCCACCAACGGCACCGGAAGATTCGCTCCGGGTCCCCGATCGCATGGGAGAGCCCGGAGAAGCACCGGATGGCGGCGGGAGGGGGGATGTCCCCTCCCGGCGCCTATAAGAACGATCAAGCGGCGGAACCGCCGCTATGATCATTCTTATGGCGCACAGAATCGCCGGCACTTCAAAAGGATATCTGAATGATGCCTCTAGCTGCAGGCATCATTCAGATATCCCCCTACAAAGCCAGGACGTCATATGACGTCCACCCAGGATGGGAGATCCCATCTGTGGACGTCATTTGACTATGGTTGGGTAGGGAAGTGGTTAAAAGCGCCCCGCTAGCCACCGAAAATCGCCGCTATAACAGCGGTAAAGCACCGCTAAAACTAGTGGTGCTTTACCACCAACACCGGCACCGCCCCAGTGTGAAAGTTCCCTTTAAGACTAAATCTTTTTCTGACACTTGTTGCATACAAGTTGAAATCAGTATTTTTTGCTAGAAAATTACTAAGAACCTCCAAAACATTAAAGGCTACTTTCACACTGGGGCAGTACGCCGTCGGCGGTAAAGTGACGCTATTTTTAGCGGCGCTTTACCGTTGTTTTTGCGACGCTATTCGATCACTAGGGGGGCACTTTTAACCCCCGCTAGCGGGCAAAAAAGTTAAAACCGACAGCAAAGCGCTTTGCCAGCGCTACCCATTGATTTCAATGGGCAGGGGCGCTGTAGGAGCGGTGTATACACCGCTCCTACAGCGCCTCAAAGATGCGGCTGCCAGGACATTTTTGAGCATCCTGCCAGAGGCTGGAGTGAGAGAAGAGGCTCTTTCAGGGAGCTTTGCAGGCGCTATTTTTATTGCTATAGCACCTGCCAAGCGCCTCAGTGTTAAAGTAGCCTAAATATATTTTTTTAAGCATAGACCCTAGAAAATAAAATGGCGGTTGTTGCAATATTTTATGTCACACTGTATTTGCGCAGTGGTCTTTCAAATGAAATTTTCTGGGGAAAGATACACTTCAATGAAGAAAAAAAAAAAAAAAAAAAAAATCGAAACCGTAAAGTTAGCCCAATTGTTTTGTAAAACATAAAAGATGTTACGCCGCAAGAATCGTGATCTTTATTCTAAGCAAAAAAAATGGTAATTCTCAATTTAGCCAGAACTGTGCAGCTCTACAGTCTAGTAAATAAAAAGCACTTTCAACAGCTCTAGTAGGCCATACATTTACAAAAAAACAACAACATTTTAATCAATGTATGGCATGATGGATTTAGTAAAGGAGCGCAACACAGCTTAACAGCCATTTTCAGGCAACAAATCCTCATGAAGAAAAGACACAGCTTGGATTACCAAGCATCAGGAGAAACAAATTTGAGAATGTAGTTGAAATTTCAATGCCTCCAAATACAGATTACTGTAAAAAATGTTAGATTAACTACTTATGGCCCGCCCGTCGCAGAAATACGTCGGCTGTTTGAAGAGGAATACTGTTGTTATGGTAGCAGCTAGCTACCATAACCCTGGTATCCTCTTCGGTGGGCGGTCTGCTACAATATAAAAGTGGTCTCTGTAGCGGGTACGCCACAAAATCACATATATCGTCTCTAATAGTAACACATTTCGTCTCAATGATATAATGCATCTTAAGCTAAAATTCACTCACCTTCCATTCGATTCCCATTCATTCAAATCAAGAAGCATCACCAGACTGTTATCACGGCATCACACTCACCGCCGACGCCCTCATAGCGTCCTTTTATTATCACAAACAGGAAGGGATGGCTGCAGCAGCCAATCACCACCTCCATGGGAGGGGACATCACAGGATGTCCCCTTCACACAGCAAATGTCCATATAAGGAGTTGACAACACAAGAAATGCAGCTAAAGGATACAATACAACAACACAATACAATAATCAATGAACACAGTTCCTGATGAGGGGAGCTTATCCGCAGGTGCATGCTCACGTCACCACCTCCATGTTGATCAGACACAGAGGCGACAAGAGCATATATCCGCTGAAACCGATAATGCGTTTGCAGAGAGGCCTCACTCCGCAAACACCCTTCTCCAAATCAGGAAGTTTCTCAACCAGCGTCAGTCCACCCCAGTCGGCTCTTTAGAGCGGGTTGCGGAAGTACTAACACTATGACAATACTTTTTAAATACATCTTCATAAAATTTTCCACAACAAAACATGCAACCTGTAGAATTTTTTAAACGTCGCCTAAGGAGATTAAGGGTAAAAGTTTGTCGCCATTCCACAAGCGTGCGCAAACTTTGAAGCATGACATGTTGGGTATCAATTTACTCGGCATAACATTATCTTTCACAATCTAAAAAAAAATTGTGCTAACTTTACTGTTGTCTTATTTTTTAATTCAAAAAAGTAATTTTTTTCCCCCAAAAAAAAGTGTGCTTTTAAGACCGCTGCGCAAATACGGTGTGACAAAAAGCATTGCAACGACCGCCATTTTATTCTCTAGGGTGTTAGAAAAATATATATATGTTTGGGGGTTCTAAGTAATTTTCAAGCAATAAAAACGTTTTCAACTTGGAAACACCAAAATGTCAGAACAAGGCTCGGTCCTTAAGGGGTTGTAAAGGTTCGTTTTTTATTTTCTAAATAGGTTCCTTTAAGCTAGTGCATTGTTGGTTCACTTACCTTTTCTTTAGATTTCCCTTCTAAATATTTTTTTTTCTTTGTCTGAATTTCTCACTTCCTGTTCCTCCTCAGTAAGCTGTTCAGTAAGCTGTTCAGTAAGCTGTTCTGGCTGACTCCACACCACTCGGATGATGGTGTGAAGTTTAGTGAGGAGAAACAGGAAGTGAGAAATTCAGACAAAGAAAAAAGGTAAATCAAAAGGAAAAAGGTAAGTGAACCAACAATGCACTAGCTTAAAAGGAACCTATTTAGAAAATAAAAAACAAACCTTTACAACCCCTTTAAGTGGTTAAAAAAAACATTTTTGCAAAAGAAAAAAAAAAAAAAAAAAAAAAAAAATAGGATTTTTGTACTCACCGTAAAATCTATTTCTCTGACATCCATGGACCGACACGGCGGCTCTTAATCACTGAACGTGTGGGTATATGTCCCTGCTTGCAGGAGAAGACCTAGGCAGAATGTTAAAACATTCTAGAACAAACCAGAGCTGAACAGCCCCGCCCAGGGGGGCGGTCCCTCCGGACATTACTCTCCCACCTGCAGCTAGCAGACCTCAGTTCGTAACAAAGCAGTACAAATTTAAAAGGAAGGGTGGGTGCCGTGTCGGTCCATGGATGTCAGAGAAATGGATTTTACGGTGAGTACAAAAATCCTACTTTCTCTGATCATCCATGGACCGACACGGCGGCTCTTAATCACTGAACGTGTGGGATGTCCCAAAAAGCAGTGTCAAGAGGGATGGGAGCAGTATAAATGGGGAAAAAAAAAAAAAAAAAAAAACTTTACTCCAAACAAGGCAGAGCTCCTCAACAGAGGAGTTGCCACTTTAAACAGCGGCCTGCAATACCTTGCGGCTGAAGGAAGCATCCGGAGATGCAGCCACATCAACCCTATAAAAAAAAAAAAAAAAAAAACTTAGAAAAAGGTATGAACAGACGACCAGGTCGCCGCCTTGCACACTCGTGCAACCGACACTTTATGTCGGAAAACCCAGGAAGCACCAATTGCCCTGGTGGAATGCGCCGTAACCGGAAAGGGAGGCGCCCGCCCCATGAGAGCATAGGCTTGAAAAACGGTTTGTCCGATCCACCTAGAAAATGTTGGCAGACGAAGCCGCTTGGCCCTGTTTCTGACCAGAGACAGTCAAACAGAGCCAGACTTCCGAATAGAAGCAGTAGCAGACAGGCACACCCGCAAGGCTCTTACCACATTCAAAGTGTGCCGCGCACACTCTGGGATGCGATTTGAGATCACCCTTGATAAAAGAGAAAGTTGCGGATGCAACACCGCCTTATCCTTATCGATGACTAAATATGGCGACTTGCAGTCGCCAACTCAGACACTCGTCTAACAGAAGTGATTGCCACTAAAAGGGCCACCTTCTGAGACAAAGTCAAGAGGGGAATATCCCTGATATTCTCAAAAGGAGGTTCCTGGAGAACCGAGAGTACCAATTCCGATCCCACGGGGGGAGAGGAGACTTGACAAGAGGGAGCACATGGCGAACCCCCTGCACAAGGGTGCTAACCAAGGAATGACCCGCTAGTGGTCGCCAAAAAAAAAAGACGGCCAAGGCCGAAATCGGACCCTAATGATACTCAAAGCGAGCCTTTGGGCCACTCCATGCTGCAGGAAACGCAGGATTCTAGGGACGGAATACGTCCGAGGACGTCAGTCCAGCTCTTCGCACATGGCGATGTAAGCTTTCCAGGTACGGAGATAGCTCATCCTGGAGGAGACTTCCGTGCCCTTAATATGGACGAAACGACCGAGTCCGAGAGACCTCGGTCTCTCAACACCTGGCTTTCAACAGCCATGCCGTTAAGGCCAGAGACTGTAAAGGCAGGATGAAATACAGGACTTTGAGACAGAAAGTCCTCCCTTATTGGCAACCGCCAGGGAACGGCCACAACGAGACGTACCAGATCGGCGTACCAGTGAAGCCAAGGCCAATCCGGAGCAATGAGGATCACCGGAGCGGAGGATAAACGTATATCAGGTAATAATGACCCCATGGGCCACTAACGCCTCTGAGGCATCCGCCCAAGGATACCTGGATCTGGCCACAAATCGACAACTTGCGATTGAGTCGAGAGGCCATCGGGTCCACCTCCGGCGTGCCCCACCGTCTGTGTGGCAAAGGAGTTGAAATACCTCCGGGTGCAAGGACCACTCTCCCTGGTCCAACGTCTGGCGACTCAATAGTCCGCCAGTTCTATGCCCGGAATGTAAACGGCCGACAGAGCCGACACGCTTCTTTTAGCCCACTTCAGGGTACGGGGGGACCTCGGAAGCCGCAGCTGAGCTCTGAGTCCCCCCTTGATGGTTGACATATGCCACCACCGTGACTTTGTCCGACTGGATCCTAATGGAGCGATCCTGCCATCTCTCAGACTACGAAGAGAGGCACAGTCTGATTGCCGATCAATGTTCTGGAAATTTGGGCCAACGGGCTTCGTCCGGAGTCCAAGCCCTTGGGCCAACAGGACTCCCCAGACTACACCCCAGCCCTTCAGGCTGGCGTCCGTAGTGAACACCGTCCATTGGACGGGGAGGAACGACTTCCCGGACCGAAGAGCCGGGGACCCAAACCACCATGTCAGGGACGTCCTGACCAGGTGACTCACCTGGATCGGAAAATCCAAAGACAATGGGGATTTGTCCCAAGGGAACAAGATCTCCTTCTGCAATGCCCTGGTGTGTGATTGGGCATACGGAACCGCCTCGAAAGAGGTCACCATGAGTCCCAGGACTCCATGCAAAAACGGATTGACAACCATTTTTTGGGATGTCAGCACCCGCACTGCAGACTGAAGTGTCAGTAGCTTCCCCGGAGGTAGGAATACCTTTACCTCCAAGGAGTCCAGAATCAGACCGAGATACTCCAGATCTTGAGTCTGGACCAGGACTAACTCTTGAATGTTTAGGAGCCACCCGAAGTCCCTGAGGGTCTGACTGACGATAGTCACCCCACGACAGCAATGCCTCGCTGTCTCAGCAAGCTAGAACCGGCACAAGCACCTTGGTGAACACCCTTGGTGCCGAGGCTAGGCCGAAAGGAAGAGCCACAAATTGATAGGGGACTTCGCCGATCGCAAGCGCAGAAATTTCTGGTGACTTACACAGATCGGAACATGCAAGTAGGCGTCCTTGATGTCCAAGGTCGCCAGAAAATCCCCTTGACTGAGTGTACTGATCACTGTGCGAATGGATTCCATGCGGAACTTTTGCACCTTCACGAAGGCATTCAGGACATGGAGGTCCAAGATAGGCCGAACCCCGTCCCTTTTTTTGGGACGACAAACGAATTAGAGTAGAATCCCTGAAACCTCTCCTGTGACGGAACCGGCACAATCACTCCGGACCTGAGCAATCCTGAATAGGCCCCATAGGGCTGCCCGACGGGCAGGAAGATTCGAGGGAAGAATCTGTCTGGGACCAGGAACGGAAAAATATCCTGTAACCTGAGGTGATCACCTCGCCCACCCACAGGTAGGAGATCCGGGGAGGTCCACCGATCCTTGAACCTGCAAAGTCGTCCCCCCTACCCCAGAGTCGAGTGGGGGCAAGACTTCACACAGAGACGGGCTTGGGGAGCCGGCTTGTTTGGCTTACGCACCCAGGGGCGCTTGTGCCCACCAGCCGCACCGCTGTCAGTCTGGGAGGGCCTCCCCGTTCACTGACGAAAAAAAACAAAACATTTTTGCTGGAAAGGAAGAACCCTGCTTACAGCGGCCTCCTTACCCTTGCTAGCCTGAGGAAGAAGAGTGCTTTTACCTCCCGTGACATCCTTGATTATGTCATCCAGCGCAGCACCAAAAATCCTACCACCTTTAAATGGTAGATCCGTCAGAGGCTTTTTAGAAGCTAGGTCAGCAGACCAGCATTTCAAGCAGATCAGACAACGCAATACCACCGCCAAGACAGAGGCCATGAGATATAAGGGGCCGCGTCTAACGTGGCATCGCAACATAAACCAGGCCCTGCACCATTTGGTGGGCCAGAGCAATAGTGTCTG
The DNA here is from genome assembly GCA_029206835.1 of Rana muscosa. Classification (NCBI taxonomy): domain Eukaryota; kingdom Metazoa; phylum Chordata; class Amphibia; order Anura; family Ranidae; genus Rana; species Rana muscosa. Next base: position 8,688,583 of record CM055124.1, read on the forward strand.
GAGGAAGATTATGCTCCTGTACAGTTTGGTGCAAATTTTTTTGCCCAACCCGCAAGTGACTAAGACACAAGGGTCCCTGCTACCACAGGCCGTAGGGCAGACCCCAACAAGGCAAACATGGCTCTGCTCACCACTTCTGACCTCCTGTCAGTGGGGTCCTTAAATGCAGGAGTCCCCTCCATCGGGAGAGTGGTGGCCTTGTTCAACCGGGCGACGTTTTAAGTAGGGCATCTTCAAAAGGGGTATCTGATAGGCAAACGCCGCGGGACCATAAAAGTCTTCTGCGCCTTTTTCCCCAGACCTCAATGAGCTGGTCAAAGAAAGGTACATATGGAAAAAAAACTTTTTTAGAAGGCCCGGCCCCAAGGAACCAGAGGAGACTGTCCGCCTGAGGTTCTGCATCCGCAGCATTTAGCCTGCGAGTGTCCCTCACCGCAGCAATGAGTTCACTAACAAGCGCCCTGTCATTTACTGACACAGAACTGGAGTCTTCCTCGCAAGGAATTTCCTGTTCAAAACCATCAAAGATATTCAGAGCTAGCGTCCTGAGCGGTAGTGGCTAGGCCCATATCTGAATCAGCGCACACCCCCTTCCAGGACTGCCGACAACTGGTCCATAAGGACCGCAGGTGCAGGAGCACTGCCAGTTGTCCCTAACAAGTGTGAAGAAACAGGGGAACCAGACTCCATGTTGCCACCCTCTGAGACCTTATTCACCATTACAGTGAATAATACAGCCCACCCACTGGCTGTGCTGGGGCTGAGGAGGGGATACCCGGAGTACTCAGCACCCCTAGGGACCGCTCGGTACCGCTGTATGAGCCGCGCTGTAGCGCAAGCCTGAGGAGAGTGAAGAATCTGTGAGGAGATGTGGATTCCGCGCCATTCAGGCAGCGCCGCTAGAGGCCAAAAATTAAACTGAAAGCGCAGCGGCTACAAGAAAATGGCCGCCGGGCGCCTGTATAACTGATTTAAGCCGCGACAAAATGGCCGCCAATGGCAGACTTTTTAAATTTAAAAACACTGCGCCAATGGCGAAGGAAAAAAAAAACACATTCCCCCAGAACACTTCCCAAGGGCAGAGTGACCCCCCAAGCATCCCCTCACAGCACAGCAGCAGAACAAGGTGCAGAGAGCAGCATAAGAGGGGGGGAGACAGGGAGAACCCCCCACACACAGAAACACAGCCAGCATGTACTCACCTTGCAGCAGGAGAGACTACTTACTCGTCCCGCAAGCACCTTGGAGAACACCCTCGGTGCCAATAGAGGGACTCACTGGCTTGTTTCAGACAGACCTATCACAGAGTCGTACTGCGTAGCTGTCGGCCCGGTCAACCGCAAAAGATACAGTAGGTACTGTTCAATCTTGAGAGGACCGCGGGAGCATAAAAGCAACCCGGCCACCCCTGGGGCAGGTCGTGAACTGAGTCTCACGCACACAAGGCGAGGATCAGCACGCTCGATGGTCGGACAGGGAAGACTACGAGGATACTAGTGTACCCAACCTGTTGCCCAGCCGACAGTTGATTGAAGGTCTCAAAAATAAAATTCCCAAAGGAATAAAATTTAAAAGTAAAATCTTCCAGGAGACTGGCTCTTGAGAGAGCCACGTCTTCTTCTGCTAGGCAGAAAAAAACTGAGGCTGCAAGTTGCAGGTGGGAGGGTAATGTCCGGGCGGGGCTGTTCAGCTCTGGTTTGTTCTAGAATGTTTTAACATTTAACATTCTGCCTAGGTCTTCTCCTGCAAGCAGAGACATATACCCACATGTTCAGTGATTAAGAGCCGCCGTGTCGGTCCATGGATGATAAGAGAAATAGGATTTTTGTACTCACCGTAAAATCCGTTTCTCTGACATCCATGGACTGACACAGCTCGCATACTGATTTTGTGTGGGTATATGTCCCTGCTTGCAGGAGAAGACCTAGGCAGAATGTTAGAAACATTCTAGAACAAAACCAGAGCTGAACAGCCCCGCCCAGGGGGCGGTTCCTCCGGACATTACCCTCCCACCTGCAACTTGCAGCCTCAGTTCGTAACAAGCAGTACAAACCTTAAAAGTAAGGGTGGGTGCTGTGTCAGTCCATAGACGTCAGAGAAACGGATTTTACGGTGAGTACAAAAATCCTATTTTCTCTTATCATCCATGGACTGACAGCTCTCATACTGATTACGTGTGGGACGCCCCAAAGCAGTATAAGAAAAAGGGTGGGAGCAAAATAGTAAAGGAACAACCAAAACTTCACTCCAAACCAGCAGAGCTCCTCAACGGAGGAGTTGCAGCATTAAACAGCGGCCTGCAACACTTTGCGGCCGAAGGAAGCATCCAAAGATGCAGCCACAGTAACCTTATAGAATCTTGAAAAGGCATGAACGGATGACCAGTTCGCCGCGCTGCAAACTTGTGCAACACACGGAACACTTGATGTCGGAAAGCCCAGGAAGCACCAATTGCCCTGGTGGCATGCGCCGTAACCGGAAAGGGAGGGGCCACTCCCTAAATGTCATAGGCCTGTAAAACAGTCCGTCTGATCCATCTAGAAAAGTTGGCAGACGACACTGCTCGGCCCTGTGTCGGACCAGAGACAGACACAACTAGTGAGTCATATCATGTACCACATGAAATGTGTGAAGCGCAAACCCTCTGGAATGCGATGTGAGAGGACACAAGGACGGGAGGACAATGTCCACATGCAGGTGAAAAGCCGAGACCACCCTTGCAAAAGGAAGGACGCAACACCGCCTTATCCTTATGGATGACCGAATAGGGCGACTTGCAGGACAAGGCCGCCAACTCAGACACCCGTCTGACGGAAGTAATGGCCACCTCCTGAGACAAGGTCAAGAGGGGAAGATCTGATATTTTCAAAGTGAGGTTCCTGGAGGGGAGAGAGAGAGAGAGAGAGAGAGAGAGAGAGAGAGAGAGAGAGAGAGAGAGAGAGAGAGAGAGAGAGAGAGAGAGAGAGAGAGAGAGAGAGAGAGAGAGAGAGAGAGAGAGAGAGAGAGAGAGAGAGAGAGAGAGAGAGAGAGAGAGAGAGAGAGAGAGAGAGAGAGAGAGAGAGAGAGAAACATGGCGAACCCCCTGCACAAAAGGCGCTACCCAGGAATGACCCGCTAGCGGTTGTCTTTTGTGGCAGCCCTGTGGGGATTTGATCCCATGGTTGTCAGCAATGGTAGCCTGGCTTGCTAACCATTACACCACGAGTCGCTGCTCCTGAAGGACGACGGCCAAGGCCGAAAACTGACCCCTAATGGTACGCAAAAGCAAGCATTTGGGTCACACCATGCTGCAAAGACCGCAGGATACTTGGGGACGGAATATGTCCGTGGACACTAGTCCAGCTCTTCGCACATAGCGATGTATCACCGTACCTGGGAAGCTTACATCTTTTAAGCGGAAGACTTCCGTGCCCTGAACATGGTCGAATCCAAGAAACCGCGGACTCTCAGCACCTGGCTTTTGATAGCTATGCCGTGAAGTCAGAGACTGTAAAACAGGATGAAAATTAGGACCTTGAAACAGAAGGTCCTCCCTTATTGGCAACCGCCAAGGAACGTCCGCGATGAGACGTACCAGATCAGTGTACCAATAACGCCGAGACCCACCCGGCGCAAAGAGGGTCACCGGAATCCCTTCGGCCACAACCCTGCACAGCAGGCGAGGAAGCAGCTGCAGCGGGGGATAACAGATATCAAGTGATAATGACCCCATGGGCATCCGCCCGAGGAACCCTGGACCTGGCCACAAACCTTGACACCTTACGATTGAGTCGAGAGGCCCTCAGGTCCACATCCGGCATGTCCAGGTGTAAGGACCACTCTACCTGTTCCAGCATCTGGCGACTCAGATAGTCCGCCTGCCAATTGTCTACGCTTGAATGTAGACGGCTGATAGAGACCACGTGGGGAGGCATATTCTGATTGCCTGTATTTCCAGAAAATTGATCGGTAAACGGGCTTCGTCCGGAGTCCAAAACCCTGGGGCTGACAGGACTCCCCAGACACCACCACAGCCCGTCAGGTTGGCGTCAGTCATGAACACCGTCCACTGGATGGGGAGGGATGACTTCCCGGACCGAAGAACCGGGGACCCCCAACCACCACACCAGGGGCGCCCTGAGTGGGTGACTCATCTGGATCTGAAGATCCAAAGGACAACGGGGATTTGTCCCAAGTGGACAGGATCTCTTACTGTAATTCCCGTGTGCGATTGGGCATACGGAAAAGCCTCGAACGAGGTCCTCATGAGTCCCAGGACGCTCATGCAAAAAACGGTTGACGACCATTTCCGAGACATCAGGACCCACATTACAGACTGAAAAGTCAGTAACTTCTCCAGGGTTAGGAATATCTACGCCTCCATGGAGTCCAGGATCAGACCGGGATACTCCAAATGCTGAGCCGGGACCAGGACCGACTTCTAAATGTTCGGGAGCCACCCGAAGTCCCTAAGGGTCAGACTGACAATAGTCCCACTTCATCCAATTCTGAGCCATTGTCTGCTCCTAGAATAAGATTGTCCAGATAGCCCATGATAGCAATGCCTCGCTGACTCACCAAGGTTAGAACCGGAGCAAGCACCCTGGTAAAAAACCTTTCATGCCGAGGCTAGGCCGAAGGGAAGAGCCACAATTGATAGTGGACGTCGCGGATCACAAAGCGCAGAAACTACTGTTGACGTGCGCAGATCGGAACATGCAAGTAGGCGTCCTTGATGTCCAAGGATGCCAGAAAATCCCCTTGGAGTGTAGCGAACCCACACGAATGGATTCCATGCGGAACTTTTGCACCATCACAAAAGCATTCAGGCCCAGGATTGGCCGAACCCCCGTCCACTTTTTGGGACTACAAAACAGATTCGAGTAGAAACCCTGAACAACCTCTCCTGTGACGGAATCGGCACAATCACTCTGGACCTGATCAATCCTGTATGGCCCTCAAGAGGGCCGCCCGACGGGCAGGAAGGAGAGGGAGAATTGAGGGAAAGAATCTGTCTGGGAGCCAGGAACGGAATTCTATCCTGAGGTGACCACCTCGCACACCCACCGGTCGGAGATCCGGGAGGTCCACCGAACCGTGAACCTGCAAGGACGTCCCCCCCACCCCAGAGTCGGGCAGGGGCAAGACTTCATGCGGCGGCGGGCTTGGGAGCTTGCTTGGTAGACTTACGCACCCAGGGACACTTATGTCCACCAGCCACACTTTTTCCAGTCTGGAAGGGCTCACCTGTGGATTCCGACTGAAGAGAAAAAAAACTCATTCTTCTTTGCCAGAAAGGAAGGGCCCGGCCTACGGCGGGGCTCCCTTTTTCCGTAACAGACTGAGGAAGGAAGTTGCTCTTACCCCTTGTGACATCCATAATAATGGCATCCAGGGTGGCCCCAAACAGTCTACCGCCCTTCACGGGCAAGTCAGCCAGGAGCTATTTGGAAGCTAGGTCGGCCAACCAGCATTTCAGCCAGGTAAGGCGACGCAGCACCACAGCAGATGGAGGCCCCAGAAATTAAAGGGGCCAGAGACTAAACCCTGTGCCAGTTGGTGAGGCAGGGTAATGGTCTCAGGAGGGAGATTATGCTCCTGCACTGTCTGGTGCAAAATCTTTGCCCATCCTGTGAGTGTCTTGAGACACAAGTGTCGCCGCCCCTATAGGGCGTAAGGCAGACCCCAATAAGGTAAACATAGTTCCACTCACCACTTCTGACCTCCTGTCAGTGGGATCCTTAAATGCAGGAGTCCCTTCCATTGGGAGCGTGGTAGCCTTATTCAAACGGGCGACCGGGGGGGGGGGTAGACCACTGAGGGGAGAGCCCACTTCTTAACCAGGTCCTCCTTGACGGGGTACCTCATGGCTAGGCGCCGCGGGACCGTCAAAGTCTCCTGCGGCTTATCCCAGACTTAATGAATGTATCAAAAAAAGGCACATATGGAAAAACCCTTTTGAATAAACGGCTTTAAAGGAATCAAATGGAGACAGCTACTACCTGAGGTTCCTCAGCCTCAACATTCAGCTTGAGAGTGTCCCTCACAGCATCAATGAGTTCACTTACAAGCACCCGGTCAGTTTTTCAGACCTGGGGTCTTCCTCACTGGGAATATCCCGTTTAAAAAACATGAAAATCCTGAGCAGCCATAGCTAGGCCCATATCTGAGACAGAGAATTCACCTTTTACTGTGGGGAGGGGCGCTTTACAGCTCCTGTGCGTTCGCACACTGCTTCCATCCTGACAATTAGGATTGTCTTTTTGTAGCAGCCACATGGGGATTTTATCCCAGGAATGATTCCAGGACTGCCGACAACTGGTCCATAGGGACCGCAGGTGCAGGAGCACTGCCAGTTGCCTCTGAAATGTGGAGAAGCAGGTGAACCAGACTCCATATTGCCACCCCCTGAGACCTTATTCACTATTACAGTGAATAATACAGTCCACCCACTGGCTGTGCTGAGGCTGAGGAGGGGATACCCGGAGGACTCACCACCCTTAGGGACCGCTCGGTTCCGCTGTATGAGCCGCGCTGCAGCGGGAGTGAAGCCTGAGGAGAGTGAAGAAACTGAGGAGACTGAGGAATTTTGCGCTGTTAGCAGCGCCGCTAGAGGCCGAAATTGAAAGTGAAAGCACCGCGGCTACAAGAAAATGGCCGCCGGGCGCCTGTATAACTGTGCATTGAGCCGCGGCAAGATGGCCGCCGAGCGCACTATTTAAATAAAAATTAAAAAACGCGCTAATGGCGCACGCAATACAGTTGCACACACTCCACACCAAAACACTTCCCAGAGTTCACCAACAGCCATGAGCGCCCCCCCCCCCCCCAGAGCAACCCTCCCAAGCACAGCACCAGTACAGGGTGCAGAGAGCAGTATAACAGGGGGGAGACAGGGAGAACCCCCCACATAAAAGAAACACAGCCAGCATGTACTCACCTGCATGAGGAGAGACTACTTACCCGTCCCTAGAGGGACCCATTGGCTTGTTTCAGACAGACCTATCACAGAGTAGTACTGCGTAGCTGTCAGCCCGGTCCACCGCGAAAGATACAGTCCGTCAGGTACTGTTCAATCTTGAGAGGACCGCGGGAGCACGAAAGCAACCCGGCCACCCCTGGAGTCATGGGGTATGTCGTGAACTGAGTCTCACGCACACAAGGCGAGGATCAGCACGCTCGATGGTCGGACAGGGAAGACTACGAGGATACCAGTGTACCCAATCTGTTGCCCAGCCGATAGTTGATTGAAGGTCTCAAAAATAAAATTCCCAAAAGGAATAAAAATTAAAAGTAAAATCTTCCAGGAGTCTGGCTCCTGGGAGAGCCACGTCTTCTCCTTCTGCTAGGCAGAAAAAAAACTGAGGCTGCAAGTTGCAGGTGGGAGGGTAATGTCCGGAGGGACCGCCCCCTGGGCGGGGCTGTTCAGCTCTGGTTTTGTTCTAGAATGTTTCTAACATCTAACATTCTGCCTAGATCTTCTCCTGCAAGCAGGGACATATACCCACACGTAATCAGTATGAGAGCTGTGTCAGTCCATGGACAATAAGAGAAATAACCATGTTATAAACGTAAAATGTTATATGGAAATGACCTTAAACAATCCTTAACCGACACATGCAAAAAAATTAACGCATGTGGTAGTTACCGATCAAAAAATAGTGCATTCGTTATTTAACACTAAATTCTAAGTGAATTGAACTTTCACAACTGATTTATTGCATGGATTATTTTGCCGCATTTTATTTGCCGTTATTTGACCCCATAATCTCAAACATTGTGACTGATCATAAAAGATAAAACTGCAGAGACAAATATGTATAATTTTAATATTGTGCATTTTTCACAAATAGTAAAAAAGACATAGGGCTCTTTCACGCGGACGTGTCTGTGTACGGACTCAGCTTTGCTCAGCAAGGATCGCTCTGTTGATCCCCGCTGAGCCGGCGGATGACAGGTCCATCTCTGCACACTGTGCATGGACCGACCTGTCAGAGCGCCGCTCTCCTCTCCAACCAATTGTTTCCCGTGTGTCCCTACAGTAAAACATCTGTCACCGCACAGTGTAAATTACCCCCAAGTTCCACTTTAACTGCGTGCACAAATGTGTGTATATATAGGCTTTTATTTCTCTTATTTTTTTTTTCACACATGACAACAGTTCATTTTTTTCATTTTGTTTATTCTTTATTCAAGGTCAAGTTGCTGGCAGAAAGTTCTTGCGTAAAATAAAAAAAATAAAAACGAGTGTGTTACATATGGTGTATATGTTCTTATACACTCACCGGCCACTTTATTGGGTACATCTGTTCACTTGTTTGGTAACACAAATTACTAATCACCCAATCACATGGCAACATTCGGCTTTAGGCATCTAGACGTGGTGAAGATGATTTGAAGTTCAAACCGAGCATCAGAATGGGGAAGAAAGGGGATCCAAGTGACTTTGAGCGTGGCATAGTTGTTGGTGCTGATCTACTGGCCTTTTCACACACACAACCATCTCTCAGGTTAACAGAGAATGGTCAGAAAAAGAGAAAAACCTTAGTTAGACGTAACAGTATTTCTACAAGTCTTTCAGGACAGAACCTGGAGATAGCGCAGCTCCACCCACATCCCAGGAAACACTGCAGTCATTCCTTTAAAGCCTGGACACTTCCACCATGGCCTCAGTTGTTATCGAGTACCTCCGGCCATGCTGAAATTATATAAGCAGAATATAGCAACCATACACATTAACAAACAAGAGAGGGTTATCGGTGCTGTCCTGAAAGACTCGTAGAAATACCGTTACCGGTAAGTCTAACTAAGGTTTTCTCACCTCGTCTTTCAGGACAGCACCTGGAGATGATAAACGAGTACTTGCTCTTAGGCCAGGTTCACACTGGTCCGACAAACGCACCGACATTGGGAGCTCATGTCGCATGGCGTATGAAAATCAATGTTTCCCTATGGGAGCCGTCTTAACTGGTCCGACACACGTCGGACAGACTTTGAAAATGCTCCCTGTACTACTTTGGTCTGACTTTGATCCTACTTCACTCCATTAAATATCATTGAAGTCGGATCAAAGTCGGAACGCTGTCTTGCATGATCCGAGTTTGGCATGCGACTTGTGCTCTGCTGATCTTGAGGGGGAACTGCACGCCAAATTTAAAATAAAAAAACGGCATGGGTTCCCCCTCCAAGAGCATACCAGGAGCTTGGGTCTGGTATGGATTTAAAAGGGAACCTCTACGCCAGAAAAAACGGTGTGGGGGTGTCCCCCCAAATCCACACCAGACCCTTATCCGAGCATGCAGGCCGGTCAGGAAAGAGAGTGGGGACGAGCGAGCGCCCCCCCTCCTGAACCGTACCAGGCCACATGTCCTCAACATGGGGTGGTGAGTGCTTTGGAGCAGGGGGGTGCCCTGCGGGCCCCCACCCCAAAGCACCCTGTCCCCATGTTGATGAGGACAGGGCCTCTTCCCGACAACCCTGACCGTTGGTTGTTGGGGTGGGCGGGAGGCTTATCGGAATCCGGGAGCCCCCTTTAATAAGGGGGCCCCCCCGAGATCCTGCCCCCCCCCACCCTATGTGAATGAGTATGGGGTACATCGTACCCCTACCCATTCACCTGGGGGAAAAGTGTAAAAAAAAAACAAACACACTAGACAGCTTTTTAAAGTAATTTATTAGGCAGCTCCGGGGTCTTCTACCGACTCTCCGGTGCTTTCTGCCGGGCACCTCCGCTATCTTTTGCCAGCTCTTTTGCTAGCGGGGGCCCGGTCTTGCCCGTCGTCGTCTTCCCTTCTTGAGATTTTGACACGACAAGGTCTCCCGCTGTAATGCCGTGTGCGTAGCGACTTATATAGGCATGGGGCGTGGTCACCGGGTGATGTCACCCGGTGACCCCACCCCCTATGGCGTCACAGCCCCTGGGCATTATGGGACTGTGACGCCATAGGAGGTGCGGGGTCACCAGGTGACATCACCCGGTCACCATGCCCCGTGCCTATATAAGTCGTTGTGCGCCGCGCACACGGCATTACAGGGGGAGACCTTGTTGTGTCAACATCTCAAGAAGAGAAGAGGGAAGAAGACGGTGAAGACCAGGCCCCCGCTAGCAAAAGAGCTGGCAGAAGATAGCGGAGGTGCCCGGCAGAAGGCAGAAAGCACCGGAGAGCGGGAGAAGAACCGGAGAGTCGAAAGAAGACCCCCGAAGTTGCCCAATAAAATTACTTTAAAAAACTGTCTAGTGTGTTTTTTTTATTGACACTTTTCCCCCAGGTGAATGGGTACGATGTACCCCATACTCATTCACATAGGGTGGGGGGGGCGGGATCTGGGGGCCCCCTTATTAAAGGGGGCTCCCGGATTCCGATAAGCCTCCCGCCCGCAGACCCCGGCAACCAATGGCCAGGGTTGTCGGGAAGAGGCCCTGTCCTCAACATGGGGACAGGGTGCTTTGGGGTGGGGGGGCCGCAGGGCGCCCCCCTGCCCCAAAGCACTCACCCCCCCATGTTGAGGGCATGCGGCCTGGTACGGTTCAGGAGGGGGGGCGTTCGGTCCTCCCCACTCCCTTTCCTGACCAGCCGGGCTGCATGCTCAAATAAGGGTCTGGTCTGGATATGGGGGGGACCCCCACACCGTTTAAGCGTAGCGGTTCCCCTTTAAATCCATACCAGACCCAAGGCCCTGGTATGCTCTTGGAGGGGAACCCATGCCGGTTTTTTATTTAAAATTTGGCGTGGAGTTCCCGCTCAAGATTCATACCAAACACAGTGCCTGGTGCTGGCGGGGATCCAAGTCGGATCCCCGTTTATTGAAAGTCGGACGTATGTCGGCTTCAAGTCGCAGGGCAGAGTCGGATCCAATGTAGGACGGCTATCATGTCGCACCAGTGTGAACCTGGCCTCAGAATGGGACCACCGCCTGCAGGACCTTCCTGCCAAACGATTGCTCTGCTGCTGCGAGCAAGTCCATCCTATAATGACGAGTAAAGGTGGAATAACTCGTCCATGTGGCCGCCTTGCAGATTCCCTCTGGTGAAGCCCCAGCTCGTTCCGCACAGGACGTTGCTACGGCTCGTGTTGAATGGACCACTACCCCTGCGGGAGGTTCAATTCCCGCAGCCAGATAAGCTTTGTGGCTAGCCATCCGAAGCCACCTACCAATCGTGTATTTAGAAGCTCCGTAACCCTTACGAGGCCCAGAAAATAAAACAAAGAGAATTGGATCTTCTAAACTCCAATGTTACCTCCAGATAGCGTAAAATGCATCTCTTCACGTCCAGACTATAAAAAATCTTTTAGGGCAAGTTGGAAACGTACAGAACGTTGGCAGGACGATCTCTTGGGATCTGTGGAAAACAAGCAACCTTCGGCAAGAACCCCGGGTCTGTCCTCATAACTACCCGATCTGAGAAAATTGTTAAAGCGGTTATATACCCCAAAACTATTTTTTTATTTATTTTTTTAAACCCGCAAGGCAAAGGCATAATGAGCCAATATGACTAGCATACTAGCTCATTATCAATTACCTTAGATCGAAGCCCCAGCAGCAGTCCTCAGACACATCCTGTGTCGCCGCCATGATACCCGCAGTGACTTCCGGAGCGACGATGACGTCACTCCCGTGCATGCGCGAGGAACGCATTCCGGCAGGCTCCCATTCAAGAGCCGCCGGGCTCAGTGCTGACTCTAGCACCTTTCTCCTGCTCAAAACGTCTAACAGGTTTAGGTTGCCCTTCAGGTGCACTGCGGTTAAGGATGCCACGTTGTCCTCTGCCCAAGTCAGAGTTTGTAGGGCCAAGCTTGTAAGACACCCGCTTCTTGTGCCCCCCTGCCTTGAAATATAGGCCACTGCCGTGGCATTGTCTGACAATACCTGGATGTGTTGGCCCCCAATAGTCTGGTTTATGTATTTTGCATACACAGGATTACATTTATATATATTTTTTTTACACAGGTGATTTCTGCACTGGATTGTTGCACTTTAATTATTTTTCACAGTGGTATTTTTATTATTTCACCTTTAGGCCTCTTTCACACTGAGGCGCTTGAAAAACTGCCAGTAAAACACTGAGCGCTTTTAAATTTCAATGAAGAGGGGCATTTTTTCAGCGCACTCCCCCAGTGCGAAAGCATTCATTGATTTTAATGGAAATACGTTTTCGTAAGCTTTTCAGGCGCTTTTTTTTAGCTTGAAAGCGCATGAAAAGCGACTCAGTGTGAAAGTGGTCTTATGAAGAGTCATTTATGGATGTGTTTTGCAATGATCAATATTTGATGTTTTATGCATGCCATTTTATATAGTTTAAAATATTTTTAGAGTAAGCGCCCCCTCACCCCCCCTTTTTATTGTTATAGCCTAGGAAAATGACCCCCCCCCCCCCAAGAAGGAATTTGGTTTGATTTTTCTCGGTTTAGAATCCAACCCTAACTTTCTAAATGGCTCGGAGTCCTTTTCAAATCCCTGCATAGCAGGTCCTTTGAACTGGAGAACAGGAGGTCGTCCAGATATGGTACTACAGATACTCCCTCCAGGAGGTGAGACCGAAGGGGAGATGTTTTTTTCACTAGAAATACATGTGAATAACACCCTAGACCTTCCTCCTCCTGGGGCACTGGGATGATTACCTTCTGTTGAAGGAAATCTTGTAATAGCGATGTCATCGCCAAAGACCTTTCCTGATCTCTGGGTAGTTACATAGTTAGTCAGGTTGAAAAAAGACAAAGTCCATCCAGTTCAACCATAAAAAAAAAAAAAAAAAAAAAAAACACAATCGTACAATCCCACAATCCCATATACCAAATTCTATACCCACAGTTGATCCAGAGGAAGGCAAAAAACTCAAGCAGAGCATGATCCAATTTGTTACAGCAGGGGAAAAAATTCCTTCCTGATCCCCCGAGAGGCAATCGGATATTCCCCGGATCAACTTTACCTATAAATGTTAGTACTCAGTTATATTATGTACATTTAGGAAAGTATCCAGGCCTTTCTTAAAGAAATCTACTGAGCTGACCAGAACCACCTCTGGAGGGAGTCTGTTCCACATTTTCACAGCTCTTACTGTGACGAAACCTTTCCGTATTTGGAGATGAAATCTTTTTTCCTCTAGACGTAAAGAGTGTCCCCTTGTCTTTTGTGTTGACCGTAAAGTGAATAACTCCACACCAAGTTCACTATATGGACCCCTTATATATTTGTACATGTTAATCAGATCCCCCCTTATTCTCCTCTTCTCAAGAGTGAATAAATTCAGTTCCTCTAATCTTTCCTCATAGCTGAGCTCCTCCATGCCTCTTATCAGTTTGGTTGCCCTTCTTTGCACTTTCTCCAGTTCCCCGATATCCATTTTGAGAACTGGTGCCCAAAACTGAACTGCATATTCCAGATGAGGTCTTACTAATGAGTTGAACAGGGGCAAAATGATCTGGAGTCCATACCTCTCAATACAAGAAAAGACTTTCCTCGCTTTGGAAAACGCAGCTTGGCATTGCATGCCATTATTGAGCTTATGATCTACCAAAACCCCCAGATCCTTCACTATGGATCCCCCAGTTGTACTCCCCCCTAGTATGTATGATGCATTCATATTCTTAGCCCCCAAGTGCATAACTTTACATTTATCAACATTAAACCTCATCTACCACATAGTCGCCCAATTAGACAGAGCATTGAGGTCGGTTTGTAAATTGGCGACATCCTGTAAGGACGTTATTCCCCTGCATAGCTTGGTGTCATCTGCAAAGACAGAAATGTTACTTTTGATCCCAGACCCAATATCATTTATAAAGATATTAAAAAGTAAGGGTCCCAGCACTGAACCTTGGGGTACACCGATGAGAACCTTAGACCATTCAGAGTAAGAATTATTAACCACTACTCTCTGAATTCTGTCTTTTAGCCAGTTTTCTATCCATTTACAAACTGATATTTCCAATCCTGTAGACTTTACGTTGCACATGAGCCGTGTGTGGGGAACTGTATCGAACGCTTTTGCAAAATCCAAGTACACCACGTCCACCGCCAGCCCTCTGTCCAAGGTTTTACTTACCTCTTCATAAAAAGAAATCAGGTTTGTCTGAAAACTTCTGTCTTTCATGAATCCATGCGGTCTGTTGCTTAAATAGCTTTTTTCCAGCAAGAACTCATCTATGTGGTCTTTTATTAATCTCTCCAGTATCTTCCCAACTATAGAAGTTAAACTAACAGGTCTATAGTTACTTGTTAAAGACTTTGTTCCCTTTTTAAATATAGGCACCACATTGGCCCTGCGCCAATCCAGTGCTACTATTTCTGTCATTAACGAGTCCCTAAAAATTAGATACAACGGCTTTGAAATTACAGAGCTCAATTCTGTTAGGATCCGTGGGTAGTTGTGTCACATAAAACCGAGACTGTGGGCTTTCCGAGAATTCCAGTGCGTAGACCTCCGAGATTACTTTGAGCACAAATGCACTGGATGTCGCCCCCTCCCACTGTGGAAGAAAAACGACTGGAGCCGTCCTCCCACAGTCGGGAGACCGTCACTGGGTCTTTGCGGGTTGGCTGGGGGGACGAAACACCCCAGACTTCCCTCGACCTTTCTGGGACCGCCAAGGACTCTTTTGTCCTGTTTCCTTTGAGTCCCGGGTCTGGTAAAAAGGACGAAAATTCTTTAGGTTGTGGTGCCGCCTTCCTTTTTTCCTATCTGCTGTTCTGTCCAGAACCACGCCGAATACTAGGTCCCCCTCAAAAGGTAGCCCACATAGCTTAGTTTTAGAAGCTGAATCGCCCGACCAAGTTTTCACCCACAAGGCTCTTCTGGCCGAGTTAATTAAGGCCGAAGATCTTCACCGACTCAGCCGAGGCGTCCGCCATGTAACCTACTGCCGTTTGTAGGACTGGAAGAGTCTCTAGCAAATCTTTGCGAGAGGTTCCTGCCTCAATATGGCCCTTTAGTTGTTCCAACCAATGTTCTAGGTTCCTGGCTACCACTGTAGATGCCATTGCTGGTTTGAGATTAGCCAGTGTAGAATCCTAAGCCTTTAACAAAGAGTCAGCTCTCTTGTCCATGGTGTCCTTTAAAGGGGTTTGGTTTTTTTATTTTCTAAATAGGTTCCTTTAAGCTAGTGCATTGTTGGTTCACTTACCTTTTCCTTCGATTTCCCTTCTAAATGTTTTTTTTCTTTGTCTGAATTTCTCACTTCCTGTTTCTCCTCAGTAAACTTCACACCATCATCCAAGCAGTGTTTAGTCAGCCAGAACAGCTTACTGAACAGCTTACTGAGGAGGAACAGGAAGTGAGAAATTCAGACAAAGAAAACAAAGAAAAAAAACATTTAGAAGGGAAATCGAAGGAAACGGTAAGTGAACCAACAATGCACTAGCTTAAAAGGGAACCTATTTAGAAAATAAAAAAACAAACCTTTACAACCCCTTTAAGACCCCCATGTCCTCAAAAGCCAAGACGTGTTTTGCGACACTTGTGAGAACGCTGTGTCAAGTTTGGGTCTCTTTTTACAGACTTGCGCGTGATCTTCATCAAAGGAGAATCTCCTTTTAAGAGACCTGGGTGGAAACACCTCCGGATGCAAGGACCCTTCCCCTGCAATGCACACGGCCGACAGGACCGTCTTGCAGCGAGATGTATGAAAATCCCAAAGAGACTCCGGCTCCGCAATGTATCGGAGAAGAGAGGCCCCGGTGAACAGGGTGCCTCAACTGTTGGCCAATAAAGGCAACTTTACGGAGCTTCCCTAGAAACTCGGTCAGAGGACCAGTACCTCAGCCTCCACAGGTGGCGCAAACCCACCCTGGACACAGAGACCCTAAAGGCTAAAACAGTTGCAGTGCACCTGCTAGACGACTGATGGATGACGCAGAGGCTTTTGCCCAGTCATTGAGCTACAAAAAACGCCAGAGACGCATCCACGGGCTTAACGCTAACCTCAGCCTGGCGAACACAGTCCAAGCCAGCGCTTCTGATCACCACTGAAAGCAGGTGGAAAGTGGTACCCCTGAAACCAGGGATCCTTGTGACAATGCTCCATCCAGCAGCTACCCATGGATAAGTGCCGATTGTACAAACACATAGTTTATACTATGTATTGCGTCAAACGCGCAAATAGAGTGTGGGAGGAAACCCACCCAGCCACAAAGAGCATAATACCACCACATACGGCGTATGTAGTTTAGTATGTGTGGATAAACCTATTAAACACGTTTATACTGTGCCAGCAACGAAGGCGCGCACATCATCGGGGCTTGGATGTAAACCAGCCACGCAGATTACGTACACAACCGTGTATGTATGTTAGCCTGTGAATAAACATAGTATGTGTGCTAAACATTTTGCACAAGCCCATGTGTGCATAGCACCGAAGGCGCACACACCGTTGGCGCGTGGGAGGAACCAAAGTACCCCACGCATACTCAGAGAATGCAATACCTACAACTACTGTGAATGTATTTAGTGTAGTGTATAGACATAATGTGTATGTTTACACCGTGTATTGCACCAAAGGCATGCATGTCATGTAGCGTGGGCGGAAACCCACGCAGACTGCATACGCATACCGTGTAGGTATTATAGTGTGTGTGCTAAACATTTTGCACAAGCTCATGTGTGCATAGCACCGAAGGCGCGCACACCGTTGGCGCGTGGGAGGAACCGAAGTACCCCACGCATACTCAGAGAATGCAATACCTACAACTACTGTGAATGTATTTAGTGTAGTGTATAGATATAATGTGTATGTTTACACCGTGTATTGCACCAAAGGCATGCATGTCATGTAGCGTGGGCGGAAACCCACGCAGACTGCACAGACATACGGGGTAGGTATGTTAGTATGTGGATATCCAATCGCACAAATTTAGACTGTGCATAGCGCCGAAGCGCCCATACCAATGGAGTGTGGGAGGGAACCGGAGTACCCAGAGGAAAACCACACAGACTGCCTACACATATCGTCTAGGTATTATAGTATGCGTGATAAACATTGAACATGTTTAACTGTGCAGAAGGCCAAAGGCGCACATACCGTCAGCGCGTGGGAGGAAACCGGAACACCCGGAAGAACTCCACGCAAACAGCACACAGATACCGTGTAGGAATGATAGCATGTGAATAAACATATTGCACATGTTTATGCTGTGCATTTCCATTGGAGCGTGGGGGGAAACCGGAGTACCCGGAGGAACCCCACGCAAACAGTATACCCATACTGTAAACATGTATAGTATGTGCAATAAACATATTGAACATGTCTATACTGTGCAGTGACCCGAAGCGCACATACCATGAGAGGACACTGGAGCCCCCGGCGGAAACCCGCGCCGACCCAGAGAGTATAATACATACATACATATACTGTGAATGTATCTGGAGTCGTGCATAAACATATTTTGTACGTTTATCTCATGTATGGCACTGAAACACAGCATTGGAACTTGGGGGGGGGGGGGGGGGACACCCACGCAGACACAGAGACCAATAACACATACATACACTGTGAATGTATGCAGTGTAGAGGTATGGGATGAGTTTAAATTATGGCGCAGAGGCGCATAATCTTCTCTGTATCATTCCAACCTGCTTGACTGTGCTGCCGAAGCAGCATGCAGGTAACCTCTGACCCTCAGACCATGTGTCTGTCAGAGCTCAAAGCGTTCCCCAGGAAATGGCAGGAAATGTTGCCTCAGGATATCACACAGAAGGCTCACAGGGACTAGAGACATAAATGAATAAAGTCCTCCCCCCCACCATGCTGCACCGACCAGGGGGAGTGAAACACTGTGTACCACTGTATCATCCATGCTGCTCTTGACGCAGCATGTGAGGAAAACAGTGAGGAAGCGGTGTAAAAGAAAGGCTTGAAGGAACCAAGGGAAACAGCGTCCCTGAGGTACCTCAGCCACAGCACCCAGCTTGAGTGTTCCTCACATCATCAATGAGATCACTTACAAGTGCCCTGTCATTCACTGACACAGAACTGGAGTCTTCCTCACAAGGGAATGTCCTGTTCATAAACCTCAAATATTCAGAGCTAGGGTCCTGAGCACAGTAGCTAGACCCATATCTGAATCAGAGCACTCCTACACTAAAGATTTTTGTGGGGAGAGGGGGCTTATAGCTCCTTTTGCTCGCACACCGCTTCCATTCTGACAGGAATGATTCCAGGACTGCTGACAACTGGTCCATAAGGACCGCAGGTGCAGGAAACATATGAACATGTCTAACTGTGCAGCACTGCCAGTTGCCCCAGACAAGTGTGGAGAGCAGGTGTATCAGACTCCATAACGCCACCCTCTGAGACCTTTTACACTATACAGTGAATATACAGTCCACCCACTGGCTACGCTGAGGCTGAGGAGGGGATACCCGGAGTACTCACCAACCCTTAAGGACTGCTCAGTCCTGCTGAAGCACGCTGTGAGCCTGAGGAGAGTGAAGCATCTGTGAGGAGATTGTGAGGAGATTCGAGCCGCAGCACCGCCGCTAGAGGCTGAAACCGAAAATAAATGCGCGGCGGCCACAAGAAAAAACCGGCCGCAGCTATAACTGCGCCATTGAACCACCCAAGATGGCCACCGAGCGCGAAATTCAAGCTCTAATGGCGCACTCAATAACCACCTCAAACAGCGCACGCAATAAACACCTCACACACCAGAAAAAAATGCCCCTCTCTCCAGAACCCACTACAGACGTGAGCGCCCAGCCAGGCCAGAGTGACCCACAAGCACTCCACAGGGTGCAGCATAACAGGGGGGAGACAGGGAGAAACCCCCCATATAAAGAAGCACAGCCAGCATGTACTCATCTGCAGTAGGAGAGACTACTTACCCGTCCTTTTCAGGGACCCACTGGCTTGTTTCAGACAGACCTATCACAGAGCAGTACTGCGTAGCCGTCGGCCCGGTCCACCGCGAGAGATACAGTCAGTCAGGTACTGTTCAATCTTGAGGACCGCGGGAGCATGAAAGCAACCCCGGCCACCCCTGGAGTCATGGGGCATGTCGTGAACTGAGTCTCACGCACACAAGGCGAGGATCAGCACGCTCGATGGTCGGACAGGGAAGACTATGAGGATACCAGTGTACCCAACCTGTTTCCCAGCCGACAGTTGATTGACGGTCTCAAAAATAAAATAATAAAATTCCCAAAAGGAATAAAATTTAAAAGTAAAATCTTCCAGGAGACTGGCTCCTGAGAGAGCCACGTCTTCTCCTTCTGCTAGGCAGAAAAAAAACTGAGGTCTGCTGACTGCAGGTGGGAGGGTAACGTCCGGAGGGACCGCCCCCCTGGCCGAGGCTGTTCAGCTCTGGTTTGTTCTAGAATGTATGTTTCTAACATCTAACATTCTGCCTAGATCTTCTGCGAGTAGGGACATATACCCACACGTTTACAGTACCCAGCTGTGTCAGTCCATGGACGGTAAGAGAAAAAAAGTTTTACATGAAGCACACCATTTTTTTAGGGGGGGGGGGGGGGAACATGCTTAGTCTTTCCTTTAGCTTTCTGAAATACACCAAGCCAACAAACACATTGTCAATATATAAACATCGCATCTCCTCCCCAGCAGACCCCAAACAGCCAGTGAACAAAGCATACCCTACAAAACCACTGCTTAAAAACAAAACACATTACCCAAAGAAGTCACCTGCGTAGTGTGAAGCAGGCTTCCCCCCCCCTCATAGGGGAGGGACAGAAAACAATACATAGCCCAGGTAACTTAACACAGAGACTAGAGGTCGACCGATATGGGTTTTTCTCTGGCCGATGCCGATATTTTGAAATTGGGGCGGCCGATGGCCGATATATGATGCCGATTTTTGTGGCCGATATTTTAGGCCGATTAAAAAAAAATAAAAAAAAAACCCTCACCCACTCTATTCCTTCCTGCTTACTCCTGTCACTCTAGCACACACTTGATGTCCTCAGTACAGATGGCACTGGTTTGGAACTGGCAGGTGGCACTGGTTTGGAACTGACAGATGGCACTGGCAGGTGGCACTATTGGAACTGACAGATGGCACTGGTTTGGAACTGACAGATTGCACTGGCATGTGGCACTGGCTGGCGGTACTGGTTTGGAACTGACAGATGGCTCTATTGGCACTGGCAGGTGGCACTGGTTTGGAACTGACAGATGGCACTGGTTTGGAACTGACAGATGGCACTGGCAGGTGGTACTGGTTCAGAACTGACAGATGGCACCGATTGGCAGCAGGGGGCACTGGTTTGGAACGGACAGATGGCACTGATTGGCAGTGGCACTTGGAACTGGGTGGCACTGGCGTGTGACACTGGTTGGCACTGGCTGGTGGCACTGACAGATGGCACTGATTGGCGGTGGCACTGACTGGCGGTGGCACTGACAGATGGCACCGATTGGCACTGGCTTGTGGCACTGACAGATGGCACTGGCTGGTGGCACTGATTGGTACTGGCTGGGGGCACTGACAGATGGCACTGGCTGTGGCACTGATAGATGGCACCGATTGGCGGTGGCACTGATTTGGGTGGCACTGACAGATGGCCCTGATTGACACTGGCTGGTGGCACTGACAGATGGCACCGATTGGCGGTGACACTGATTGACACTGGCTGGTGGCACTGACAGATGGCACTGGCTGGGGGCACTGACAGATGGCACTGGCTGGGGGCACTGACAGATGGCACTGGCTGGGGGCACTGGCTTGGGCACTGACAGATGGCACTGGCTGGGGGCACTGGCTTGGGCACTGACAGATGGCACTGGCTGGGGGCACTGACAGATGGCACTGGCTGGGGGCACTGATTTGGGTGGCACTGATTGGCACTAAGAGATGGCACCGATTGGCGGTGGCACTGATTGGCACTGGCTGGGGGCACTGACAGATGGCACTGGCTGGGGGCACTGACAGATGGCACTGGCTGGGGGCACTGGCTGGGGGCACTGACAGATGGCACTGGCTGGGGGCACTGACAGATGGCACTGGCTGGGGGCACTGACAGATGGCACTGGCAGATGGCACTGGCTGGGGCACTGACAGATGGCACTGGCTTGGGCACTGACAGATGGCACTGGCTTGGGCACTGACAGATGGCACTGGCTTGGGGCACTGGCAGGTTTCACACTAAGCCGAGTGTAATGTGTGAAACTGACAGAGAGGAGAGAGAGAGAGAGGGAGAGAGCTGTTAGAATTGAGCTCGATGTGGGGGTGGGCGGGCCAGCAGCTAAATTACACCAGCCAATGATTGGGCTGCTTTAGACGTAGTGGCCCGCCCAGATACCATCCCATTGGCTGGTGTAATATCCACTGGGTCCCGCCCACCCCCGACATCAAGCTGACACATCCTCTCTCTCTCCTCTTACTTTCAGTTTCACACACACACACACACAGCACGGCGCTTGATGCTGCTGAGTGTGGAGAAGTGTGGAGGAGGGAGGAGGAGGGGGGAGGAAGTGCAGCCAGTGAATAATATCGGCCAGTTTTGATATTAATCGGCCAAAGCCGATTTATCAAAAATGCCTAAATATCGGCCGATATATCGGCCAGCCGATATATCGGTCGACCTCTAACAGAGACCACTGTCTCTTCCTACTTGGGCTGGTGCTCATGGCTCCTGCTCCCACCACCACTGCTGGTTCCTCTGGCTCCATTGTCCCAGTGTGCAGCAGTCGTCCGGCAGCTTTTATTTTGAATTTTCCCGGTCCATTTCGCTGTCGTGAGGACCGGAAATTGCACCACTGAGGCCGCCTCCCCCTTCTGCGCTCCAGCGGCTGGAACCGGAAGCCGCCCTGCACCGCCGGAAGTCCCACCCCGTCCAGCAGTGACGTCACCTGCCACTCGGACAGGACCAGCGTAGATGCCAGGGCCTCCACACACTCTAGATTCCTCTAGCCCACGCTCTCCCACCTACCGGCGCGGGACCTTCGTCAGCCTCTGCCCTCCCCGGGCTCGAGAAGGGCAGAGACCCCGGAAACATCCCCCACCCGTCAGGGGGGACGTTGGGCTGGCCTATGATTCAGAAAAAAACAACCTTGACAGGTATGCTCTAACCCACCTAACACCATGGCCGGAGGAAACTACAACTGAGGCCATGGTGGAAGTGTCCAGGCTTTAACCACTTAACGACCGCCCACTGTAAATATACGTCGGCAGAATGGCACGGACAGGCACAATCACGTACCTGTACGTGACTGCCTTCGTATGGGTGGGGGGTCCAATCAGACCCCCCTCCGGTACAGTGGGCGGCCGGGATCGCTTCGGGAGCGATCCGTGATGAGGGGGCCGCCATTCGATTCTGGCCACCCCCTCGTGAACGCTCCCAGCGAATCGAATGCTTCCTCTGCCTGTGTGATGTTTACACAGGCAGGAGGAAGTGATGTCATCCCTCATGCGGCTCTCACATATACCGAGCGCCGCATGAGAGAAGATGTCAGGTTAGTGCACAAACACTACACTGACACCAGGACACATAGGAACATAAAATCGCCCCCCCAGACACCCCCAAGCCCCCGTGTCACTGATTGCAGTTATCAGTAAATAAATGGTCACTGCAATCAGTGACATTTGTGACTGTAAAAGTGTCAGGGCAGTTAGTTTTAGGTCCAGTGTAGCCCCCTAACCCCCCTAATAAAGGTTTAACCCCCTGATCACCCCCCAGATAACCCTTTCACCCCCTAGCACCGCCGTCACTAAGCGATCGTTTTTCTGATCGCTGTTTTAGTGTCGGTAATGCTGATAGGTAGCCAGTTATTTTTTTTAGGTTCGCCGCAGGTTTTTATAGCATCGGGTACCCCCATATATTACCTAATAAAGGTTTAACCCCCTGATTGCCCCTAGTTAACCCTTTCACCAGTGATCACCATATAAGTGTTACCGGTGATGCTGGTTAGTTTGCTTTTTATAGTGTCAGGGCACCCGCCGTATATATAACCCAATAAAGGTTTAACCCCCTGATCGCCCGGCGGGTGATATCAATTAGGTTTTAGCGTCAGAGAGGGTCTGTGTCACACCCCAGGCAGCGGCAGGTTAGTGCCAGGAACACCAACACCCACGCGTGAAGCATACACCTCCCTTAGTGGTATAGTATCTGATCTGATCAGATCTATACTAGCGTCCGCAGCAGTTTAGGGTTCCCAAAAACGCAGTGTTAGCGGGATCAGCCCAGATACCTGCTGGCACCTGCGTTTTGCCCCTCCGTCCAGCCCAGGCCACCCAAGTGCAGTATCGATCGATCACTGTCACTTACAAAACACAACACACATAACTGCAGCGTTCGCAGAGACAGGCCTGATCCCTGCGACTCCAGTGCTGTAGGAGGTGATTTCACCACCACAGTTAAAAAAAATGTCCCCCCCCCCCCCCCGGATATAAAAAGCACCATTGGGAAATCATTTTATCACACCGATCTTGGTGTGGTCAGATGCTTTGAGGGCAGGGGAAAGATCTAGGGTCTAATAGACCCCAGTTTAAAAAAAAAAAAAAGAAAGGAAGGGAGCACCTGTCACTACCTATTGCTATCATAGGGGATATTTACATTCCCTGAGATAACAATAAAAAAAATATATATATATATATATATATATATATATATATATATATATATATATGGAAGGAACAGCTTAAAAATTAAATAAAAGCAAAATTAATAATAATAATAAAAAATAAAAAAAAAGCACCCCTGTCCTGCCCTGCTCTTGCCCAATGGCGAACGCAAGCGTCGGTCTGGTGTCATATGTAAACAGCAATTGCACCATGCATGTGAGGTATCACCGCAAAGGTCAGATCGAGGGCAGTAATTTTATCAGTAGACCTCTGTACATCCAACGTGGTAACCTTTAAAGGCTTTTAAAAATGTCGTGTTTGGTATCTATGTACTCGGCCTAAGATCATCTTTTTTATTTCATCAAACATTTGGGCAATATAGTGTGTTTTAGTGCATTAAAAATAAAAAAAGTGTATTTTTTCCCCAAAAAATGTGTTTGAAAAATCGCTGCGCAAATACTGTGTGGAAAAAAAAACCGCAACACCCACCATTTTAATCTGTAGGGCCTTTGCTTTAAAAAAATATATAATGTTTGGGGGTTCAACATAATTTTCTTGCAAAAAAAATAAATATGTTTTCATGTAAACAAAAAAGTGTCAGAAAGGGCTTTGTCTTCAAGTGGTTAGAAGACTGGATGTAAGCTTCCTAATGTTGTGTATAAAATGCCAGAACAGTTCAAAACCCCCCCAAATGACCCCATTTTGGAAAGTAGACACCCCAAGCTATATACTGAGAGGCATGTTGAGTCCGTGGAATATTTTATATGTTGACACAAGTTGCGGAAAAAAGACAATTTATATATTTATTTATTTTTGCACAAAGTTGTCACTAAATGATATATTGCTCAAACATGTCATGGGCATATGTGGAATTACACCCCAAAATACATTCTGTTGCTTCTCCTGAGTACGGGGATACCACATGTGTGAGACTTTTTGGGAGCCTAGCCGCGTACGGGACCCCAAAAACCAATCACCGCCTTCAGGCTTTCTAAGGGTGTAAATTTTTGATTTCACTTCTCACTGCCTATCACAGTTTCGGAGGCCATGGAATGCCCAGATGGCACAAAACCCCCCCCAAATGACCCCATTTTGGAAAGTAGACACCCCAAGCTATTTGCTGAGAGGTATGGTGAGTATTTTGCAGATCGCTTTTTGTCACAAAGTTTTGAAATTTGAAAAAAAAAAAAAAATTATTTACTTTCTTCATTTTCAAAAACAAATGAGAGCTGTAAAATACTCACCATGCCTCTCAGCAAATAGCTTGGGGTGTCTACTTTCCAAAATGGGGTCATTTGGGGGGGTTTTGTGCTATTTTGGCATTTCTTGGCCTTCGAAACTGTGATAGGTAGTGAGGAGTGAAATCAAAAATTTGTGCCCTTAGAAATCCTGAAGGCGGTGCTTGGTTTTCGGGGTCCCGTACGCGGCTAGGCTCCCAAAAAGTCCCACACATGTGGTATCCCTGTACTCAGGAGAAGCAGCAAAATGTATTTTGGGGTGCAATTCCACATATAACCATGGCATGTGTGAGCAATATATCATTTAGTGACAACTTTTTGTAATTTTTTTTTTTTTTAGTCATTCAATCACTTGAGACAAAAAAAAAAATTATTCAATGGGCTCAACATGCCTCTCAGCAATTTCCTTGAGATGTCTACTTTCCAAAATGGGCTCATTTTGGGGGGGGGGGGGGGTTGTACTGCCCTGCCATTTTAGCACGTCAAGAAATGAGATAGGCAGTCATAAATTAAAAGCTGTGTAAATTCCAGAAAATGTACCCTAGTTTGTAGACGCTATAACTTTTGCGCAAACCAATAAATATACGCTTATTGACATGTTTTTTACTAAAGACATGTGGCTGAATACATTTTGGCCTAAATGTATGACTAAAATTGAGTTTATTTGATTTTTCTTATAACAAAAAGTAGAAAATATCTTTTTTTTTTTCCCCAAGTTTTCAGTCTTTTTCCGTTTATATCGCAAAAAATAAAAAAATCGCAGAGGCAATCAAATACCCTTAAAATAAAGCTCCATTTGTGGGAAGAAAAGGACGCAAATTTCGTTTGGGTACAACATTGCATGTCCGCACAATTTACAGTTAAAACAGCACAGTGCCAAATTCTGAAAACACCTCTGGTCCTTTAGCTACAAAATGGTCCAGGGCTTAAGTGGTTCAAGGAATGACTGCAGTGTTATCGGGAAGTGGGTGGAGCTGCGCTCTCTCCAGGTGCTGTCCTGAAAGACGGTGAGAAATATCCAGTGAGCAGCAGTTGCGTGGACAAAAATGCCTTGTTGATGTCAGAGGAGAATGGGCAGACTGGTTTGAGAGGATAGAAAGGCAACAGTAACTCAAATAACCACTCGTTACAACCAAGATATGCAGAAAACCATCTCTGAACACACAACACATCAAACCTTGAAGCAGATGGGCTACAGCAGCAGAAGACCTCACCGGGTGCCACTCCTGTCAGCTAAGAACAGGAAACTGAGGCTACAATTCACACAGGCTCATCAAAACTGGACAAAAGAAGATTGGGGAAAAAGTTGCCTGGTCTGACGAGTCTCGATTTCAGCTGCGATATTCAGATGGTAGGGTTAGAATTTGGCGTAAACATGAAGGCATGAATCCATCCTGCCTTATACCAACAGTTCAGGCTGGTGGTGTAATGGTGTGGGGGAAATGTTCTTGGCATACTTTGGGCCCCTTAGTATTAATTGAGCATTGTTTAATGTGTGGAACCACCAGATGTGGTGGAATGGGAAATTCGCATGGATGTGCAGCTGACAAATCTGCAGCAACTGCGTGATGTTATGTCAATATGGACCAAAATCTCTAGAGGAATGTTTCCAACACCTTGTTGAGCCCATGCCACAATGAATTAAAGGGGTTGTAAACCCTCATGTTTTCACCTTAATGCATCCTATGCATTAAAGCGGAGTTCCAGCCTTTTTACGTTCTTTAAAGTCAGCAGCTACAAAAAGTGTAGCTGCTGACTTTAAATAAACAGACACTTACCTGCTCCACGGTCCAGCGACGCGGCCGCCCGGAGCGTCACTCCTCTCTCTCCCCCCCTCTCCACCGGAGCCTCCATTCACACTGTGGGCACCCGGCCGTGACAGCTTTCGGCTTCACGGCCGGGCACGTGCTGCGCTCTAGGAGTGGACAGGCTATCTCCTGGGACCTGTCACGTGTCCCAGGAGATCGCCCTAAAGGGAGGGGCCGCCTAAGGCGACAGGAGGAGTCACCTAAGCGGCCCGTAGGTGGAAGTGGGACAGGAAGTCCCACTCCTACCGAAGCCCCCACTCTCCCCCACCCCCCCAAAAAAAATGACATGCCAAATGTGGTATGGAAGGGGGTGAGGAGTGCTTAAAGCAGAAGTTCCACTTTTGGGTGGAACTCCGCTTTAAAGTAAAAAAAAAAAAAAAAAACCTTACAGTGTCCGGCCCCCCAGCCCCCGTTTTACTTACCTGAGCCCCGAATTTCCATGGGCGCAATCCCGCGTCGCTCTCTCCACGGCTTATCAGCTCTTAATTGGATTTGATTGATAGCAGCGCAGCCATTGGCTCCCTCTGCTGTCAATCAAATCCAATGATGCCGGGGCTGAGTCATACACTCGGCGTCTATGGACGCTGAGTGTATGACACAGGAGCGCTCCCGCAAGGTAACCCCCCCTTGGGAGAGGCCTTCCCAGAGGGGGTTATCTAATACTGGGAGGAGCCGCCATGGGACCCCAGAAGAATACGATTGGGGCCACTCTGTGCAAAACGAACTGCACAGTGGAGGCAAGTATATGTATGATATGTTTAAAGTGGTTGTAAACCCTTATTAAAAAAAAAAGTTTTTAAACTACCTGAAACAGAAAGCCATAATGAGCTAATATGACTAGCATAATAGCTCATTATGCATCACTTACCTTAGAACGGGGCCCCCGAAGCCGTCCTCGTCTCCCTCTTCAGCCAGAGCCATCTCTGCGGTGATAGCCGGAAGGTTACTTCCGGGTATCGCCGCTCCAGCCAATCACAGCGCCGCTCTGGCGCTGTGATTGGCCGGAGCGGCGGAGACGTCACTCTGCGCATGCGCACGGGAGCCATCACATTCGGCTACGCCCAGCGATTGCTGGGAAGTAGCCAAATTTGTGAATGGGGTTAAACCCATGAATGCGCCGTTGTCTACGGCGCGCATGCGCCGTAGACAGCGGCGCCTGTCATTTAACTAAATATCTCCTAAACCGTGTAGGTTTAGGACATGGATATGCAATTAGCGGACCTCCAGCTGTTGCAAAACTACAAGTCCCATCACGCCTCTGGGTGTCATGCTTGCTGCTGTCAGAGTCTCGCTATGCCTCATGGGACTTGTAGTTTGGCAACAGCTGGAGGTCCACTAATTGCATATCCCTGGTTTAGGAGATATTTCTTGCACCTACAGGTAAGCCTTAATCTAGGCTTACCTGTAGGTGCAAGTTGAAAAAGTGGGTTTACAACCACTTTAAACCTTGAACCTTTATGATCACTTTAAGTCAGTTCCTAAAGGTAAAAGGGGGTCCAACCCACAACTAGCAAGATGTACCCAATAAAGTGGTTGGCGCGTGTGTAAAAAAAAAAAAGTCCATCTAGTTCAACCAATAATGCATGAAAACATTACAGAAGAAGTCTTCTAGTGGCCAGAATTGAAGGGGGGTTTAAAGCAGAACTAAAGGAGTCAATACTCGCTGGTGCCGGCACATTCTCCTGTGTACTGTCACGGAGTGACGCCACTCCTGCGCATGCACACAAGGATCAGGATAGCTGCTGTAAGCTGGGCATGCGCAGCTCAGTTTACATTCCCGAGATCGCTGTGAGCAGGTACACAGGTGTAGTTTATTGAGGAACAGACACTGCATATCTCTTATGAAATAAAAAGCCTGCCTACTCACTATATGTAAACTTTAGTTGCACATTCCCACATCAGCGCACACTACCACAGTCTCAGTGCAGAAAAACTGACACCATGGGTCATGTTCAGCAGGCAGTGCAGCTGCTACCACAGGTAATACACTCCAAATACAGCACAGTGCTGCAGGCTTTCAAGGGTTAAAACGGTCACCCAGGAGGCACCATGTCACCTGTCAAACACTCCTCCAAAATGTGACCCATTACAGATGACTTTTCAGAGGGGCAGCAATGACAGTCACAGGTGTAAACAATCCCTAACTCTGTTCTTTCACTAATTAATAGAGAGATGGTTTGGTGATCACCACAAACCTAATTGTATCTCTGATTACAAGTGGAAAGCCAGCCCAGTAAACACAGCGCTTCCATCTAAAGTCTCTCACACAGGTGTCCTAAACAACAACTTATGGCAGCTGCAGTATTCACCCTGGACTCTCCTCCACCCTCCTCCCATAGGCTGTACACACGAATATCCCGCTCCCTGCACACCTCAGGTCACAGTACCCAGGATGTGGAGGCAGCCTGTGACATTACCGGCCCCCAGTCACCTGACTCCTCCTGGGTGTCACACAATGTCACAACTCCCTCCACACCGCCTCACCGGCCACTCCACCACCGGCCCCTCCTCTCCCCCGGTCTCACCTGTACCTCCCCGACGTTCCATCCTCTGCCTCCGTTTATAA
This sequence comes from Rana muscosa, assembly GCA_029206835.1. NCBI lineage: Eukaryota > Metazoa > Chordata > Amphibia > Anura > Ranidae > Rana > Rana muscosa. The sequence goes on from CM055124.1 coordinate 8,717,685, forward strand.
ACTCTTCACCTAGTTTCAGAAAGCTCTCTTCCGCCAGACCAGCGCGACACTTCCGCCTCTGGCCCCGCCCTCCGAGCACGAGACTACGGGTTCCCAGGATCAGGCGGCCAATCAGGACATTGCCCCTTCTGGCTGATAGGAGGAGGGGGAGTATATAAGGAAGAGATCTCTGTCACTTGGTGTTAAAGTGCGTCATCGTTCTTCGATAGGGTGCTGTGGGGAGGTCACTGATGTATTAAGGATGACTTCCAAGGGGAAGCTTACACTAGTAGTGGGTCTCCCACCACACTGAAAGGGTTGAAGTATTATTTTTAAAACTTTTAATTTTTCATTTTGGAGAGAGATTGGAACCCCATCTGTTTTTTTTTTTTTTTTTATCGCTGGCTGTGCCCTCGTCAGAGCTCATTACGTGGGATGTAGCGATGGTTACCCTATACAAGGGCCCTATTTATGTGCTCTTCCCAATCCAAAAGTGAGAGGAAATTCTACAAAGTAAGGGTGTCGACTGTCCCCATTGGAAGCGCGATCACAGGAGGACGTCTATTAACGCCCTCCCGACACTGGAAGCCCGCACTGTAGCTGTCTTTTGGCTATAGTGCGGGCAGAAAGGGGTTAATGATACTGTTGTAGCTCCCATCTCCCAATGACTGGGCGCTATATTAAATTTAGTGGGTGTCTGAGCCGATAGCTTGGCTCAGACTTAAATGATTGTGCTAAATTAGCCTCTGTTCAGCTGTGGCTGTGCCTGATAGGATTTCCCACTGTTGCCTGTAGGTGGCGATACCACCACAGGCCAGTGTCGGAATATGGGCAAGTCATGGTGGAGTGTCCTTTCCCCGGAAACAACCAAGTGGGAGTGGTGTCCCTGCTGGGCATGCCGGGAAGGGGTACTTAAGGGGCAGACGCCATTTTTTGGGGTCCTTCGCCTCGTGGCCCTCCTGGCGCGAGGAATGTGCTGTGTGATTTCGGCCCTGGGACCATGTTGGTCCGAGGCCGCATTCTCTACCAAGTAAGCCCAGTTATGCTGACTGGGGCCTATGATTCAGAGGGGATTCCAAGCTGTCCGTCTAAGCAGAGGAAGCTACTTAACGGAGGACACCAGAGGAGGACCTGCCCTGGAGGCGACCAAGCGAAAGTCTCGGGATAGGCCTGGTGACTTTATTAAGGAGGGATCTACCGCTCAAGTTACCTTACAGTCCACCGGGTCAGCTTAAAGGCTCTTTGACTGTTTGGCTGGGAGTTCGGGCATTAAGTCCTGTGGCAGAGGATTCCGGACTATCTATTTTTGTTCGCAACCAGTCTGTGGCAGAGACTGTTCCTGATCATTGTCTGTGCATCATTCCGGCTGCTAGGCCAGGTGAGAGGGGTCTATCCGGGTGAGCAATACCCACTCAAGGGAGAGTGGTGAATGACTTTGGGGTTGAGAAGTTTTTCCCCAGTGATCTGTACCGCGTACCTGAACCTTCCCCTTCCTCCTTCATCCTTCTCCTTTCTTCCCAAGTTTTGAGCAAAAATAAAACCTAACAGCAAAAGGTTTTACATCTTGTGTGGACATTGGAGATTCTTACAGACTTTATTCCCCTAGACAATGAATACCGAGGTAACGTGCAGGGCCCAAACAAAAACCAGCAGCTCCTACGGGGGTAGTGCTACACGTGGGGGCTCGAGTCCGGGATTTGCCATTACCTCTCGCAACTGGATAAAAAAGGTTATTGAAAGTCTGCAATCAAGAAGGTGTTGGACTGTGCTTTGAATTGAAACCAGAGAGGTTAAGGGTACAGATCACTTTGCTAACTGCGTAGGCCGTGGGCGGAGCCAGGAAAGAAAAGCCCGCGAGCTACGCACAAAAAGAACTTAAAGGGGAGGAGTTCCCACCAACTGCGTGAGACACGTGAGTGTGTTTGGCGCCAAAGACCAGGAGCTGCCAGATCAAGTGAGTAGATCGGAAAGCAGCATGTCGCTATGCTCGTGGGCACCATCCATGCCAGGACCTAGAATGTTTTCCATGCCCACCGATGTGGGTGCTACGCCATCCGGAGCCCTGCTCACAGATACAGGGATCCAATTGAAGCAACGCAGACGCTTTATACTGTACACGAGCCGAGATGTAGAGGCGCTGGGCATGCTGTGCCCTACATGTGAAGGACTGGCCGTGCAGTTACGTCCATTCTCCCGGTGCCTATTCTGCGGGGAATATTTGTTTGAGGTGGAACAGCCCAATGTGTTGCCCCGCGCCTATCGGATAGACTGGGATACAGGCACCACTACGTTAGAAGTTGTCGCCTTCGCCCCTGCGGTTCAGCCTGTGCGCACCACGTCTACTAAAGCGAGTGAATGCGGAAAGGATGTCGCTGTGAATACAGAATTACCAGCGGACACCGCAGCAGATACCACATCCACAGCATGTACCCCCGTCCCACCCGTGAAACGTAAGGTGGGGTACGTGAAGGCTTGCCGCGGTCAAGGCCTACCCCAGCGTTTACCGGAACCACACCCCGTGAGCTGTCATATCTCGGGGAAGTCTGCGTCAGGAACCGGTGAGAAATCTGGGGAAAAACTATTTGGGACTATGCACAACTGTTTGCCGGCAGAAGAGTTGGAAGACTCGGAATTAGACTCTCTGTCAGATGCTGGAGATGACTACTTGTTTGAGAATATGTCTCAGGAGTTGGTGTGGGATAATGTGGATAGCTGTTCGGAGTGGTCCAACCTGTTCTGTTATAGATGTGGTACCAATTTAGTAGGAACTCTTTGTGACCACAAGGACCACGTTTGGTCAAGGTAATGGGACCCCTGATGTGATGTATGGTTCAATATGAATATTTATATTGTTGAGAAAATATGTTGAGGTTTCATATGTGATGTTGATTTTTTGTACCCTTAGACTGAGAATTTATGCCCCCTGCTATAGTGGTCCCACATTCGCTGGGACTGACGTATTCCCTTGGCGCTACGCATGCAGTCACCACCTGGGTAGGGTAAGAATTTACATGGCCTCTGTGGTTCTCTATGACTAAACACATCACTTCATTGTTCTTTTTTTTATGTTTTGTTATAACTGCTTTTCTTTACTTATAGATAAATTTGCCTGCTCTCTAAAACTCCGGAAGAAGCGGACCCTTCCGCGAAACATAACGAGAAGATCTGGATATATGCTATGTCAGGGCTTAAAATTTCAAGTCCTGAGCTACTAGCCAGGCCTCAAGGGTTACACGCCCCCAGTTGCCCCACCCAACCCCTACCCTGCCCACCCCTAATTCCACACCTAAACACGCCCTCATAAATTATCTCATGAAATGACACCTAAATGTTTTATGCAGAATTAAGTTAAAAAATAAATATTAACAACTTTATCTGTGCCCATCAATGCAGCTTACCTGCGTCCATCAATGCTGCTTTCCCTGTGTCCATCAATGCAGCCTCACCTGTGCCCAACAATGCAGCCTCACCTGTGCCCAACAATGCAGCCTCACCTGTGTCCATCAATGCAGCCTCACCTGTGTCCATCAATGCAGCCTCACCTGTGTCCATCAATGCAGCCTCACCTGTGTCCATCAATGCAGCCTCACCTGTGTCCATCAATGCAGCCTCACCTGTGTCCATCAATGCAGCCTCACCTGTGTCCATCAATGCAGCCTCACCTGTGTCCATCAATGCAGCCTCACCTGTGTCCACCAGTGCAGCCTCACCTGTGTCCACCAATGCAGCCTGCCCGTGCCCACCAATGCAGCCTGCCCGTGCCCACCAATGCAGCCTGCCCGTGCCCACCAATGCAGCATGCCCACCAATGCAGCATGCCTGTGTCCACAAATGAAGCCGGCTAGATGATCAGAGCGCAGGGACCAACACTGGAGCAGCTTTCATTTCAATTGCTGTGTGTTCCCGCCGCACGCTGTCACATACAGCCCCACCTTCTGGCTGGGGAACTTCGATAGACGTCACATGTCCCGGGTGATCTGTCTATCAAAGTCCCGGGACAGGGAGTGCGGGACGCAGATAGACTCAAAATCAGTTAATGATTAAGATCAGGCAGCAATTGCAATTGGTTGCCAGAGTTTACAGTGTATCATTACAGCTCAATGACTGGCTGCTAGAGGTTACAGCACACATTATGGCTCACTAATTATTTGATACAGTTTACAGCACACGTCTTCTGCTTGTTTGGTTGCTAGAGGTTACTGTACATCAATAATGCTCACTGATTGGTTGCTAGAGGTTACTGGGCATCCTTACCACTCACTAATTGGTTGCTGAAGGGTACTGCACATTATTACTGCTCACTGATTACTTGCTAGAGGTTACTGCATATCCTTACCGCTCAATGATTGGTTGCAAGAGGTTAGCTCACATCATTATTGCTCACTGATTGGTTTCTTAAGGTAATAGCACATCATCTCCTCACTGCCTGCACACCATGGACTGGGGAGGTGAGGGGACCCATCAATAGACAGAAAACTTCTAGGGATCTTAGGACTCCTGGGATAAGTGGCAATGCTGGGGGGAGGGGGGGTGTAATCAGTGGCAATTCTGTGGGGTGGATGGGATCAGTGGCAGTGTGGAATGATAGATTAGTTAGGAGGTTGTCACGCACCTGGATCGTGAGCTTGACGTGTAGAGGCTGCACCGGCTTGTGGGACCCTGAGGTTGAGACAGTAGCCACTGAAGCACGGTGATGCAGGAGTACCTAGGATCAGTCCAGTATTTGGTATGGCTGGATGTTCGTGGCTGGTGATGCAACAGGCAGACCGGCAGGGCTGGGTAGACCAGAGCTGTGGCAGGCTGGATCGCAGAAGAGACAGGAACTGTGCGATTCGCAGAGCAGAACTGCAGCAGGCAGAGAAGCAGATGCAGAGTCAGGCAGGCCGGGTCGGTAGCGTTCAGGTGGATCAGGCAGAGCAGCAGGCAGAAGAGAAGTCCAAAACAAGCCGAAGTCAGGGTATCAAGCAGACAAGGTTAGTGAGAGCAAGCCGGGTTCAAGATCAGAAGTCAGCACAGGTAACAGGTTTTAGACACACAGAAGCTGCAGACCAAACAGCAAAGAGTCTTTGGTGCACTCACTTTAAATAGCCCCTTTGGCGCCAATGTTGGTGACAGGTGCACGTATGCGCGCAGGTGCGCGTGCGCTGAAGCGCCGTGAATGTGCGTGTCAGGCATGCAATGCCTGCTGGACGGCTATGCCTTTCCTGACAGAGGCAGTACACTGTCGCAAATTCTGAATCATGAAGAGCAAAGCTGGTAATCTTTGGCAAGTAGATAGTGGGAGATTCTACAGTTGTATGGTTGAACTCGCATAGGATTTGCAGGAAAATAGTGCAGGGACTTTTTTTTCCCCGCACTGGAATCGAATCGCATGGGGTGTTCTCACCCATGCGATCTGATTCCTGTGCGAGTTCACAGTTCGCACTGCCAGCTATTTTCCATACTAGGATATAAATTGGGTATTTGCAGCGCTTGCAGAGAAGTGAATAAAGAAAATGTGTCACAAATGCTAGTAGCACAAACATCTATAAATAAATAACTTATCTGGCATAACAACAATTAAGGTATAAAACAATGGTGAACAAACTTGTAGTACATTAAATAACGGTTGTATCACTCCTGGAAAAACTGAGTGTTTCCACACCAGAAATCAGTTAGTAGTTCCTGGATGGAAAATTCCTTCTAATGGCCCCGCTCATCAGATGGGAAAATAATAGGAGATCTCACCAACTAAAGTCCAGGCAGACTTCATCTCATGTAGATGGGCTCCATAATGCCAGCAGCAAAGACATTTAAATGACAACTAGAGTCCAGGCAGACTTCATCTCATATAGATGGGCTCCATAATGCCAGCAGCAAAGACATTTAAATGACCATATGGAAAGAAAGGAAAAACATACATGTGAAGTACCGCTAGTAAACAGACAGCATGGCGCTGCTCACAAAGAGACTCACAGGACTGCAGTGATAAACGAGCGTCAGTGTTGTTTCCCGGGTACACAGCGTGCGTTCCACCGAAACCGGAAGTAGCGTCACTGGTTCTGAATTGGCCGGAAATTGCGTCAACGCGTTTCGCCCCTCCTCCAGGGCATCATCAAGGACATCACTTCCGGCCAAGAAAATGAGAATTTATATGCGCCGAGGTCTCCGCCTCTTTAACACACAAACCAATTAAAATAATAACAGAACCTCTAGGCGTAAAAAAACGCCCACTTCCTGATCACATCATTGCCCATCACTTGTCAAGAAGAAAAACTTTAATATAACAAACATTGACAATGATAACAATAGAAACGATCCGATAGAAGTTCATTTAAACAATAAAAAACACTTTTTGCATTATAAAAAGCAATGTAAAAAAACAATGTAAAAGTTATACAATTAAATGGGGGCTGATTGTAGACAAGGTTGATTATATATAATAATATAGAATAGATTGGTAGATATTTCGTTGGTGGACATACACATAGAAATAAATATAAAAAATAAATAAAATATAAATAAATATAAAAATAAAAATAATAATAATGAAAATACGTAAAAAATAAAATAAAAATAAAAAATAAAAAATAGATAATAAATAATAAATAAATAATAATAAGAAAATAAAGAAATAAAATAAAAATAAAATGAAATAAAATAAAAATAAAATAAAAAATAAATAATAAAATAAATAAATAAATAATAAATAAAAATAAATGTAAATATAAATAAAATAAATAAAAATAAAAATAAAAATAAAAATAAAAATAAAAATAAAAATAAAAATAAAATTAAAATAAAAATAAAAATGAATATGAATAAAAATAAGAATAAAAATAAATATAAATATGAAAATAAAAAATGAAAAATGATAGAAAATTATAAAATAAAAAATATTAAGATAAGATGAAAATAAAATATATAAATAAAAATAAAAATAAAAATAAAATAAAATAAAATAAAAAAATAAAATAAAAATAAAAATAAAAATAAAAATAAAAATAAAAATAAAAATAAAAATAAAATAAAATAAAAAATAAATAGAAAAGAATATATATGTGTGTGTCCAGCAACATCACCAATTAGATAAGAAACAATTTAAATCTAATTCGATGTTGAGGCCATTCGGGCTTAGAGTGCCTAGCCTATGTATCCACTGGGTTTCATTACGTGAAATAGCTTGTTTAAGATTTGAACCTCTCCAATGAGCTTCCACTTTATCGATTCCACAAAATTTCAATCCTCTCGGATCTCTATTGTGGAACAATCTGAAATGATTAGACAGGCTATGATTTTTAAACCCTTTCTTTATTCTATTTACATGTTCCCTTAACCTAACACCTAATTTTCTTGTGGTTCTTCCCACATAATGGAGCCCACATGGGCAAGATAATAGGTAGGTTACATGAGTTGTTCCACAAGTAATAAATTTTTTAATTTCATAGGTCTTGCCACGAATAGAAAAATGAGTGGTTTTTCTCACTCTGTTTCTGGAGGTGCGACAGATCATACATCTCCCACAACTAAAAAAACCTGTCTGATCTAGAAAAGTAAAAGTTTTCTTGGGGGGGTTTACAACATTAGTTGCCAATTTTAGCCTCAAAGTTGGAGGTTTAGTATAAATAAAATGGGGTGCAACAGGAAGAACATTTGTTAGATCTTTATCTTTTAGTAACAGAGGCCAGTGTTCCCTAATAATTCTTTCAAACTGTTTGTGTTGTCTGGTATATCCTGTTAGGAAAGCAGTTCCATAGTCTCTTTTCTCACAAACTTTCTTTTCAAAGAGCTGTTTTCTATCCATAACGTGGATATCTTCTCTGGTTCTATACAAAGTATTGATGTTATATCCTTTTTCCTGAAATCTCTTCAGAATTACATGAGATTGGATATCATAATCTTCAATTTTATTACAGTTGTGCCGTACTCGCAACATCTGGCTTTTAGGTATTCCACTCAACCACCTAGGATGATGGCAACTCCCTAGTGGTATATAGCCATTCCTATCCACCTCTTTGAAGAAGGTACGTGTAAGTAACTTGCCATTCTCCTTAAAGATAACCAGATCTAAAAAGTTGACCGACTCGGAACTCGATACTTGTGAGAAAGAAATACCACATGAATTGTTGCTGATATCTTCCAAAAAACCATAAAAGGAATCTTTTGATCCTGCCCAGATAATAAAAATATCGTCGATATAGCGTTTATAGAAGCTCAACTGTGGTATATCTTTGCCATAAATAGCTTGAGCCTCCCACCAACTCATAAAGAGGTTAGCCACTGATGGGGCATACTTCGCACCCATCGCAACCCCTCTTTTTTGCCTGTAGTATTTTTTCTCATGCCAAAAGAAATTATGGCTCATAGCCAACTTTAAAGCTTCAAATAGGAAATCTTTTTGTAAGGGCTTGATATTGGTGGTATCCAAAGCCCATTTTGTTGCTTCCAAAGCATGATGTTGTTGTATATTTGTATAAAGGGAATTAACGTCAACACTGGCAAGGATACAGTCCTGATCCACTAAAAGAGGCTCAAGGAATGTTATAAGATCTTTACTATCTTTAAGGTATGCAGGACATTTTTGCACTAGTGGTTGAAGAAAATTATCCAAATATTCCCCGATTCTTGAAAATAAAGAGTCCACTCCACTAACTATCGGCCTCCCTGGAGGCCTGAGTGGATTTTTGTGTATTTTAGGTAGTTGGTAAATTGCCGGAATTTTTGGGACGTCGGGAACCAAAAATCTAGTTTCTTTCTTGTTCAAAATTCCTATTTGATGTGCATTCTTAATCAGTTGTTTCAATTTGGCTTTATATTTGTTACTAGGATTTCCTTTCAGTTCCTCATATGTTGCAGTATCTGATACTAATCTATTTAATTCTTCCAAATAATCGGACTTGTTAAGAATCACTAACCCCCCCCCCCTTGTCGGCTGATCTAATTACTATGTTTTTTTGTTTCTCTAACAGTTGTAAACCTCGTTCGACGTCTTTTTTCTTTCTGCTTGGTTGCACTTTTAATTTTCGTAAATCCTCTTCCACCACTGATTTGAATACTTCAACAAAATGGTTATTATTAGGTTTTGGATTAAAGATTGAATTGTTTCTTAATGTAGTATGAATAAATTCTTCTATATTTTCTTTTGGTGAAATACCTTTTGTATGTTTAGCATACGTCTTTTTTATGTTTATTTTCCTTATAAACTTCTGGAAGTCAATGAAAACTTCAAATTTATTTAAATCTTTATCCAAAGCAAATTTTAGTCCTAATTGTAAAACTTTATTTTCATCTTCCGAAAAAATTGCATTGCTCAAGTTAAAAATTCCTGTTATTAGCTTGTTCTTTTCCTTTTTCCTTTTCCCTCCTCTGCATCCTCTAATCCGTTTTCCAATTGATTTTGATTGGATGGAGGGGGCTCCTGGGGGTACCAAGGTCTCCATTCTTCTTCCCTTGTATCTTGGGGGTATTGGCCTCTCCCTCTGCCTCTGAGGTTGGGTCCACCTCGGGGTCTCCGCGGAGGTCCACCAAAACCCCTCCTCTGAAAATCCCCTCTATGGTCATTTTGATTCGGATAACCACCTCTGCCTCGTGGTGGATAATGGTTATAATAGTATGGTGTCCAAGGTGCACCACCTCTATATTCATAACCTCCCCTATGATCATAACCTCCTCTATGGTCATAACCTCCTCTTTGACCATAACCTCCTCTCTGATTTTGTTGGGTATGGTCATAATTTAATGGCTCATACCGATTATGAGTGGGAATTCCATGTTGTGGAGTAGAGGGTCGTGGGGTACCTCTCCCACCTCCATAGTGGGCACCCCTAGCAGAATCTTTCCGCTGTCCCTCATATCTAATAGGTGTTATAGATTGAGTAGATCCTACTCCTACTTCTTGAATAAGATCTCCAGGATCATTTTGTTCCTCTGCTAATTCCTGCCACCTATATACTTTGTTGGACTTGTAATCATTGGTGTCTCTGATGTATTTTTTCATCTTTTTCTTTTGCGTTTCTTTATCTAATTTTTCAACAAAATCTTGTAGTTGTTTCATTTTTTCTTTATATTCACCTGTAGTGATGAATGGCCCTAATTTGGCTTTGAGGGCATTGATATTAGCCTCCAATAATTTTAATTTTCTTTCTTTTCTATTCACTAATATTTCCAACAATTTTTTCTCAGTGTGATTAAAAAAAGAAAACCATTCATCTTCAAGGTCTTTGTCCAACAGACCATCATTAGGGGCAACATCCCACCTCAGTCTCCTGGGAGTGATGCTGTCTTTAATGTATTTATTTAAAGTGAATACATCCCACCATGCTTTGACCTGTTTGTCCAAAGCACCCCTAAGACTTTTAAAGTCGTGATTAATATCTGAATTAGTGCTAGTTTGTGAAAAAAACTCATCTGCATTTAAATTTCTACTATTTACAAAAGTAAAAATTTCCATAGCTGCTGGGTGCACACTTGAAGTGAAAAAGTAATGAAAAATTAATTAAAACCCGCGCTTACAGACTGTGCAGTGATAATTAATATATAAATTGATAGCTCCGCAGCTGCTGCAACAAGAGGTCTAACACCTCAAAAAGGATATAAATTGGGTATTTGCAGCGCTTGCAGAGAAGTGAATAAAGAAAATGTGTCACAAATGCTAGTAGCACAAACATCTATAAATAAATAACTTATCTGGCATAACAACAATTAAGGTATAAAACAATGGTGAACAAACTTGTAGTACATTAAATAACGGTTGTATCACTCCTGGAAAAACTGAGTGTTTCCACACCAGAAATCAGTTAGTAGTTCCTGGATGGAAAATTCCTTCTAATGGCCCCGCTCATCAGATGGGAAAATAATAGGAGATCTCACCAACTAAAGTCCAGGCAGACTTCATCTCATGTAGATGGGCTCCATAATGCCAGCAGCAAAGACATTTAAATGACAACTAGAGTCCAGGCAGACTTCATCTCATATAGATGGGCTCCATAATGCCAGCAGCAAAGACATTTAAATGACCATATGGAAAGAAAGGAAAAACATACATGTGAAGTACCGCTAGTAAACAGACAGCATGGCGCTGCTCACAAAGAGACTCACAGGACTGCAGTGATAAACGAGCGTCAGTGTTGTTTCCCGGGTACACAGCGTGCGTTCCACCGAAACCGGAAGTAGCGTCACTGGTTCTGAATTGGCCGGAAATTGCGTCAACGCGTTTCGCCCCTCCTCCAGGGCATCATCAAGGACATCACTTCCGGCCAAGAAAATGAGAATTTATATGCGCCGAGGTCTCCGCCTCTTTAACACACAAACCAATTAAAATAATAACAGAACCTCTAGGCGTAAAAAAACGCCCACTTCCTGATCACATCATTGCCCATCACTTGTCAAGAAGAAAAACTTTAATATAACAAACATTGACAATGATAACAATAGAAACGATCCGATAGAAGTTCATTTAAACAATAAAAAACACTTTTTGCATTATAAAAAGCAATGTAAAAAAACAATGTAAAAGTTATACAATTAAATGGGGGCTGATTGTAGACAAGGTTGATTATATATAATAATATAGAATAGATTGGTAGATATTTCGTTGGTGGACATACACATAGAAATAAATATAAAAAATAAATAAAATATAAATAAATATAAAAATAAAAATAATAATAATGAAAATACGTAAAAAATAAAATAAAAATAAAAAATAAAAAATAGATAATAAATAATAAATAAATAATAATAAGAAAATAAAGAAATAAAATAAAAATAAAATGAAATAAAATAAAAATAAAATAAAAAATAAATAATAAAATAAATAAATAAATAATAAATAAAAATAAATGTAAATATAAATAAAATAAATAAAAATAAAAATAAAAATAAAAATAAAAATAAAAATAAAAATAAAATTAAAATTAAAATAAAAATGAATATGAATAAAAATAAGAATAAAAATAAATATAAATATGAAAATAAAAAATGAAAAATGATAGAAAATTATAAAATAAAAAATATTAAGATAAGATGAAAATAAAATATATAAATAAAAATAAAAATAAAAATAAAATAAAATAAAATAAAAAAATAAAATAAAAATAAAAATAAAAATAAAAATAAAAATAAAAATAAAAATAAAAATAAAATAAAATAAAAAATAAATAGAAAAGAATATATATGTGTGTGTCCAGCAACATCACCAATTAGATAAGAAACAATTTAAATCTAATTCGATGTTGAGGCCATTCGGGCTTAGAGTGCCTAGCCTATGTATCCACTGGGTTTCATTACGTGAAATAGCTTGTTTAAGATTTGAACCTCTCCAATGAGCTTCCACTTTATCGATTCCACAAAATTTCAATCCTCTCGGATCTCTATTGTGGAACAATCTGAAATGATTAGACAGGCTATGATTTTTAAACCCTTTCTTTATTCTATTTACATGTTCCCTTAACCTAACACCTAATTTTCTTGTGGTTCTTCCCACATAATGGAGCCCACATGGGCAAGATAATAGGTAGGTTACATGAGTTGTTCCACAAGTAATAAATTTTTTAATTTCATAGGTCTTGCCATGAATAGAAAAATGAGTGGTTTTTCTCACTCTGTTTCTGGAGGTGCGACAGATCATACATCTCCCACAACTAAAAAAACCTGTCTGATCTAGAAAAGTAAAAGTTTTCTTGGGGGGGTTTACAACATTAGTTGCCAATTTTAGCCTCAAAGTTGGAGGTTTAGTATAAATAAAATGGGGTGCAACAGGAAGAACATTTGTTAGATCTTTATCTTTTAGTAACAGAGGCCAGTGTTCCCTAATAATTCTTTCAAACTGTTTGTGTTGTCTGGTATATCCTGTTAGGAAAGCAGTTCCATAGTCTCTTTTCTCACAAACTTTCTTTTCAAAGAGCTGTTTTCTATCCATAACGTGGATATCTTCTCTGGTTCTATACAAAGTATTGATGTTATATCCTTTTTCCTGAAATCTCTTCAGAATTACATGAGATTGGATATCATAATCTTCAATTTTATTACAGTTGCGCCGTACTCGCAACATCTGGCTTTTAGGTATTCCACTCAACCACCTAGGATGATGGCAACTCCCTAGTGGTATATAGCCATTCCTATCCACCTCTTTGAAGAAGGTACGTGTAAGTAACTTGCCATTCTCCTTAAAGATAACCAGATCTAAAAAGTTGACCGACTCGGAACTCGATACTTGTGAGAAAGAAATACCACATGAATTGTTGCTGATATCTTCCAAAAAACCATAAAAGGAATCTTTTGATCCTGCCCAGATAATAAAAATATCGTCGATATAGCGTTTATAGAAGCTCAACTGTGGTATATCTTTGCCATAAATAGCTTGAGCCTCCCACCAACTCATAAAGAGGTTAGCCACTGATGGGGCATACTTCGCACCCATCGCAACCCCTCTTTTTTGCCTGTAGTATTTTTTCTCATGCCAAAAGAAATTATGGCTCATAGCCAACTTTAAAGCTTCAAATAGGAAATCTTTTTGTAAGGGCTTGATATTGGTGGTATCCAAAGCCCATTTTGTTGCTTCCAAAGCATGATGTTGTTGTATATTTGTATAAAGGGAATTAACGTCAACACTGGCAAGGATACAGTCCTGATCCACTAAAAGAGGCTCAAGGAATGTTATAAGATCTTTACTATCTTTAAGGTATGCAGGACATTTTTGCACTAGTGGTTGAAGAAAATTATCCAAATATTCCCCGATTCTTGAAAATAAAGAGTCCACTCCACTAACTATCGGCCTCCCTGGAGGCCTGAGTGGATTTTTGTGTATTTTAGGTAGTTGGTAAATTACCGGAATTTTTGGGACGTCGGGAACCAAAAATCTAGTTTCTTTCTTGTTCAAAATTCCTATTTGATGTGCATTCTTAATCAGTTGTTTCAATTTGGCTTTATATTTGTTACTAGGATTTCCTTTCAGTTCCTCATATGTTGCAGTATCTGATACTAATCTATTTAATTCTTCCAAATAATCGGACTTGTTAAGAATCACTAACCCCCCCCCCTTGTCGGCTGATCTAATTACTATGTTTTTTTGTTTCTCTAACAGTTGTAAACCTCGTTCGACGTCTTTTTTCTTTCTGCTTGGTTGCACTTTTAATTTTCGTAAATCCTCTTCCACCACTGATTTGAATACTTCAACAAAATGGTTATTATTAGGTTTTGGATTAAAGATTGAATTGTTTCTTAATGTAGTATGAATAAATTCTTCTATATTTTCTTTTGGTGAAATACCTTTTGTATGTTTAGCATACGTCTTTTTTATGTTTATTTTCCTTATAAACTTCTGGAAGTCAATGAAAACTTCAAATTTATTTAAATCTTTATCCAAAGCAAATTTTAGTCCTAATTGTAAAACTTTATTTTCATCTTCCGAAAAAATTGCATTGCTCAAGTTAAAAATTCCTGTTATTAGCTTGTTCTTTTCCTTTTTCCTTTTCCCTCCTCTGCATCCTCTAATCCGTTTTCCAATTGATTTTGATTGGATGGAGGGGGCTCCTGGGGGTACCAAGGTCTCCATTCTTCTTCCCTTGTATCTTGGGGGTATTGGCCTCTCCCTCTGCCTCTGAGGTTGGGTCCACCTCGGGGTCTCCGCGGAGGTCCACCAAAACCCCTCCTCTGAAAATCCCCTCTATGGTCATTTTGATTCGGATAACCACCTCTGCCTCGTGGTGGATAATGGTTATAATAGTATGGTGTCCAAGGTGCACCACCTCTATATTCATAACCTCCCCTATGATCATAACCTCCTCTATGGTCATAACCTCCTCTTTGACCATAACCTCCTCTCTGATTTTGTTGGGTATGGTCATAATTTAATGGCTCATACCGATTATGAGTGGGAAGTGGAGTGGACTCTTTATTTTCAAGAATCGGGGAATATTTGGATAATTTTCTTCAACCACTAGTGCAAAAATGTCCTGCATACCTTAAAGATAGTAAAGATCTTATAACATTCCTTGAGCCTCTTTTAGTGGATCAGGACTGTATCCTTGCCAGTGTTGACGTTAATTCCCTTTATACAAATATACAACAACATCATGCTTTGGAAGCAACAAAATGGGCTTTGGATACCACCAATATCAAGCCCTTACAAAAAGATTTCCTATTTGAAGCTTTAAAGTTGGCTATGAGCCATAATTTCTTTTGGCATGAGAAAAAATACTACAGGCAAAAAAGAGGGGTTGCGATGGGTGCGAAGTATGCCCCATCAGTGGCTAACCTCTTTATGAGTTGGTGGGAGGCTCAAGCTATTTATGGCAAAGATATACCACAGTTGAGCTTCTATAAACGCTATATCGACGATATTTTTATTATCTGGGCAGGATCAAAAGATTCCTTTTATGGTTTTTTGGAAGATATCAGCAACAATTCATGTGGTATTTCTTTCTCACAAGTATCGAGTTCCGAGTCGGTCAACTTTTTAGATCTGGTTATCTTTAAGGAGAATGGCAAGTTACTTACACGTACCTTCTTCAAAGAGGTGGATAGGAATGGCTATATACCACTAGGGAGTTGCCATCATCCTAGGTGGTTGAGTGGAATACCTAAAAGCCAGATGTTGCGAGTACGGCGCAACTGTAATAAAATTGAAGATTATGATATCCAATCTCATGTAATTCTGAAGAGATTTCAGGAAAAAGGATATAACATCAATACTTTGTATAGAACCAGAGAAGATATCCACGTTATGGATAGAAAACAGCTCTTTGAAAAGAAAGTTTGTGAGAAAAGAGACTATGGAACTGCTTTCCTAACAGGATATACCAGACAACACAAACAGTTTGAAAGAATTATTAGGGAACACTGGCCTCTGTTACTAAAAGATAAAGATCTAACAAATGTTCTTCCTGTTGCACCCCATTTTATTTATACTAAACCTCCAACTTTGAGGCTAAAATTGGCAACTAATGTTGTAAACCCCCCCAAGAAAACTTTTACTTTTCTAGATCAGACAGGTTTTTTTAGTTGTGGGAGATGTATGATCTGTCGCACCTCCAGAAACAGAGTGAGAAAAACCACTCATTTTTCTATTCATGGCAAGACCTATGAAATTAAAAAATTTATTACTTGTGGAACAACTCATGTAACCTACCTATTATCTTGCCCATGTGGGCTCCATTATGTGGGAAGAACCACAAGAAAATTAGGTGTTAGGTTAAGGGAACATGTAAATAGAATAAAGAAAGGGTTTAAAAATCATAGCCTGTCTAATCATTTCAGATTGTTCCACAATAGAGATCCGAGAGGATTGAAATTTTGTGGAATCGATAAAGTGGAAGCTCATTGGAGAGGTTCAAATCTTAAACAAGCTATTTCACGTAATGAAACCCAGTGGATACATAGGCTAGGCACTCTAAGCCCGAATGGCCTCAACATCGAATTAGATTTAAATTGTTTCTTATCTAATTGGTGATGTTGCTGGACACACACATATATATTCTTTTCTATTTATTTTTTATTTTATTTTATTTTTATTTTTATTTTTATTTTTATTTTTATTTTTATTTTTATTTTTATTTTATTTTTTTATTTTATTTTATTTTATTTTTATTTTTATTTTTATTTATATATTTTATTTTCATCTTATCTTAATATTTTTTATTTTATAATTTTCTATCATTTTTCATTTTTTATTTTCATATTTATATTTATTTTTATTCTTATTTTTATTCATATTCATTTTTATTTTTATTTTAATTTTATTTTTATTTTTATTTTTATTTTTATTTTTATTTTTATTTATTTTATTTATATTTACATTTATTTTTATTTATTATTTATTTATTTATTTTATTATTTATTTTTTATTTTATTTTTATTTTATTTCATTTTATTTTTATTTTATTTCTTTATTTTCTTATTATTATTTATTTATTATTTATTATCTATTTTTTATTTTTTATTTTTATTTTATTTTTTACGTATTTTCATTATTATTATTTTTATTTTTATATTTATTTATATTTTATTTATTTTTTATATTTATTTCTATGTGTATGTCCACCAACGAAATATCTACCAATCTATTCTATATTATTATATATAATCAACCTTGTCTACAATCAGCCCCCATTTAATTGTATAACTTTTACATTGTTTTTTTACATTGCTTTTTATAATGCAAAAAGTGTTTTTTATTGTTTAAATGAACTTCTATCGGATCGTTTCTATTGTTATCATTGTCAATGTTTGTTATATTAAAGTTTTTCTTCTTGACAAGTGATGGGCAATGATGTGATCAGGAAGTGGGCGTTTTTTTACGCCTAGAGGTTCTGTTATTATTTTAATTGGTTTGTGTGTTAAAGAGGCGGAGACCTCGGCGCATATAAATTCTCATTTTCTTGGCCGGAAGTGATGTCCTTGATGATGCCCTGGAGGAGGGGCGAAACGCGTTGACGCAATTTCCGGCCAATTCAGAACCAGTGACGCTACTTCCGGTTTCGGTGGAACGCACGCTGTGTACCCGGGAAACAACACTGACGCTCGTTTATCACTGCAGTCCTGTGAGTCTCTTTGTGAGCAGCGCCATGCTGTCTGTTTACTAGCGGTACTTCACATGTATGTTTTTCCTTTCTTTCCATATGGTCATTTAAATGTCTTTGCTGCTGGCATTATGGAGCCCATCTATATGAGATGAAGTCTGCCTGGACTCTAGTTGTCATTTAAATGTCTTTGCTGCTGGCATTATGGAGCCCATCTACATGAGATGAAGTCTGCCTGGACTTTAGTTGGTGAGATCTCCTATTATTTTCCCATCTGATGAGCGGGGCCATTAGAAGGAATTTTCCATCCAGGAACTACTAACTGATTTCTGGTGTGGAAACACTCAGTTTTTCCAGGAGTGATACAACCGTTATTTAATGTACTACAAGTTTGTTCACCATTGTTTTATACCTTAATTGTTGTTATGCCAGATAAGTTATTTATTTATAGATGTTTGTGCTACTAGCATTTGTGACACATTTTCTTTATTCACTTCTCTGCAAGCGCTGCAAATACCCAATTTATATCCTTTTTGAGGTGTTAGACCTCTTGTTGCAGCAGCTGCGGAGCTATCAATTTATATATTAATTATCACTGCACAGTCTGTAAGCGCGGGTTTTAATTAATTTTTCATTACTTTTTCACTTCAAGTGTGCACCCAGCAGCTATGGAAATTTTTACTTTTGTAAATAGTAGAAATTTAAATGCAGATGAGTTTTTTTCACAAACTAGCACTAATTCAGATATTAATCACGACTTTAAAAGTCTTAGGGGTGCTTTGGACAAACAGGTCAAAGCATGGTGGGATGTATTCACTTTAAATAAATACATTAAAGACAGCATCACTCCCAGGAGACTGAGGTGGGATGTTGCCCCTAATGATGGTCTGTTGGACAAAGACCTTGAAGATGAATGGTTTTCTTTTTTTAATCACACTGAGAAAAAATTGTTGGAAATATTAGTGAATAGAAAAGAAAGAAAATTAAAATTATTGGAGGCTAATATCAATGCCCTCAAAGCCAAATTAGGGCCATTCATCACTACAGGTGAATATAAAGAAAAAATGAAACAACTACAAGATTTTGTTGAAAAATTAGATAAAGAAACGCAAAAGAAAAAGATGAAAAAATACATCAGAGACACCAATGATTACAAGTCCAACAAAGTATATAGGTGGCAGGAATTAGCAGAGGAACAAAATGATCCTGGAGATCTTATTCAAGAAGTAGGAGTAGGATCTACTCAATCTATAACACCTATTAGATATGAGGGACAGCGGAAAGATTCTGCTAGGGGTGCCCACTATGGAGGTGGGAGAGGTACCCCACGACCCTCTACTCCACAACATGGAATTCCCACTCATAATCGGTATGAGCCATTAAATTATGACCATACCCAACAAAATCAGAGAGGAGGTTATGGTCAAAGAGGAGGTTATGACCATAGAGGAGGTTATGATCATAGGGGAGGTTATGAATATAGAGGTGGTGCACCTTGGACACCATACTATTATAACCATTATCCACCACGAGGCAGAGGTGGTTATCCGAATCAAAATGACCATAGAGGGGATTTTCAGAGGAGGGGTTTTGGTGGACCTCCGCGGAGACCCCGAGGTGGACCCAACCTCAGAGGCAGAGGGAGAGGCCAATACCCCCAAGATACAAGGGAAGAAGAATGGAGACCTTGGTACCCCCAGGAGCCCCCTCCATCCAATCAAAATCAATTGGAAAACGGATTAGAGGATGCAGAGGAGGGAAAAGGAAAAAGGAAAAGAACAAGCTAATAACAGGAATTTTTAACTTGAGCAATGCAATTTTTTCGGAAGATGAAAATAAAGTTTTACAATTAGGACTAAAATTTGCTTTGGATAAAGATTTAAATAAATTTGAAGTTTTCATTGACTTCCAGAAGTTTATAAGGAAAATAAACATAAAAAAGACGTATGCTAAACATACAAAAGGTATTTCACCAAAAGAAAATATAGAAGAATTTATTCATACTACATTAAGAAACAATTCAATCTTTAATCCAAAACCTAATAATAACCATTTTGTTGAAGTATTCAAATCAGTGGTGGAAGAGGATTTACGAAAATTAAAAGTGCAACCAAGCAGAAAGAAAAAAGACGTCGAACGAGGTTTACAACTGTTAGAGAAACAAAAAAACATAGTAATTAGATCAGCCGACAAGGGGGGGGGGTTAGTGATTCTTAACAAGTCCGATTATTTGGAAGAATTAAATAGATTAGTATCAGATACTGCAACATATGAGGAACTGAAAGGAAATCCTAGTAACAAATATAAAGCCAAATTGAAACAACTGATTAAGAATGCACATCAAATAGGAATTTTGAACAAGAAAGAAACTAGATTTTTGGTTCCCGACGTCCCAAAAATTCCGGTAATTTACCAACTACCTAAAATACACAAAAATCCACTCAGGCCTCCAGGGAGGCCGATAGTTAGTGGAGTGGACTCTTTATTTTCAAGAATCGGGGAATATTTGGATAATTTTCTTCAACCACTAGTGCAAAAATGTCCTGCATACCTTAAAGATAGTAAAGATCTTATAACATTCCTTGAGCCTCTTTTAGTGGATCAGGACTGTATCCTTGCCAGTGTTGACGTTAATTCCCTTTATACAAATATACAACAACATCATGCTTTGGAAGCAACAAAATGGGCTTTGGATACCACCAATATCAAGCCCTTACAAAAAGATTTCCTATTTGAAGCTTTAAAGTTGGCTATGAGCCATAATTTCTTTTGGCATGAGAAAAAATACTACAGGCAAAAAAGAGGGGTTGCGATGGGTGCGAAGTATGCCCCATCAGTGGCTAACCTCTTTATGAGTTGGTGGGAGGCTCAAGCTATTTATGGCAAAGATATACCACAGTTGAGCTTCTATAAACGCTATATCGACGATATTTTTATTATCTGGGCAGGATCAAAAGATTCCTTTTATGTTTTTTTGGAAGATATCAGCAACAATTCATGTGGTATTTCTTTCTCACAAGTATCGAGTTCCGAGTCGGTCAACTTTTTAGATCTGGTTATCTTTAAGGAGAATGGCAAGTTACTTACACGTACCTTCTTCAAAGAGGTGGATAGGAATGGCTATATACCACTAGGGAGTTGCCATCATCCTAGGTGGTTGAGTGGAATACCTAAAAGCCAGATGTTGCGAGTACGGCGCAACTGTAATAAAATTGAAGATTATGATATCCAATCTCATGTAATTCTGAAGAGATTTCAGGAAAAAGGATATAACATCAATACTTTGTATAGAACCAGAGAAGATATCCACGTTATGGATAGAAAACAGCTCTTTGAAAAGAAAGTTTGTGAGAAAAGAGACTATGGAACTGCTTTCCTAACAGGATATACCAGACAACACAAACAGTTTGAAAGAATTATTAGGGAACACTGGCCTCTGTTACTAAAAGATAAAGATCTAACAAATGTTCTTCCTGTTGCACCCCATTTTATTTATACTAAACCTCCAACTTTGAGGCTAAAATTGGCAACTAATGTTGTAAACCCCCCCAAGAAAACTTTTACTTTTCTAGATCAGACAGGTTTTTTTAGTTGTGGGAGATGTATGATCTGTCGCACCTCCAGAAACAGAGTGAGAAAAACCACTCATTTTTCTATTCATGGCAAGACCTATGAAATTAAAAAATTTATTACTTGTGGAACAACTCATGTAACCTACCTATTATCTTGCCCATGTGGGCTCCATTATGTGGGAAGAACCACAAGAAAATTAGGTGTTAGGTTAAGGGAACATGTAAATAGAATAAAGAAAGGGTTTAAAAATCATAGCCTGTCTAATCATTTCAGATTGTTCCACAATAGAGATCCGAGAGGATTGAAATTTTGTGGAATCGATAAAGTGGAAGCTCATTGGAGAGGTTCAAATCTTAAACAAGCTATTTCACGTAATGAAACCCAGTGGATACATAGGCTAGGCACTCTAAGCCCGAATGGCCTCAACATCGAATTAGATTTAAATTGTTTCTTATCTAATTGGTGATGTTGCTGGACACACACATATATATTCTTTTCTATTTATTTTTTATTTTATTTTATTTTTATTTTTATTTTTATTTTTATTTTTATTTTTATTTTTATTTTTATTTTATTTTTTTATTTTATTTTATTTTATTTTTATTTTTATTTTTATTTATATATTTTATTTTCATCTTATCTTAATATTTTTTATTTTATAATTTTCTATCATTTTTCATTTTTTATTTTCATATTTATATTTATTTTTATTCTTATTTTTATTCATATTCATTTTTATTTTTATTTTAATTTTATTTTTATTTTTATTTTTATTTTTATTTTTATTTTTATTTTTATTTTTATTTTTATTTATTTTATTTATATTTACATTTATTTTTATTTATTATTTATTTATTTATTTTATTATTTATTTTTTATTTTATTTTTATTTTATTTCATTTTATTTTTATTTTATTTCTTTATTTTCTTATTATTATTTATTTATTATTTATTATCTATTTTTTATTTTTTATTTTTATTTTATTTTTTACGTATTTTCATTATTATTATTTTTATTTTTATATTTATTTATATTTTATTTATTTTTTATATTTATTTCTATGTGTATGTCCACCAACGAAATATCTAC
This sequence comes from Rana muscosa, assembly GCA_029206835.1. Taxonomy (NCBI): domain Eukaryota; kingdom Metazoa; phylum Chordata; class Amphibia; order Anura; family Ranidae; genus Rana; species Rana muscosa. The sequence continues at coordinate 8,739,825 of CM055124.1, forward strand.
CAATCTATTCTATATTATTATATATAATCAACCTTGTCTACAATCAGCCCCCATTTAATTGTATAACTTTTACATTGTTTTTTTACATTGCTTTTTATAATGCAAAAAGTGTTTTTTATTGTTTAAATGAACTTCTATCGGATCGTTTCTATTGTTATCATTGTCAATGTTTGTTATATTAAAGTTTTTCTTCTTGACAAGTGATGGGCAATGATGTGATCAGGAAGTGGGCGTTTTTTTACGCCTAGAGGTTCTGTTATTATTTTAATTGGTTTGTGTGTTAAAGAGGCGGAGACCTCGGCGCATATAAATTCTCATTTTCTTGGCCGGAAGTGATGTCCTTGATGATGCCCTGGAGGAGGGGCGAAACGCGTTGACGCAATTTCCGGCCAATTCAGAACCAGTGACGCTACTTCCGGTTTCGGTGGAACGCACGCTGTGTACCCGGGAAACAACACTGACGCTCGTTTATCACTGCAGTCCTGTGAGTCTCTTTGTGAGCAGCGCCATGCTGTCTGTTTACTAGCGGTACTTCACATGTATGTTTTTCCTTTCTTTCCATATGGTCATTTAAATGTCTTTGCTGCTGGCATTATGGAGCCCATCTATATGAGATGAAGTCTGCCTGGACTCTAGTTGTCATTTAAATGTCTTTGCTGCTGGCATTATGGAGCCCATCTACATGAGATGAAGTCTGCCTGGACTTTAGTTGGTGAGATCTCCTATTATTTTCCCATCTGATGAGCGGGGCCATTAGAAGGAATTTTCCATCCAGGAACTACTAACTGATTTCTGGTGTGGAAACACTCAGTTTTTCCAGGAGTGATACAACCGTTATTTAATGTACTACAAGTTTGTTCACCATTGTTTTATACCTTAATTGTTGTTATGCCAGATAAGTTATTTATTTATAGATGTTTGTGCTACTAGCATTTGTGACACATTTTCTTTATTCACTTCTCTGCAAGCGCTGCAAATACCCAATTTATATCCTTTTTGAGGTGTTAGACCTCTTGTTGCAGCAGCTGCGGAGCTATCAATTTATATATTAATTATCACTGCACAGTCTGTAAGCGCGGGTTTTAATTAATTTTTCATTATTTTCCATACTAGGGTTTATCCGCCATGACTTAAAAGAAATTAGAGAGCACACTCCGGCGGCGGAGGGCCGAATCAGCGACGTAAAGGATAAGCTGACTCCGCTCATAAAAGATACTCAGATCACAGCAAGGCTCGCCAGGGCAAATTAACCTAAGTCAGATGATTATAAAAACTGTCTGCGACGGAATATTATACGTATTGTGGGGCTCCCAGAGAGGACGGAGGGCAGGGACCCCACTTCGACAAGCCAGAAGAGCTGCGGCAAAGGAGGAGTGACACTGTGCCTTACTCGAACCGGTCATGGGGGAGGGGGGACTGGCCTTCCACTGCTTTTCTTAATGATTCCGAAAGTTCGGCTGAGAGAAAGTAATATTCCTCCTCTTAAGTGCTGAGATCAAGTGAGTTTAACAAAAAATATTATTTCTTTCTTATTACCTGAGATCTACAAGTTCAACAGTTGGCATCCCGAGCGGATGCTAAGATGGGCTGCTCAGTGCAACCCTATGTTATTTTTCTTTGTTCTGTTAACAGTTTTTATCTGCGGTTTTACTTCATCTACCTGCAGGCCCACTGGGCCAGTTTTAGGTGCCCAATGGTTGCCTCTATTTGTCCAAGGAGATACTGTAGTGACGCCTATGATATTTTTTTGATACCCTCTACTAATGTTCAAACACTATGCTGTTATGAGTTATTAGTATTGCCCTCTCTGCATTGCACTGTACTCAACCTGTTAAGTATGCTGGTCTTCGTTGCTCAGCCGAGCAGGTTTGTGTATTGCTCTGGGTACACATGGCTCGGTTTACCTTTTGCCCTAAATTTACCACCTTAACGCGTCCAGATGACCACTGACCCTATTTTATCATGGAACATTAGGGGCCTCCAAAATCCCCTTAAGTGTACTATAGTGTCTACCATATGTATACAGGGTCGTTTATAGTTTTTTTTCTAGGCAGTGGAGTTTAAAAGCATTTTTTGGAAAGCAAAAAAATTAGTTCAGGATAAATGTTCAGAGGCATTTGAAACACCAGCGTTTAGCCGCGTTTCGTTTACAGGCATTTTGATTTTTTTACTATTTTGAAAAAAACGCTTCTAAAATGCAAACGCAGCTAAACGCACGCAGCATGTAAACATGGCAAAACAGACGGTTTTTAACATCGGTTACTATCTGTCTAGTTTAATCATCCAGGAGCGTTTGTAAAACATCCCGTGTACATTAAGCCTTACTCTCAAAAGCAACTTCTAGTTGCCCGTATAAAGCTAGAGGAATTAAAAATGGCGGTTGGTCTTTCTCCCAACTCCAAGGCTCCTGGGGATAACAACCTTCCAATGGAGATATATAAGCTATATGGTGGAGCCATTTTACCACATTTACTTAAGGCGCTCAATTCAGCCAGGGACTGTCAGCGTCTTCCTGAATCTATGACTAGGGCCAATATTGTTTTATTGCTGAAACCAGGTAAAGACCTGCTAGACCCGGGATCCTATAGACCAGTGGTTCTCAACTCCTGTCCTCAGGACCCACTAACAGGCCAGATTTTAAGTATTACCTTGGTGAGATGCAGACTAGAATACTGCAATCCCTGAGCAGCAAATTATACCTGTGATGCATTTCAGTTATCTTGCAAACCTGGCCTGTTGGTGGGCCCTGAGGACTGCAGTTGAGAACCACTGCTATAGACCTATCTCTCTCTTACAGAGTGATATCAAAATTCTAGTCAAATTACTGGCCCTGAGGCTTAATAAGGTCATATCCTCTATCATACATATCCACCATAAATCTCTGTAGATTGTTCCTTAACATACAATCCTAGGGGGGCGTGCCCAGAACCCGACCTGGACGGACGTAAAGCCTGAGAGCTTCTCTCCAGCCCACAGCAAGCAGGCAGAAAATTCAGGGAGAAATGTACCCATTCATGGGCGGCTCACGGACCAGCCGATCCACATCAGCCAGGGGATCATCCCAACCCCCGCCGGGCTCTTCCACGTCCTTCCGGGACTACTTTAGACCGCCCAACAAGATGGAGCCGGATTCTGCCATCTTCCCCTTCTCGGGCTTCCTCGCTCCCATCTCCGCAGAGACAGCCACCCTCACAGGACCACCTTCCAGCCCAGCTCCCGGCTCGGAGGCTCGATGGACTCCCGCAAGCGGTGAGTTGCTCACGGCGAGCTCCCCCCCCCCCAGCCACGCCGCACGAGGAGCAGACAGAGGCCCTCATCCAGCCCGCATCGCCGTTCACCCAGTGCACAGATGCCAAGATTGTTCCGGGCAGCATCAGACCCCGGCATGCAAGAGGGCAGCCCTGACTCCCCTACCGCCTCATACGGAGCAGCCCCACGCACTCCCAGGCCTACTCAGAACTTGGAGGCAGTAGGCCTCACTACACCAGCAGGCCTACCCCAGCTTCCCCCAAGGCCCAAAGACAATCCCGCTCCAGGGACTCCAGCTCCACCAGGGGAAATGCAGAGACCCCTCTTTCCTATGCTCAGATGGCAAGTGCACGGGCTCAGTCACAGAGAGGGAGCCCGGCTCCACTGACCTCTCACACTCCAATGTGGTGCGAGCCCTGAGACCCACCACTGCAGCCTACCCCCCGTGTTCACATCACCCCTGCAGAGGACTACCACCCGCAGCCCTCGTCCTTTCATTCCCACTCATACCGGGACGCAGTGGCCCACCCCCACCTCCCACCGTGGCAATCTTGTCTACAGGCCATTTCAACAAAAGGAAGATTTCAAACAGCTCATAGAAGATATGAAAGCTACCTGCCGAGCTGAAATCCAGGCCCTCCACACTGGCCTCAAACACCTAGCAGACAGAGTGGAAATGGAGGAGGAAGAAATACAGGAGGAGACCAAACTAGCAGTACACCGTACCTAAATCCAAGGTTCGGACCACCGCCTTATGCTGAGAGACATGCAGCGTCACGTCGAGGACCTGGATAACAGGGGATGACAGAACAACCCCCCCGTCCATGAGCCACTCCGCGCTCTACCTTATCGATTGCCTCTGCTTTCTCCTTGATTGACACTCGGCCGAGACAATGAAAGGGTTGACTTTCTGATTACCATCCCCCCTTGGTTTCCCATCCAAAGTTCCTTTCCTAACGCCCTAATTGTTGATTTTTCTCAAACCCCCATGCCCCCCCCCCCCCGACACAAACTTTCTCTCGATTTCCTGGTCGGGAGGACATACAGGAACTGCATAGGCCCTGTGACCCTAAGATTATATAGGGCCTACTTGATGATAATCGTTATATCAGTTGTATGTTTTACTGTTATAACTGCCTTTCTTTCTTCTAGATCCCTCTCCTTCTCTCCTCTGCAGACTTGCTCCTCACAAAGACCTCAATGGCTACTGGGTCTCCACCCATTGCTGCCACGCTCCCAGACCCAGATACACCACCAACAAAATAAGCTAAATATAATCGCAACTAACCCCACCACACACAATGGCTAAGATAATGTCACTAAATGTCCACGGCCTAAACTCTAACAGGAAAAGACATCTGGCACGCCGGGAATTCAAGCAGTCAGGGGCAGACATCATCATGATACAGGAAACCCATTTTAACAGGGGGGACTCCTTCACATTCGCTTCCAGACACTATCCCCAAATTTACCAGGCCTTTAATCCACGTAAAAGAGCGGGCGTCGCCATACTTTTTAAACAGGGATCCCCATTCACTTGCTCTGCCACCTACCTTGATCCGCAAAATATTGTCAAAAGAAGACAATTTAAATTACGGGGAGTAGAATCAAGTATAGTGGAGATAAAAAATCTGCTACTACCCTTTGCCAGTCAGAAATAATATAAGGACAAAGAAAAAGAACTACAAGAGATAATAAAGACATATGACACTGATATACAGGCCAAAAAAAACAGAAAAAACTCAAGAGGGATGTCTTAGACTACAAGAATATGAGAGTCTACAAATGGCAATTGGCGCTAGAAGATCCTAATGAGGAACTAGATGATACACTAATGGATGACAGTTCGAACGAGTCCATTGGAGCTACAATGGTGAGGACAATAGGGAATACACCCCAACAAACAGCTACAACCAATCCTGGTGCATGGAATGTGAACCACCAAGACCATCTAACTGGTATCCAGAGAGACCTAAAGTTAGGAAGGTCAACTACCAGGAAACCCTGGAGTATAGAGCACCCAATACATCAAGATATAATGTACCTACATATAACAGATTCTTGCCATTAAGAAGGGGCAACCAGTATGACTCATACCCCCATAATAGAAGAGATTCTAGGGAAGAAAGGGATTTTCCCAGGGGAGGTCCACGAGACAGACCCCCCGGAAGATAGAAAGCCTGTGTCGCCTACAGGAATCCTGGCTGGAGAAGAAAGAATGAGAACAAAGTGGGCCCACGGGGGAGATACCGCAGGCCGATGGAGGACCAAGCGCAAGATGTACACCAAGGATATGGAGATCATGCCAATCCCAGGATAGGCTGGGACAGCAATCGAGGAAGAGATATGGCACCAACACAAAGGAACCCGGAAAGCAGAAACAGACAATAGGAAACAGAGGAGGGAAGAGGAAAAAGGCGAAGAGAGTATTGGGAGAAGGAATATACAATCTAAGTGATGTCCAGTTTTCTAATGATGAAAGAAAGGTGTTAGATTTAGGATTAAAATTTACTCCAAATAAAACCTTAGATAAACGTGAGGTTTTTATTGACCTACAAAAACGTATGAGAAAACTCAATTTAACCACTTAAGCCCCGGACCATTTGGCTGGCCAAAGACCAGGCCACTTTTTGCGATTCTGCACTGCATCGTTTTAACTGACAATTGCGCGGTCGTGCGACGTGGCTCCCAAACAAAATTTACATCCCCTTTCCCCCACAAATAGAGCTTTCTTTTGGTGGTATTTAATCACATTTCCGGTTTTTATTTTTTGCGCTATAAACAAAAATAATGCGACAATTTTGAAAAAAAAAATTTTTTTTTGCTATAATAAATATCCCCAAATTATATTAAATTTTCCTCAGTTTAGGCCGATACGTATTCTTCTACATATTTTTGGTAAAAAAAAAATTTTTTTAAAAATTTAAAAATCGCAATAAGCGTTTGATTGGTTTGTGCAAAAGTTATATCGTCTACAAAATAGGGGATAGTTTTTGGCATTATTAATATTTTTTTTTTTGCTAGTAATGGCGGAGATCAGCGATTTTTATCGTGACTGCAACATTATGGCGGACACATCGGACTCTTTTGACACCATTTTGGGACCATTGTAATTTTTACAGCGATCAGTGCTATAAAAATGCACTGATAACTGTAAAAATTACACTGGCAGTGAAGGGGTTAACCTGTAGGGGCGCTGAAGGGGTTAAGTGTGTCCTAGGGAGTGATTTTATCTGTTAGGGTGCGTGGCTATGAGTGACACGTCACTGATTGCTGTTCCCGTTGAGAGGGAACAGACGATCAGTGACATGTCACTAGGAAGAACGGGGAGATGTTGTGTTTACACTGACATCTCTCCGTTCCTCAGCTCCGTGACACGATCGTGGGACACCGGCGGACATAGAGTCCGCGGGTCCCGCGGGCACGGTCACGGAGCTCGCAGCAGGGTCACGCGCGCGTAACCACATGGCGGCAAATTAAAGGGGACGTGTATATATACGCCCATTTGCCCAGCCGTGCCATTCTGTCGACGCATAAGTTCGTACTGCGGTCAGCAAGCGATTAAAGAAACACTTTGCACTAAATAAAGATAGTAGAATAGTGGATGATCCAGAATATGTCCAAACCAATTTAAGGAATAATTCCATCTTCAAGCCGAAGACATCGGGAAACCAGTGCCTGGGAGCGTTCGAGAAGATGGTGGAAAATGACTTAAGTAAGTAAACTAACAAAAAAAGGACACAAAAACTAAAAATATTTGGAAAACCATTAAAGAAATAGGGAAGAGAAATTAAGTAGTAATACGCCCCGCAGATAAGGGGGGAGGATTGGTAATGTTGAATAAAAAGGATTACGAAGAGGAGATGGAGAACCTACTTAGAGTGGAAAATACCTATAAGCAGGGCCGCCATCAGGGGGGTACAGGCAGTACACCTGTAAGGGGCCCGGAGGTCCCCAGGGGCCCGGATGGCAACCCCCCCTTTTTTTTTAAGGGGCCCCAGATGGTAACCCCCTTTTTTATGTATTTTTTATAAAAAATATATATATATATATATATTATTTATTTATTTTTTGTAAGGGGCCCGGAGGTCCCCGGGGGCCCTTTTCTATGTATAGTCCAAAATGCAGCGCTATATAAAAAAATATATAATGAAAAAAAGTCCAAAGCATTGAAACCAATCAATATTGAATAAACGTGAAAATGATGTAATCCCACCACCAATCTTCAGTGTGCGAAAAAGGATTTTAAAGCACACCACACCAACGTGCTCACAATCTGCTTACCAGAAAGTGGAAATAAGTAGACAATGTATTCAACTGATGTAGAGGGTCAAACGGTGACAGCAGAAACTCCAAATCAGGTATTCATAGGAAAGACCAACATCAAGGAAATTTCCAAGTCTCAGCAGGCGAATAAAGATGTTGAGCAAATCTCAGCCAGTAAATTTACCCAATGTAGAGAAAAAAAGGCAGCATAGTGAAGCCCATAGGTAAAAGGCAAAAACATTTATTGTAGTCTACTTACAAATGGCAGAAAAACATCAAGGCATGTAAAACAATTCCGCGTCTCTCAGCATGCTTGCATCGGCCAGCCTGACATGTTTCATCCTATGTGGATATCATCAGAGGCGTGGCCAATGATACAAGCACGCCCACATAAATACCTAAAAAACTAGTCCTGCTAACCAATGACAGAACAGCATGACTAAACAGCTGAAGTAATCAGAGACATAATACAAACATTGGCCGCACCTGCACAGTGCAGACAAGCTGATATTGAAATTCCAATTCATTGCAAATACGCCAAACAGCGATAATTACCGTAGAAATAACAGGAACTATTGGATAATAAACATTGGATTCCCGGGAGAGACAAGCTGACTCTTCATCACCCGGAAATAGATGAAAACTCCTATTCTAATAGGAGAAAGATCTATTTGTTTGGACTCCCATATTCGGTCCACAGAGCCAGCCCCCGGAACCGGAACTGACGTCAGTGGAGCGCAAGCAATGAAACAATGCGCTCCACACACAGAACACATCCAATTCCGGTTTAACGTCCATATCCGGTCAGCGGAGCCAGCCGCCGGAACCGGAAATGACGTCAGTGGAGCGCAAACAATGAGACAATGCGCTCCACACACGAAAAACATTCACTTCCGGTTAGTGTATTCAATCGCCAAAACCGGAAGTGATGTCAGTAAAGCGCAAACATTGGATAGATGCGCTCTCCAATGGAATCAAGGACATGCAGGTAGAGCAAAGCTGAATTAGCCGTGTGATCAGCCATTCATAAAGATAGGATATTAATAAATAATACTAAACAAATATATGTATATGTCCCCACATGTGGATAACAAAGAGAGTATCTGGCTGGATGGAGGAAAAAATGGGGGGGGGGGGGGAGGCTCACAATCACCAAAGGATCTCTGGTATCCAAATGTGGAGAAAAGGGGGAATGTGCCCCCTAGTGAAAAAATGACATAATTACACATATATGTTTCAAAACAACCACAGAAATGCACACAAACGAAAGTACTGTACTATCCATTTGGTGTTTCGAATATTAAAATCCCAGAAATATAATTAAATAAAAAATGGGATAAAAAAGGAAAATAATATATATTAAAAAATATATAAAAATGAATAAAAAATGTGACTGTGTATGTGTACACACCCTGCCCACTGGTGGCATGAACCACATTGCACAGACATTAACTATTATTAATAAAACAATTCACATCCCAATCGACATTCATGCTGAAAGGGGTGTAACATTTAAGATCAAATATCCAGCGAGTTTCAAGCCTGGAAATCTCTCGCTTGGACATACTTCCCCGCCAATGAGGGTTGAAACGGTCAATGGCCAAAAAAGTGGTGCCTTTAGGATTCTTTTTATGACACTCCAGATAGTGTCTAGACACTGTGTGTTTGGAAAAACCTTTCCTAATGTTCGTGATATGTTCATTAACACGAACATGCATCGCACACGTAGTGCGTCCTACGTACTGAAGGCCGCAAGGACAAGTTAGGAGGTAAACCACGTTCAAAGATGTGCAGGTGATAAAGGTGTTAATATCATAAACCCTGCCAGTGGTATGAGAATTGAACTGGCATATTTTTCTCCTCCTGTCTTTATTAATGGCACATACATTGCAATTATGACATGGATGATACCCTTTAGATTTTTGGAAAAAAGATACTCTGTTAGGAGCATCCAGAATGTTAGGAGCAACTTGAAGCTTAAGGGGAGGAACGCCCCTGAAAACTATCTGGGGTTGATCAGGAAGAACCGGACCCAGAAATTTGTCATTTTTCAAGACGCTCCAATGTTTGGAAAAAATCTTCTTAATATCACCAAATTGTTGTGAAAAAGTAGTAACCATGGCAAAATCGTACTTGACATTCGAGGGTGCCTTAACCTTGCTCTGAAGAATAGAGGTCCGATCGATGTTATTTACTTCATCAATTACTGTGTCAAGGTCACTACTTCGATAGCCCTTTTCCATAAATCTCTTCTTCAAAATGTTAGCCTGCAAAATGAAGTCCTCTCTCAAAGTACAATTTCTCCTCAAGCGAAGAAATTGGCTTTTAGGGACAGATTTTAACCAAGAGGGGTGATGGCAACTACCCTGTCCAATGTAGCCATTGCGATCCGTACTCTTGAAAAAGGTGGACATGTGAAAAGCACCATTCATAACCCGGATGTTTAGATCTAGGAAATTGATGTTATCGGTGCTCATCACAAAATCCAACACAATTCCCAACGAATTAACATTAAGATACTGCATAAAGGAAGTGAGAGACGCCATGTCCCCATCCCATAGGAGGAGGATGTCGTCTATGTAGCGACCCCAAAAGATCAACTCTGGTCTCCTGTTAGTATAGACGACATCCTCCTCCCATTTGGCCATAAAAAGATTGGCCATACTGGGCGCAAATTTAGCGCCCATGGCGACCCCTCTGTTCTGGAGGTAGTGAGTCCCCCCAAACCAGAAGTAATTATGGGTCATGGCATATCTCAATAAATCCAAAATGAATTCCTGTTGGGACCTAATCAATTCAGAGTCCCTTCCAAGGAAAGTCTCCACAGCTCCCAGCCCATCAGAATGGGAGATGATGGTGTAGAGGGAGGCCACATCGGCGGTGGCCAAGATGTAGCCATCCCTCCACTCCAAACCCTCAAAAGTTCGGATCACTTGGGCAGAGTCCTTAATATAAGATGGAGTACCAGACACTAAGGGCTGTAGAAATCCATCTATATATTTCCCAATACGTGAAGTGACAGAGTCTAACCCGCTAATGATGGGCCTTCCAGGGGGGTTAATTAAGCTCTTATGTACCTTGGGAAGGAAATACATAACTGGCTTTCTGGGAGCCAGCGGAATCAAAAAATCCTTCTCTTTTTTATTTAAAAGGTTATTCACATAATCCTTCTCTAGAAGGGATGTGAGTTCCCGTTTATATTTAAAAATGGGATCGTGGTTTAATGGTAAATAGGTTTCAGTATCTGATAATATTCTTTCCATTTCTGAAATGTAGGCACTTTTGTCCATCACCACTATCCCTCCCCCCTTGTCGGCAGGACGGACAATGATGTCACTTCTCTCCTTCAGGGATTTTAATCCATCACGAAAGCGAGAGTCCTGATAATTTCTCTTAATTTTTAATTGGTCAAGATCTTTCAGGATAAGTTCCTTAAAAACTGAAACGGATGGGGGTATGAACCCAGGTGGGTTAAAAAGAGAGGCATTAGCAAGCCCAGAATGTCTCACTCCATTGGTATTCTCCAAAGAAGTAGCAACCTTCTGGGTCAAAAAATATCTTTTAATGTTGACCTTACGAATATATTTTTGAATATCCATAAATACTCCAAATTTATTCAAGGGTTTATCCGGAGCAAATTTCAATCCATGACCCAACACAAATTTTTCATTATCTGTGAGTATCTGCTTACTAAGATTGAAGATGCCGGCATCCCTTACACTCTTTGCCTTTTTCGATCGGCTCCTCCTCCCCCCTCTGGTCCCTCTCCTGGTTCTTCCCCCCTCTTGCCTTTCTGTGGGCCTCTGGGAAAAAAAGAAGAAGAGGGGGCTGACGAGCCTGACGGTCCTAGATGGTGGGAGGGACCCTGATTGGAGGGATATGATCTCCTAGGTGAATAAGGTCTTGGACTATCCCAACCAGGTTGTTTACGTTCTGGACGTATATTTCTTGGATTAGGGCCAGAGGGATGTTGAACAATATATCGATAATCAAAATCTTGTTCCTCATAATCATCATACTCCCCCTTCCTTTCCAAGGTACATAAGAGCTTAATTAACCCCCCTGGAAGGCCCATCATTAGCGGGTTAGACTCTGTCACTTCACGTATTGGGAAATATATAGATGGATTTCTACAGCCCTTAGTGTCTGGTACTCCATCTTATATTAAAGGAGTAGTAAAGTTACATGTTTTTTCACCTTAATGCATCCTATGCATTAAGGTGAAAAAACATTCGACAATACCACCCCCCCCGAGCCCCCGTTTTACTTACCTGGCCCCTCGAAAGTCCCACGCTCGTCCCCGTCATCCTCTTCGTTTTTCAGCCTGGCCGCCGATTGGCTACACTGGATGGATTGAAAGCAGTGCAGCCATTGGCTGGCGCTGCTGTCAATCACATCCAATGACGCGGCGTGCGGGGGGTGGGGCCGAGTGATACAGTCGGCGGCTATGGCCGCCGCTGTATCACGGGAGCGCACCCGCAATCACTCCACACCATGCGAGCTCACTCGCATTATGGTGTGCAGTCCTTGCGGGGAGGAGCCAAGACAGCCGCCGAGGGACCCCAGAAGACCAGGATCGGGGCCACTGTGTGCAAAACCAGCTGCACAGTGGAGGTAAGTATAACATGTTTGTTATTTTTGGGCAAAAAAAAGGGAAGCTTTAGTGCTCCTTTAAGGACTCTGCCCAAGTGATCCGAACTTTTGAGGGTTTGGAGTGGAGGGATGGCTACATCTTGGCCACCGCCGATGTGGCCTCCCTCTACACCATCATCTCCCATTCTGATGGGCTGGGAGCTGTGGAGACTTTCCTTGGAAGGGACTCTGAATTGATTAGGTCCCAACAGGAATTCATTTTGGATTTATTGAGATATGCCATGACCCATAATTACTTCTGGTTTGGGGGGACTCACTACCTCCAGAACAGAGGGGTCGCCATGGGCGCTAAATTTGCGCCCAGTATGGCCAATCTTTTTATGGCCAAATGGGAGGAGGATGTCGTCTATACTAACAGGAGACCAGAGTTTATCTTTTGGGGTCGCTACATAGACGACATCCTCCTCCTATGGGATGGGGACATGGCGTCTCTCACTTCCTTTATGCAGTATCTTAATGTTAATTCGTTGGGAATTGTGTTGGATTTTGTGATGAGCACCGATAACATCAATTTCCTAGATCTAAACATCCGGGTTATGAATGGTGCTTTTCACATGTCCACCTTTTTCAAGTGTACGGATCGCAATGGCTACATTGGACAGGGTAGTTGCCATCACCCCTCTTGGTTAAAATCTGTCCCTAAAAGCCAATTTCTTCGCTTGAGGAGAAATTGTACTTTGAGAGAGGACTTCATTTTGCAGTAGGGTTGTCCCGATACCGATACTAGTATCGGTATCGGGACCGATACCGAGCATTTGTGCAAGTACTTGTACTCGCACAAATGCTCCCGATGCCTGACCCGATACTTGATCGGTGGGCGGACTCAGTGGGTGGAGAGGATGGGCGGTGTCAGAGGCGGAGAGGGCGGGCGGTGTCAGAGGCGGTGTCAGAGTTGGAGAGGGCGAGCGGTGTCAGAGGCAGCGTCAGAGGTGGAGAGGGCGGGCAGTGTCAGAGGCGGCGTCAGAGGCGGAGAGGGCGGGCGGCGTCAGAGGCGGAGAGGGCGGGCGGCGTCAGTGGGCGGAGCGGGCGAAGTCAGCGGGCCGGAGAGTCCTCACCTGCACTAGAGAAATAGCTAGGTAAGCTGTCAGAGTGCAGCCGCATCAGGATCGGTGACCGGACTGTCACATTCGGTCACCGGTCAGCTTGGAAATCCCGACGCCCATCTTGGCACACCCTGCACTTGGCCACAGTAAGCCAGCAGCTGACATCTTGTTACACCCAGCCCGAACTATTTGGGCTGGGTGTAACAAGATGTCTGCTGATGCCAAGTGCAGGGTGTATCATTTAGTCATGTCATTTATTTCTGCATTTCAGTGCCATCCACCTGTCAGTACCAGACACCTGTCAGTGCCATCAGTGCCCATAACTGCCGCCTGTCAGTGCCCATAAGTGCTGCCTATCAGTGCCAGCCGCCTGTCAGTGCCCATAAGTGCCGCCTGTCAGTGCCCATAAGTGCCGCCTGTCAGTGCCAGCCACCTGTCGGTGCCATCTAACAGTGCCAGCCACCTGTCAGTGCCATCAGTGCACATAAGTGCTGCCTGTCAGTGCCATCATTGCCCATAAGTGCCACCTGTCAGTGCCAGCCACCTGTCAGTGCCGTCTAACAGTACCAGCCACCTGTCAGTGCCAGCCACCTGTCAGTGCCATAAGTGCCGTCTATCAGTGCCATCTATCAGTGCCCATCAGTCAAACTGTCACATGGCATTAAAAAAAAAGTATCGGTAATCGGTATCGGCGAGTACATAAAAAAAAGTATCGGTACTTGTACTCGGTCCTAAAAAAGTGGTATCGGGACAACCCCAAAGCTAACATTTTGAAGAAGAGATTTATGGAAAAGGGCTATCGAAGTAGTGACCTTGACACAGTAATTGATGAAGTAAATAACATCGATCGGACCTCTATTCTTCAGAGCAAGGTTAAGGCACCCTCGAATGTCAAGTACGATTTTGCCATGGTTACTACTTTTTCACAACAATTTGGTGATATTAAGAAGATTTTTTCCAAACATTGGAGCGTCTTGAAAAATGACAAATTTCTGGGTCCGGTTCTTCCTGATCAACCCCAGATAGTTTTCAGGGGCGTTCCTCCCCTTAAGCTTCAAGTTGCTCCTAACATTCTGGATGCTCCTAACAGAGTATCTGTCACGTACCTTTGGTGTGAGCCTGACGTGCAGAGGGAGACCTCCCGTACAACCCCGGCTCGGAGACCACTGGAGTGGGGACAGTGGTGGTAAGAGCGCGGTGAGGTAAGGGTGCCTGTTTGGTCCTCTTGGCTGGGTGTAGTAAAGCCAAGCGAAAGCTGGAACAGCTGGAACTGGGAGCAGCGGATGCAGGTCAGCAGGTGCAGGTATGCAGAGCAGCGGATGCAGGTCAGCAGGTGCAGGTATGCAGAGCAGCGGATGCAGGTCAGCAGGTGCAGGTATGCAGAGCAGCGGATGCAGGTCAGCAGGTGCAGGTGTGCAGGACCGCGGATGCAGGTCAGCAGGTGTAGGTATGCAGAGCAGCGCAGTCAGACAAGCCAGGTCTTTCACATCAGGGTAAACAGCATAAACGGCAGGCAGAGAGTAGTCAGAGTCCAGGCTGGGTCTTGGCAACAGATGATCAGACAGGTAACTTAGCAGGGTCAAACAAGCCAGAGTCAGGACTGGAGATAAGAGGGAGGTCAGGAAGCCGGGTCATACACAGGAACACGATACAGGCACAGAGTCAGGAACAGAGGCAGATCAAACCGCAAGGGGCAACATCTCTGGAACGTCTTTTATAGGAAGTTCATGGGAGGAGCAAGGGGTTCAGGGTTCAACATCAATCAAGACACCAAGCAGAGTAGTCTAATCCATTAGATAGGTTATCCAGCAGATCAGGCAGGGAGCTGTCCAGCATCCCAGATAGCTCAGTGGGAAGAGTCAATGCCAGACACAGACGAGGTCCCAGGTTCAAGCCCAGTATGTCCCTGACAGTGCCCCCCCCCTTAAGGGCAACCTCCGGGTGCCCAAGAGAGCTCTTTTCTGGGGGTGACTGCGAAAAAATGCCTGGATTAACTCTCGGGCATGAATGTTCCGTTGGGGTTCCCAGGAGTTCTCCTCCAGACCATACCCCTTCCACTTAATCAGGAATTGAAGTTGGTTCCCCCTTCTTCTACAGTCCAAGACGGCCTCCACCTCAAACTCCTCATCCCCGTCAACCATTACAGGTTCAGGCGGTCCTGATCCCCTGTTTGGGAAGGGATCCGGCACTGTAGGTTTCAGTAGTGACACGTGAAACACTGGGTGAACCTTCAATGAATCTGGTAAAGAAAGTTCATAGGAGACTTCATTTAATCTCCGTTTTACTGGGAAGGGGCCGATGAACTTGGGTGCCAGTTTCCTTGCGGGGCAGGTCATCCTAAGGTTGGCGGTAGACAGCCATACTTGATCGCCTTGTTGAAGGCATAACTCCCCTCTCCTCTTTCTGTCAAACATCCTTTTATTGGTTGCCTGCGCCTTGGTCAAGGCTTCCTATAATATTTTGTTGTTACCGGTCAGGAAATCAACGGTACTCTGGACTGCTGGGACTGTTGAATCAGAAATGAGATCAGGTAGGAAGGTCGGGTGGAACCCATAGTTGGAGAAAAACGGAGACTGACCTGTAGCCGAGTGACTGGCATTATTAAAGGCAAACTCCGCCAGGGGTAGTAGTGTTACCCAGTCATCTTGAACAAAGGTGGTAAAGCATCGGAGATATTGCTCGAGCGTTTGGTTCGTCCTCTCGGTTTGCCCATTGGTCTGAGGGTGATAGGCAGAGGACATGGACAGCTCGATCTTCAGGACCTTGCACAAAGCCTTCCAGAAGCGAGAGGTGAACTGCACCCCTCTGTCTGAAACAATGTCTGTTGGAACCCCATGTAACCTTACTATCTCTTTTATGAAGACCTGGGCAGTTTCCATGGCAGATGGCGTGCTCTTCAGTGGCACGAAGTGGGCCATTTTAGATAGACGGTCGACCACTACAAAAATGGCTGAGCAACCTTCTGACGGGGGAAGTTCCACTATGAAGTCCATAGCAATCCTTTGCCAGGGTCGATCAGGAACTGGTAAGGGTCTGAGAAGACCCCAGGCCTTGCTTCTAGCGGTCTTACTACGGGTACAGGTGGCACATGAATTTACATACTCCCTGCAGTTCCTTTCAAGATCCGGCCACCAAAATGTGCGTTGAATTAGTTTCTGGGTTTTATGCACTCCGAAGTGGCCGGCCAGGGGATGATCATGGCACAGATTTAATACTGTTACTCTGACCTCTTCTGGTACAAAGATCTTGTTGTCTTTCCATAGTAACCCATCCTTGGGTAACAGGGTAATCCCAGGAGGCCCTGACATATTTGAAGCTTGTTTCAAGCCGGACATTAGATTTGTTTGCAAGAGTAGAAAGTTACCTTCCGATAGGATGGTATCAGGAGCTGACACTTCTTTCGGATCATCGAACATGCGAGAAAGGGCATCTGGTTTGGTGTTCTTTGAGCCGGGCCGGTAAGTTATGTGAAATGAAAACCTAGAGAAGAATAAGGCCCATCGTGCCTGGCGTGGTCTCAGACGCTTGGCAGCTCTCAAATACTCCAGGTTTTTGTGGTCTGTATAAATGAGTATGGGATGCGCCGCTCCTTCCAACAGATACCTCCATTCTTCAAGGGCGGACTTGATGGCCAGGAGCTCCCGGTCCCCCACGTCATAGTTCTTCTCGGCCGGAGTAAGCTTACGAGAGAAGAAGGCTATTGGGTGCATCAAGTCCTTGAGACCCTGGCGTTGAGAGATAACGGCTCCTAACGCTGTCTCTGAGGCATCTACCTCGAGTAGATAAGGTAGAGCAGGGTCAGGGTGACTCAGAATAGGAGCTGACGTGAACAGTCCTTTTAAATTTGTGAAGGCAGCCTGTGCCTCGGGATTCCAACAAAACCGGACATTCTGCTTGGTCAGCTGCGTAATCAGGGAAATAATAGCGGAGAATCCCTTGATGAACCTCCGGTAGAAGTTGGCGAAGCCAACGAAGCGCTGCACCCCCTTCTTGTCTGAAGGTGCAGGCCAATCCAGAATAGCTGAAACTTTTTGCGGATCCATCTTGAATCCCTCTGTTGAAATTACCAAGCCGAGGAACTGAATACTCTGTCGCTCGAATTCGCATTTTTCTGGTTTTGCGTACAGTCCATGTTGACGGAGTCGACAGAGTACGATCTTGACATGTTCCCGGTGCTGCTCAATTGAAGTGGAAAAAATCAAAATATCGTCTAGATAGACAATTACGTAAATGTCCAGGCAGTCCCTAAAAATGTCATTGACTAGATGCTGAAAAGTAGCAGGGGCGTTACATAGGCCAAAGGGCATTACTAGGTATTCGTAATGGCCGAACCTGGTCCGAAAAGCAGTCTTCCATTCATCCCCTGCGCGGATGCGGACCAGGTTGTACGCCCCCCGCAGGTCTAGCTTGGTAAACACAGAAGAGGTCCTGAGCCTCTGAAAGAGTTCGGGTACCAGGGGCAGAGGGTACCGATTCTTGACCGTAATTTTATTTAATTCCCGGTAGTCCACACAGGGCCGGAGCGAATGGTCCTTTTTCTCCACAAAAAAGATTCCCGCCCCTGCTGGAGAAGTGGAAGGACGGATGAACCCCCTCTTTAGGTTTTCGTCAACATACTCTTTCAGAACCTCTAGCTCCCGTTCAGATAAGGGGAAGATCCGTCCAAAGGGAATTTCAGCCCCAGGGAGAAGCTCGATTGGGCAATCGTATGGACGATGAGGCGGAAGGGTCTCAGCTCCCCGTTTGCTGAAAACGTCCAGGAATCCATGGTATTGTTTGGGCACAGCTGCGCGTACCTCTGAATCCGGCTCCAGGCATAACAGAGGACCAGAAGTGCTGAGACATGGAGGCATGCAGTGGAGTTGGCAATAAGGCGACTGTAACCTAATACTCCCGGACCCCCAATCGATCTGTGGGTTATGGGCCTGAAGCCAGGGTAGACCCAAGATGACTGGAAACAGAGGGGATGCAATGGCATTCAGGCTTAATAGTTCCTTATGATCTGTAGAGGTGGTTACAAGCAAAGGAGGGGTTTCTTGAGTCACTACTCCTGACTTAATACGGGACCCGTCTGCTAAAAAGATGGAAAGTCCCTGAGTCTTTGGCTGGAGTGGGATGTGCTGTTGTGCTGCAAAGTTAAGATCGATGAAACAATTACATGCTCCTGAGTCAATTATCGCGGTGACTGGTATTGTCCTTCCTGGCAATTGGAACGAGATAGGTAGGGCCAGGTGGGTGGTGTTGGCAGAGGGAGGTGGACCACTTGGAGAAGGGGTAGCTGGGACCTTGCGCAGCTTAGCAGGACATGAGGAAACGTAATGGCCGGCTCCTCCACAATATAAACAAAGATCATTCTGTCGCCGGCGAAGTCGTTCTTCGGCCGTCAGGGAAGGTCTCATCAGTACAAGCTGTCTCGGCTTTATGGTAACAGAAGTCTGATTGGCAGGTAAGGAGTTAACTGGAACTGAACTGGCAACAGCAGGAGATACCCGGGGTAGCATCCAGGCTGGACGGAGATGCTGGGTAGCCCTCTCTGTTCTGCGCTCCCGGAGTCGTCGGTCTATCTGAATAGACAGGGTGATTAAAGTCTCTAGGGCATCAGGAACACCGACCCGGGCTAACTCGTCTTTCAGTCCCTCAGAGAGACCGAGACGGAACTGGTGCCGTAGGGCTGCATCATTCCACTGGGCATCCGCGCTCCAGCGTCTGAAATCAGTCACATAGTCCTCGACCGCTCTGCGGCCTTGCTGGAGCGCGTGGAGGGCAGCCTCGGCGGTGGAAGTCCGTTGAGGGTCATCATAGAGTCGAGCCATGGCATCAAGAAAAGATGAGAGAGAGTCCAGAGCTTCATGACGGACTTCCAGCAGATGGTGGGCCCAAGCCTGAGGTTCCCCCTGTAGTAGAGCGATAACAAACCCTACTTTGGTGACCTCTAATGAAAAAGTCAGAGGTAGTAAGGAAAAGTATAGTTCACATGCGTTGCGAAACGCCCGGAATTTGCTTCGATCCCCAGAAAACTTAACGGGAACGGGGACCCTAGGCTCAGGAGGTGGTGGCGTTCCAGAGGAGGAAGTTGGGACTGAAGGTGCATCTGCAGTGATGGTCTGGGTTTGCGTCTGCCTATCCACTTGAACGTAACTGCCTTGTAGAGACTTCACGACCCGGTTGAGGGCTGCGAGGTGCTGACTGACGTCATCCATAGGCGAGGTCCCTCTTGCAGGCTCAGACATGGCGGTTTGATACTGTCACGTACCTTTGGTGTGAGCCTGACGTGCAGAGGGAGACCTCCCGTACAACCCCGGCTCGGAGACCACTGGAGTGGGGACAGTGGTGGTAAGAGCGCGGTGAGGTAAGGGTGCCTGCTTGGTCCTCTTGGCTGGGTGTAGTAAAGCCAAGCGAAAGCTGGAACAGCTGGAACTGGGAGCAGCGGATGCAGGTCAGCAGGTGCAGGTATGCAGAGCAGCGGATGCAGGTCAGCAGGTGCAGGTATGCAGAGCAGCGGATGCAGGTCAGCAGGTGCAGGTATGCAGAGCAGCGGATGCAGGTCAGCAGGTGCAGGTGTGCAGGACCGCGGATGCAGGTCAGCAGGTGTAGGTATGCAGAGCAGCGCAGTCAGACAAGCCAGGTCTTTCACATCAGGGTAAACAGCATAAACAGCAGGCAGAGAGTAGTCAGAGTCCAGGCTGGGTCTTGGCAACAGATGATCAGACAGGTAACTTAGCAGGGTCAAACAAGCCAGAGTCAGGACTGGAGATAAGAGGGAGGTCAGGAAGCCGGGTCATACACAGGAACACGATACAGGCACAGAGTCAGGAACAGAAGCAGATCAAACCGCAAGGGGCAACATCTCTGGAACGTCTTTTATAGGAAGTTCATGGGAGGAGCAAGGGGTTCAGGGTTCAACATCAATCAAGACACCAAGCAGAGTAGTCTAATCCATTAGATAGGTTATCCAGCAGATCAGGCAGGGAGCTGTCCAGCATCCCAGATAGCTCAGTGGGAAGAGTCAATGCCAGACACAGACAAGGTCCCAGGTTCAAGCCCAGTATGTCCCTGACAGTATCTTTTTTCCAAAAATCTAAAGGGTATCATCCATGTCATAATTGCAATGTATGTGCCATTAATAAAGACAGGAGGAGAAAAATATGCCAGTTCAATTCTCATACCACTGGCAGGGTTTATGATATTAACACCTTTATCACCTGCACATCTTTGAACGTGGTTTACCTCCTAACTTGTCCTTGCGGCCTTCAGTACGTAGGACGCACTACGCGTGCGATGCATGTTCGTGTTAATGAACATATCACGAACATTAGGAAAGGTTTTCCCAAACACACAGTGTCTAGACACTATCTGGAGTGTCATAAAAAGAATCCTAAAGGCACCACTTTTTTGGCCATTGACCGTTTCAACCCTCATTGGCGGGGAAGTATGTCCAAGTGAGAGATTTCCAGGCTTGAAACTCGCTGGATATTTGATCTTAAATGTTACACCCCTTTCGGCATGAATGTCGATTGGGATGTGAATTGTTTTATTAATAATAGTTAATGTCTGTGCAATGTGGTTCATGCCACCAGTGGGCAGGGTGTGTACACATACACAGTCACATTTTTTATTTATTTTTATATATTTTTTAATATATATTATTTTCCTTTTTTATCCCATTTTTTATTAAATTATGTTTCTGGGATTTTAATATTCGAAACACCAAATGGATTGTACAGTACTTTCGTTTGTGTGCATTTCTTTGGTTGTTTTGAAACATATATGTGTAATTATGTCATTTTTTCACTAGGGGGCACATTCCCCCTTTTCTCCACATTTGGATACCAGAGATCCTTTGGCGATTGTGAGCCTCCCCCCCCTTTTTTCCTCCATCCAGCCAGATACTCTCTTTGTTATCCACATGTGGGGACATATACATATATTTGTTTAGTATTATTTATTAATATCCTATCTATATGAATGGCTGATCACACGGCTAATTCAGCTTTGCTCTACCTGCATGTCCTTGATTCCATTGGAGAGCGCATCTATCCAATGTTTGCGCTTTACTGACATCACTTCCGGTTTTGGCGATTGAATACACTAACCGGAAGTGAATGTTTTTCGTGTGTGGAGCGCATTGTCTCATTGTTTGCGCTCCACTGGCATCATTTCCGGTTCCGGCGGCTGGCTCCGCTGACCGGATATGGACGTTAAACCGGAATTGGATGTGTTCTGTGTGTGGAGCGCATTGTTTCATTGCTTGCGCTCCACTGACGTCAGTTCCGGTTCCGGGGGCTGGCTCTGTGGACCGAATATGGGAGTCCAAACAAATAGATCTTTCTCCTATTAGAATAGGAGTTTTCATCTATTTCCGGGTGATGAAGAGTCAGCTTGTCTCTCCCGGGAATCCAATGTTTATTATCCAATAGTTCCTGTTATTTCTAAGGTAATTATCGCTGTTTGGCGTATTTGCAATGAATTGGAATTTCAATATCAGCTTGTCTGCACTGTGCAGGTGCGGCCAATGTTTGTATTATGTCTCTGATTACTTCAGCTGTTTAGTCATGCTGTTCTGTCATTGGCAGGACTAGTTTTTTAGGTATTTATGTGGGCGTGCTTGTATCATTGGCCACGCCTCTGATGATATCCACATAGGATGAAACATGTCAGGCTGGCCGATGCAAGCACGCTGAGAGACGCGGAATTGTTTTACATGCCTTGATGTTTTTCTGCCATTTGTAAGTAGACTACAATAAATGTTTTTGCCTTTTACCTATGGGCTTCACTATGCTGCCTTTTTTTCTCTACATTGGGTAAATTTACTGGCTGAGATTTGCTCAACATCTTTATTCGCCTGCTGAGACTTGGAAATTTCCTTGATGTTGGTCTTTCCTATGAATACCTGATTTGGAGTTTCTGCTGTCACCGTTTGACCCTCTACATCAGTTGAATACATTGTCTACTTATTTCCACTTTCTGGTAAGCAGATTGTGAGCACGTTGGTGTGGTGTGCTTTAAAATCGTTTTTCGCACACTGAAGATTGGTGGTGGGATTACATCATTTTCATCATTTTCACGTTTATTCAATATTGATTGGTTTCAATGCTTTGGACTTTTTTTCATTATATATTTTTTTATATAGCGCTGCATTTTGGACTATATTATTTGTGTTTGTTATCTACAGACTGTGCTAGCTGCTATTTATTCATTTACATTTATATATACATTTCACTTTACCACTAGCGCAGATATTTTTCACTGTTTATATTTTGCCCTTTTCTATGTGTTTTTTTATAAAAAAAAAAATATATATATTTATTTATTTTTTGTAAGGGGCCCGGAGGTCCCCAGGGCCCCAGATGGCAACCCCCCCTTTTTTTAAAAATAAAAATATATATATATTTTTTTATACATTTTTTTTTTGTAAGGGGCCCAGAGGCCCGGAGGTCCCCGGGGCCCCCCGGATGGCAAACCCCCCTTTTTTTTGTTATTTTTTTGTTCGTGGCAACCCCAACTTCTCAATTCGCGGCTGCCCCTGCTTCTCCATTTGCTGCGGCAGCACCCCCCCCGGTTCTCCTCTGCTCCAGGGGGCCCATGCCTGAAGCTGTGTAAGGGGCCCCAAAATTCCTGATGGCAGCCCTGCCTTTTAGAGCCTTAAGGGGAACCCTAAGAAAAAATATGAGAAAAGATTGAAGACGTTTGTAAAGAAAGGGGAAGGACATCGGAATACTAAGCATAAAAGAAGCCGACTACTTGGTGTCTAATTCCACCAAGACACCGGTAATTTACTACAAGCCAAAGATCCACAAAAGTCTAGAAAATCCTCCCGGGAGACCAATCATCAGCGGGATCAATTCAGTCTTCTCACGGTTTGGAGAGTATCTGGACAAATACCTAAAACCGTTGGTACAACAAGGGAAATCCTATCTACGTGACAGTTCAAAACTTATAAAATATCTTCAAAATATCAGTGGGGCTCATAACTGCCTGCTAGCCACCATAGATGTCAAGAAGATGGTTTGTTGGATGTAAAGAGGGCACTACATGAAAACACAGCCATGAAACTCAGATATATCCTTGAAGGTTTATTAGCTTGCTATGGAATGTAATTATTTCTGGTGCGACAAGAAATATTATGTTCAAACAAAAGGGGTAGCTATGGGGGCATGTTACGCTCCTAGCGTATCTAACCTCTTTATGAACATGTGGGAGGAGGAGCATGTCTATGAGAAGAGGATCCCCCAAATAAAGTTGTACCGTAGGTACATAGATGACCTCATCACATTGTGGGAGGGCACAGCCAAAACGTTTTAAAAATTCTTGGGTGACCTGAATATCAATAGATATGGTATTACCTTCACTGGAAAATGGAACCACCAACAGATCAACTATTTAGATCTAGAGATCTTCAGGAAAAGGGAAAGCTTATGCACTAGAACATTCTTTAAAGCAACCGATCGCAATGGGTACATACCTACTTCCAGCTGTCATCACCCAAAGTGGAAAGGGAATATTCCCAAAGGTCAATTATTAAGGTTGCGCAGGAATTGTGACACACTAGATATCCTGGTCAAGAGATTCCAAGAGAAGGGATACATGATAGAGAATCTTGTAAAACTGAAGGCAGATATAGCAAATTTGGATAGAAATGCTCTGTTTAACCACTTAACGACCGCCCACCGCCGATTTACGTCGGCAGAATGGCACGGACAGGCAGAATCACGTAGATCTACGTGATCGCCTTTGTGCAGTTGGGGGGTCCATCCGGACCCCCCTTCACTGCAGTGAGCGGCCGTTAAGTGTTCGGGAGCGATCAGGCATGAGGGGGCGGCCGCTCGATTCCGCCCCCCCCCCTCGCGATCGCTCCCGGCCAATGAAAATTGCTTCCTCCGCCATGTGATGTAAACACAGGCTGGAGGAAGTGATGTCATCTCCCTCGCCGCGGTCTTTTCGTTCCCGGCGCCGAGGAGTGAAGACAGAGGTTAGTGCTCCAACAGTCCACTGACACGTAGGTACACATAGGCACACAAATCACCCCCCAGTCACCCCCAGATCACCCCCCAGGTCACCCCAAAGCCCCAATCACAGTGACACTGATTGCAGTGATCATTTATTTTACTGATCACTGCATTTAGTGTCATCTGTGATTGTAAAAAGTTGCAGGGCAGTTAGGATTAGGCCCCTTTAGGTCCAGGGTAGCCCCCTAACCCCCCCTAATAAAGGTTTAACCCCTTGATCACCCCCCAGGTAACCCTTTCACCCCCTAACTTCAGCGTCACTAAGCGATTGTTTTTCCGATCGCTGTATTCGTGTCGCTGGTGTTTTAGATAGGCAGTTATTTTTTTTTTAGGTTCGCCGCAGGTTTTTATTGGTGTCAGGTACCCCCATATATTATTTTAACCCCCTGATTGCCCCTAGAGTTAACCCTTTCACCAGTGATCGCCGTATAAGCGTCACTGGTGTCACTGGTTAGCCAGTAAGTTATTTAGTTATTTAGGTTACCCGTCAGGTTTTTATATAGTGTCAGGTACCCCCATATTTAACCTAATAAAGGTTTTAACCCCCTGATTGCCCCTAGTTAACCCTTTCACCAGTGATCACCATATAAAGGTTACGGGTGACGCTGGTTGATTAGTTTGCTTTTTATAGCATCAGGGCACCCGCCGTATATAACCCAATAAAGGTTTAACCCCCCTGATCGCCCGGCGGGTGAGATCAATTAGGTTTTAGTGCCAGAGAGGGTCTGCGTCGCCCCAGGCAGTGTTAGGTTAGTGCCAGTAACGCTAACACCCACGCGCAAAGCATACACCCCCCTTAGTGGTATAGTATCTGATCAGATCTATACTAGCATCCCCAGCGGTTTAGGGTTCCCAAAAACGCAGTGTTAGCGGGATCAGCCCAGATACCTGCTAGCGCCTGCGTTTAGCCCCTCCGCCCAGCCCAGCCCAGCCCAGCCCACCCAAGTGCAGTATCGATCGATCACTGTCACTTACCAAACACAACACACATAACTGCAGCGTTCGCAGAGACAGGCCTGATCCCTGCGATCGCTAACAGTTTTTTTGTAGCGTTTGATATATTTGCTGACGACAGTCAGGTGCTTTTTTTCCTGTGAATCTTACTAGTGTACCCCTAAATTTAGAGCCCAAAATGGCAAGACGAAGGTACACTAGTAAAGAGGCCTACGAGATTCTGAGCATAACAGATAGTGAAGAGGAGGTCACGTATCTGTCAGATTCAGGCTCAGAATATCTTCCCGTAGAAGACAGTGACGTCAGCGGCCCCACATCAGATAGCTCTGACGACGAAGTTGAGGTCCCTGCTAAGGTCAGGCGTACCCGATCCCGATCTTCTGAGGTTGTTGAGGAGCAAGAACCGCAGGTCTCTCGTATCATGGAGCAGAGTAGTACTAGCGCCGCTATTCCTTCTGGTGAACTGGCAAGCACCAGCGGCCTAGTACAGCCTGGACGTACATCCAGCACTGCAGTAACACTTGGTGACGTGGCGAGTCCCATAAGTGCAGTTCAAGCTGGCGAGGTAGCAAGCACAAGTAGTGTCCCGCTGCCACCAAGAAGACAAAGGCAGGCCCGTCGTGCCCATACTGCCCTTCCTGCAGAATTCGCCTATCCTGATTGGGTCCCCACCACTTCTGCAGAACCCGTACTTCCCCCATTCACTGCCCAACCCGGTATTCAGGTGGAAACAGCTGATTTTATTCCAATTGATTTTTATTCGCTGTTTTTCACGGAAGATCTCTATAGATCTATTGTGGACCAGAGTAATTTATATGCTGGTCAATTTATCGCCGCTAACCCCCAGTTGCCTAAAATTGCCAGAAATTGGAAACCAATTACGGTTTCCAAATTTAAGACCTTTCTGGGCCTTTCCCTCAACATGGGCACACATAAATTTCCGTCATTGCGTGCTTATTGGTCCACGCACCCAATTGACCACATGCCCGTGTTCTCTGCCTCCATGTCCAGGGCACGATACGAGCAGATTTTGCGGTTCATGCACTTCAACGACAATGAACTTTGTCGTCCACGTGGGGACCCTGAATACGACCGGCTCTATAAAATTCGGCCCCTCATAAACCACTTCAACGAACTTTTTGCAGCCTTGTTTACTCCCGATCAAGTTGTCTGCGTTGATGAGTCCCTGATTAAATTTTCTGGCCGCTTGTCTTTCAAGCAGTACCTTCCCAGCAAGCGTGCCAGATACGGGGTCAAGCTCTACAAGTTCTGTGACAGGGCAACAGGCTATGTAGTGAACTTTACGGTTTATGAGGGAAAAGACAGTCAGATTGAGTCGGTCAACTGCCCGGATTACATAGGGAGCGCTGGCAAGATAGTGTGGAACTTGGTGTCACCCTTATTCGGAAAGGGGTACCACTTGTATGTGGACAATTATTACACGAGCGTGCCACTGTTTAGTCACTTGTTTGATCATAAGATTGGAGCATGTGGCACCGTGCGACCTAATCGCCGGGGCTTTCCCCAGCGGCTTGTAGATGCCCGTCTTAGGCTGGGGGAGAGAGCCTGCTTGAAGTGTAATAACTTGCTCGCTATGAAGTGGAGGGACAATAAGAATGTTTTCCTTCTTACCTCCCTTCATGCAGACACGACAGTCCAAATTCGTACGGCGACTGGTGTTGTGGAGAAACCCCTCTGTGTCCACGAATATAACCAAAATATGGGAGGGGTGGACCTCAACGACCAGTTGATGGCGCCGTATCTAATTGACCGTAAGGCGAGACGCTGGTACAAAAAAGTGTCTCTATCATTATTCCAATTGGCTTTGCTGAACGCTCATGTGCTATACAGAGCTTCAGGCGGGACGTTATCTCTTCTAAAATTCCAGAATGAGATAGTCACAGAACTCCTGTATCCAGGCGGTTCTGCACCTCACCATCCCCAACCAAATGCAGTAAGCTGGCTGCATGAGAGGCATTATTCGTATGTCCTCCCGAGTACCCCTACCCAAAGCCACCCCCAAAAAAGATGTCGTGTCTGTAGCAAGCGCGGATTTAGGCGTGACACCCGTAGTTTTTGTCCACTCTGTCCTGACAAGCCTGGTCTTTGCCAAGGTGAATGTTTTGAACGCTACCACTCAAAAGTGAAGTTTTAGCGTAGGGTACAGCATTTCACAGACAAGGACACACTTACACAGGGTCTCCCAAGATGCCATTACATTTTGAGAGACCCGAACCATTACAGTTGTAAAGTTACAAAAAAAAGTGTAAAAAAGAAAAAAAAAACGTAAAAAACAAAACACAAAAAAAATATAAAAGAAAAAAACCAAAAATAGTTGTCGTTTTATTGTTCTCTCTCTCTCTATTTTCTCTCTATTGTTCTGCTCTTTTTTACTGTATTCTATTCTGCAATGTTTTATCATGCTTGCTTTTCAGGTATGTAATTTTTTGTTTTCAGGTGCGCCATTCAACTGCAGCGCGGAATTATTTATCTTGACAGCAACAGCGTTTGCTCCCACGATACATAAAGCCGTGACTCCAGTGCTGTAGGAGGTGATTTCACCACCACAGTTAAAAAAAAGAGCATATATGCCGAAGCATGGGGGCAGCAGGGGCGGAGGAGCGATTTTGCTCCTAATGCCGCGTACATACGGTCGAAATTCCGACGGAGGCCTGCCCGTGGAAAATTCCGACCGTGTGTACGCGGCATAACTTTTTTGCGGGAGGATGCCCCCATGCTTCGGCATATATATATTTTAGGCACAGGTTGCGTTAAAACATTTTTTTATTTTTTACTAGGTTTTGTTTTGGTATTTGCTTTGCAGGTATGGCATGGTAAGGTCTTACTGTTGTACTGTAATGTTACTTTGTTTTAATGTTAACCACCATTTGCTTAGCAGGTACGCCATTCAGTTGCAGCGCGGATCTATTTATCTTGACAGCAACAGCGTTTGCTCCCACGATACATAAAGCCGTGACTCCAACGCTGTAGGAGGTGATTTCACCACCACAGTTAAAAAAAGAGCATATATGCCGAAGCATGGGGGCAGCAGGGGCGGAGGAGCGATTTTGCTCCTAATGCCGCGTATATACGGTCGAAATTCCAACGGAGGCTTGCCCGTGGAAAAGTCCGACCGTGTGTACGCGGCATAACCTTTTATGCCGCGTACATACGGTCGAAATTCCGACGAAGGCTTGACCGTGTGTACGCGGCATAACTTTTTTGCGGGAGGATGCCCCCATGCTTCGGCATATATGCCCATCATTAGAAGTGGGTGGATGAAGGGAGGTATTCTAATGGTGGGCATACCCACCAATCAATCTCTTTTTTTCGTTCAGCCAATAGGCTGTATGAAAAAAAAGATTACAATACATGTCCAACAAGGACCAGCAACGTACTGGTATGTTGCTGGACTTTGAATGTTTACACCAGAATGATGCCTGCGGGTTTAGGTATCATCTTGGTATCATTCTTTTCAGCCAGCAGCCGGCTTTCATGTAAAAGCAATTCTAGCAGATAATTAGCCTCTAGACTGCTTTTACAAGCAGTGGGAGGGAATGTCCCCCCCCCGGATATAAAAAGCGCCATTGGGAAATTGGGAAAGCATTTTATCACACCGATCTTGGTGTGGTCAGATGCTTTGAGGGCAGAGGAAAGATCTAGGGTCTAACCCCCCAATTTTTTTCAAAAAAAGAGTACCTGTCACTACCTATTGCTATCATAGGGGATATTTACATTCCCTGAGATAACGATAAAAATGGTAAAAAAATAAAATATGGAAGGCACAGTTTAAAAATAAAATAAAAAAGCCAAATAAATAATAAAAAAAAAAAAAAAAAAAAAAAAAGCACCGCTGTCCCCCCCTGCTATTGCGCAAAGGCGAACGCAAGCGTCGGTCTAGCGTCATATGTAAACAGCAATTGCATCATGCATGTGAGGTATCACCGCGAAGGTCAGATCGAGGGCAGTCATTTTAGCAGTAGACCTCCTCTGTAAATCTAACGTGGTAACCTGTAAAGGCTTTTAAATGCTTTTAAAAATGAATGTAGTTTGTCGCCGCTGCGCGTTTGTGCGCAATTTTAAAGCATGTCGTGTTTGGTATCCATGTACTCGGCCTATGATCATCTTTTTTATTTCATCAAACATTTGGGCAATATAGTGTTTTTTAGGGCATTAAAAATAAAAAAAGTGTGTTTTTCCCCCAAAAAATGCGTTTGAAAAATCGCTGCGCAAATACTGTGTGGAAAAAAAAAATGCAACACCCACTATTTTAATCTGTAGGGCCTTTGCTTTAAAAAAATATATAATGTTTGGGGGTTCAACATAATTTTCTTGCAAAAAAAAATTTTTTTTCATGTAAACAAAAAGTGTCAGAAAGGGCTTTGTCTTCAAGTGGTTAGAAGAGTGGATGATGTGTGACATAAGCTTCCTAATGTTGTGCATAAAATGCCAGGACAGTTCAAAACCCCCCCAAATGACCCCATTTTGGAAAGTAGACACCCCAAGCTATTTGCTGAGAGGCATGTTGAGCCCATTGAATATATTTTTTTTTTGTCCCAAGTGATTGAATAATGACCAAAAAAAAAAAAATGTACAAAAAGTTGTCACTAAATTATATATTGCTCAAACATGCCATGGTCATATGTGGAATTACACCCCAAAATACATTCTGTTGCTTCTCCTGAGTACGGGGATACCACATGTGTGGGACTTTTTGGGAGCCTAGTCGCGTACGGGACCCCAAAAACCAAGCACCGCCTTCAGGATTTCTATGGGTGTAAATTTTTGATTTCACTCCTCACTGCCTATCACAGTTTCGGAGGCCATGGAATGCCCAGATGGCACAAAACCCCCCCAAATGACCCCATTTTGGAAAGTAGACACCCCAAGCTATTTGCTGAGAGGTATGTTGAGTATTTTGCAGATCTCGCTTTTTGTCACAAAGTTTTGAAAATGTAAAAAAAGAAAAAAAAAAAGAAAAAAAAATGTCTTTCTTCATTTTCAAAAACAAATGAGAGCTGTAAAATACTCACCATGCCTCTCAGCAAATAGCTTGGGGTGTCTACTTTCCAAAATGGGGTCATTTGTGGGGGTTTTGGGCTATTTTGACATTTTATGGCCTTCAAAACTGTGATAGGTAGTGAGGAGTGAAATCAAAAATTTATGCCCTTAGAAACCTTGAAGGCGGTGCTTGGTTTTTGGGGTCCCGTACGCGGCTAGGCTCCCAAAAAGTCCCACACATGTGGTATCCCCGTACTCAGGAGAAGCAGCAGAATGTATTTTGGGGTGTAATTTCACATATAACCATGGCATGTGTGAGCAATATATCATTTAGTGACAACTTTTTGTACATTTTTTTTTTCTTTTTGTCATTATTCAATCATTTGGGACAAAAAAAAAAAATATTCAATGGGCTCAACATGCCTCTCAGCAAATAGCTTGGGGTGTCTACTTTCCAAAATGGGGTCATTTGGGGGGGTTTTGTGCCATCTTGGCATTTTATGGCCTTCAAAACTGTGATAGGTAGTGAGGAGCGAAATCAAAAATTTATGCCCTTAGAAACCTTGAAGGCGGTGCTTGGTTTTTGGGGTCCCGTACGCGGCTAGGCTCCCAAAAAGTCCCACACATGTGGTATCCCCGTACTCAGGAGAAGCAGCAGAATGTATTTTGGGGTGTAATTTCACATATGCCCATGGCATGTGTGAGCAATATATCATTTAGTGACAACTTTGTGCAAAAAAAAAACAGTTTGTCATATTCCCGCAACCTGTGGCAAAATATAAAATATTCCATGGACTCAACATGCCTCTCAGCAAATAGCTTGGGGTGTCTACTTTCCAAAATGGGGTAATTTGGGGGGGTTTTGTGCTATTTTGGCATTTTATGGCCTTCGGAACTGTGATAGGTAGTGAGGAGTGAAATCAAAAATTTACGCCCTTAGAAATCCTGAAGGCGGTGCTTGGTTTTTGGGGCCCTGTACGCGGCTAGGCTCCCAAAAAGTCCCACACATGTGGTATCCCCGTACTCAGGAAAAGCAGCAGAATGTATTTTGGGGTGCAATTCCACATATAACCATGGCATGTGTGAGCAATATATCATTTAGTGACAACTTTTTGTACATTTTTTTTTCTTTTTGTCATTATTCAATCATTTGGGACAAAAAAAAAAATATTCAATGGGGTCAACATGCCTCTCAGCAAATAGCTTGGGGTGTCTACTTTCCAAAATGGGGTCATTTGGGGGGGTTTTGTGCCATCTTGGCATTTTATGGCCTTCAAAACTGTGATAGGTAGTGAGGAGTGAAATCAAAAATTTGCGCCCTTAGAAATCCTGAAGGCGGTGCTTGGTTTCCGGGGTCCCGTACGTGGCTAGGCTCCTAAAAAGTCCCACACATGTGGTATCCCCGTACTCAGGAAAAGCAGCAGAATGTATTTTGGGGTGCAATTCCACATATAACCATGGCATGTGTGAGCAATATATCATTTAGTGACAACTTTTTGTAAATTTTTTTTTTCTTTTTGTCATTATTCAATCATTTGGGACAAAAAAAAATATTCAATGGGGTCAACATGCCTCTCAGCAAATAGCTTGGGGTGTCTACTTTCCAAAATGGGGTCATTTGGGGGGGTTTTGTGCCATCTTGGCATTTTATGGCCTTCAAAACTGTGATAGGTAGTGAGGAGTGAAATCAAAAATTTATGCCCTTAGAAACCTTGAAGGCGGTGCTTGGTTTTTGGGGTCCCGTACGCGGCTAGGCTCCCAAAAAGTCCCACACATGTGGTATCCCCGTACTCAGGAGAAGCAGCAGAATGTATTTTGGGGTGTAATTTCACATATGCCCATGGCATGTGTGAGCAATATATCATTTAGTGACAACTTTGTGCAAAAAAAAAAAAGTTTGTCATATTCCCGCAACTTGTGGCAAAATATAAAATATTCCATGGACTGAACATGCCTCTCAGTAAATAGCTTGGGGTGTCTACTTTCCAAAATGGGGTCATTTGGGGGGGTTTTGTGCTATTTTGGCATTTTATGGCCTTCGAAACTGTGATAGGTAGTGAGGAGTGAAATCAAAAATTTGCGCCCTTAGAAATCCTGAAGGCGGTGCTTGGTTTCCGGGGTCCCGTACGTGGCTAGGCTCCTAAAAAGTCCCACACATGTGGTATCCCCGTACTCAGGAGAAGCAGCAGAATGTATTTTGGGGTGCAATTCCACATATAACCATGGCATGTGTGAGCAATATATCATTTAGTGACAACTTTTTGTAATTTTTTTTTTTTGTCATTATTCAATCACTTGGGACAAAAAAAAAATATTCAATGGGCTCAACATGCCTCTCAGCAACTTCCTTGGGGTGTCTACTTTCCAAAATGGGGTCATTTGGGGGGGTTTTGTACTGCCCTGCCATTTTAGCACCTCAAGAAATGAGATAGGCAGTCATAAATTTAAAGCTGTGTAAATTTCAGAAAATGTACCCTAGTTTGTAAACGCTATAACTTTTGCGCAAACCAATAAATATACGCTTATTGACATTTTTTTTACTAAAGACATGTGGCTAAATACATTTTGGCCTAAATGTATGACTAAAATTGAGTTTATTCGATTTTTCTTATAACAAAAAGTAGAAAATATCATTTTTTTTCACAATTTTCGGTCTTTTTCTGTTTATATCGCAAAAAATAAAAATCGCAGAGGCAATCAAATACCATTAAAAGAAAGCTCTATTTGTGGGAAGAAAAGGACGCAAATTTCATTTGGGTACAACATTGCATGTCCGCACAATTTACAGTTAAAGCAGCGCAGTGCCGAATCCCAAAAACAGGCTTGGTCCTAATGGCCCGAAATGGTCCGGGGCTTAAGTGGTTAACAAGAAAATAAGGAAAAATGAAAAGCAAATGGAAATGGCTTTTGTCACAGGCTTTAAAACTCAGTACAAGGCCTTTGAGCAGATCTTGAGTAAATATTGGCCCATCCTGAAGGAGGATCAAGTTCTATCGCAAATACTGCCCAATATACCTAAGTTTGTGTATAGGAAGGCGCCCACACTCCGCAACCATCTAGTCCACAATGTAATCAATCCACCCAAACCGATAAAAAGCTTCTCAGAAATAAAGGGCTTGTACAAATGTCAAAGATGTCTATCGTGCAGAGTCAGTAAAAATCTGCCACGAAAAGGGAAACATTCAAGTCCAAAACTGATCACAGAGAATATCAGATAAAAGAATTGATCACTTGTCAAAGTACCCATGTCACTTACGTCATCGAATGCCCATGCCACCTTCAGTACAAGGGTAGGACTACCCGCCCTTTATATGTGAGACTACAGGGGCACATTAATAACATCAGGAAAGGGTTCCCTAAGCACAACCTCTCATGGCATTTTGATGAGGTACACCATAGGGATCCCACTGGATTGATCTTCTATGGGATAGATCTCATCAAATCAGACCAAGACAGAAGTACAGTTAAATCACACTTGTTTAATAATAAGGTAAACAGAGAAAGTGTAGTCAAAACATAGCCAGAGTTCAGTAACCGGATCTGGCAGTCGGCCAAGCCAAAGTCCAAGAGCCAGCGATAAAGGTAGTAGTACAGCAAGCAGGATCTGTAGCCAGAGATGTCGTCAGTCAAGCGGGTCAACTGGAACGCAGGAGAAAGTCTCTTGTGATGTTAACACAGGCGAAGAGCAAATGTACTGGAAGTCCTTAAGTAGGCAGAGCTGATGAGGGGATCATCAACAGGTGGATCACTGTGGAGAGATGTAAGCTGGAAATTAGCTAACAGGCTTGAGGGAAAAACGTCTATGGAAGTCACGGAGGAGGACAGGGGCATGTACGTCCGAGGATGGGACCCAAGAGCGTTCCTCCGGACCGTACCCCTTCCAATGCACCAGGTACTGAATGCGCCTATGGGAGTCAACAATGGACTGTACTTCATACTCCTCATGGTTCTAAACCTGTATAGGGTGAGGACATGGCACCGAGGTGGTAAAACGGTTGCAGACCAAAGGTTTCAATAAGGAGACATGAAACACATTAGAGATACGCATACTGGAAGGAAGGTCCAATGCGTAAGCCACTGGGTTTATCCTGCGAAGGATACGGAAAGGCCCAATAAACCGAGGTGCGAACTTCAGAGAAGGAACACAAAGTCGGAAGTTGTGAGATGATAGCCAGACCCTGTCCCTGACCTGGTAAGAAGGCGCAGGCAGGCGTCTGCGGTCAGCATGAAGTCTGTACCTCTCGTTAGCCTGTCGCAAAGCCTCCTGGACTTGTACCCAAGTGGAACAAAGACCACGGAGATGTTCCTCTAATGCAGGAATACTCTGAGGAACAAACGAGTCAGACAACATGGAAGGTTGGAAACCATAATTCGCCATAAACGGGGACAAACGGGAAGCAGAATTCAGAGCGCTATTGTGAGCAAACTCCACCCATGGTAAGAGGTCTGACCAGTTGTTGTGATGGTCAGAAATATAGCAACGCAGGAATTGCTCCAAGGACTGATTGGCTCATTCTGTGGCCCCATTAGACTGTGGGTGATACGCAGAGGAGAAAGCAAGCTGAATTCCCAACTGTGCACAAAAGGCTCGCCAGAACAGGGACACAAACTGACTTCCCCTGTCTGAGACAATGACCTTGGGTAGGCCATGTAATCGAAAGATCTCCCGAGCAAAAATGGAAGCCAGTTCCTTAGACGTAGGCAACTTCTTAAGTGGAATACAGTGAGACATTTTCGAGAACCGATCTACCACCATAAGGATAACTGTGTTGCCCTGGGAGTTGGGTAACTCCACAATGAAATCCATAGACAGGTGGGTCCAGGGCCTCTCTCCATCGGGTATGGGTTGTAGGAGGCCCACTGGAAGGAGTCGTGGAGTCTTACTCTGAGCACACACGGAACAGGCAGCTACAAAGGCGGCTACATCAGCACGTAGACTAGGCCACCAGAATTGTTGGGAAAAGGCCCAAAAGAGTTGATTCTTCCCAGGGTGGCCAGCAGCCTTGGGAGAATGGTAAGTCTGGAGCACAGCAGTACGGAGACTCTCCGGAACAAAGCAGCGGTCACAAGGTTTCTCAGGAGGGGCATCGACCTGAGCAGCCAGAATTCTGTCACCCAAAGAAGAAGTGAGACTGGTGCGAACCGTAGCCAATATACGATTAGGATGAATCACAGGAACCGGAACCGACTCCATCTTGGAAGTGGAGGAAAATTGTCGTGACAAAGCGTCAGCCCTTACATTCTTAGTACCGGGTAAGAATGAGACAATGCAATTGAAACTCGACAAGAAAAAAGCCCATCGTGCCCTTCTGGGAGAGAGGTGCTTAGCCTCAGACAAGAATGTGAGATTCTTATGGTCAGTAAGAATGAGAACCGGCACAGTGGTACCTTTGAGGAGATGTCTCCATTCTTTCAGGGCTAAAATGATCGCCAAAACCTCTCTGTCACCAATCTCGTAATTGCACTCCGCAGGTGACAATTTCTCTGAAAAGTAAACCCACGGGTCGAGGCCGCTGTAGCACTGCAGAAAGTTTCTCTGGGTCCATCGAAAAACCAGCAGTGAAAATGACATAATCCAAGAATTTAACCTGTTCACGATGGAATTCACACTTCTCCAGTTTACAATAGAGATTGTTCTCTCTTAGTTTCTGAAGCACTCGACAGGCATTTGTGTGGTGGCCCTCCAGGGACTTGGAAAATATGAGGATATTGTCGAGATAAACCACCACACATAACTGCAACAAGTCTCGGAGGACATAGTTAATAAACTCCTGGAAAACTGCCGGAGTGTTACAGAGGCCAAAAGGCATTACGAGATACTCATAATGACCTGTTCTGGTATTAAACGCAGTTTTCCACTCGTCACCCTCCTTAATCCTGACGAGATTGTATGCCCCTCTCAAATCAAGCTTCGTGAATACCGTTCCCTTGAGGCGGTCAAATAACTCCGTAATCAATGGGATCGGATAGGCATTCTTAATGGTGAAACGATTGAGACCCCTATAATCGATACAAGGTCTCAGTTCACCACTCTTCTTCTTCACAAAAAAGAAACCAGCACCAGCAGGAGACGAGGATTTGCGGATGAAACCTCGAGAAAGTGCGTCTGCAACATACTCCTCCATGGCCTTAACCTCCAAGACCGACAAAGGGTAAACCCGGCCACCAGGGGGTATGGCACCAGGTTGAAGGTCAATTGCACAATCATACGACCGGTGTGGAGGCAATGTACCGGCTTGACCTTTGTCAAAGACATCACTAAAATCGCGGTACTCCTCCGGCAGGGAGGAGAGTGAAGAGGTGCACAGGACCTTGGCTACCTTCTGGAAGCATCTCTCACTGCACTGTGGCGACCAGGACAGAACCTCAGTTCGGAAGCCAATCAAAAGACGGGTTGTGCTTCTGTAACCAAGGATAACCAATAACCAACGGAAACTTAGGTGAGGAAATAACTTGGAATTGGATTATCTCATGGTGAAGAGCCCCTACGGCCATGGACAACGGAACAGTCTCATGAGTCACATGGGCAGGCTGTAGAGGTCTCCCATCAAGAGCCTCAATGGCAAGTGGAGTGTCACGCAGCTGCAGCGGAATCGAGTGCTTAGACACAAAGGCAGCATCAATGAACAGGCCTGAAGCCCCGGAGTCGATGAGAGCCTGTATCTCGATGGACGACTCAGCCCAAGACAGGGTAACCGAAACCAGGGGCTTATCCTTCTGGGCAGCTAGAGATGAAACAACGCCACCTAAGGTCTGTCCGTGACAGGACCTCGAGGTTCGGGCGTTCCATGGACGGGTAGGACAAGACTTCAAAAAGTGACCGGCCTGGCCACAATAAAGGCACAATCTCTCCCTCCTCCTAAGGGCTCTCTCATCCGCAGAGAGACGCGTGAAGCCCAAGTGCATGGGTTCATCTTCACAGACCAACTCGGTACCAGGAGGCATGGGAGGTGAGGGAGGCAAAGGGTGGGACTGCAAAGCTCGGAGACAAACGTACAGGAGGCTTCCTTAACAGAGGGTCTTTTTCTGAGTCAATGAGGATGGCAAATGTGATCAACTTCTCCAGTGGGTATATCTCGGGCTGCTATCTCATCCTTGATGTTATCCAAGAGACCATGAGAAAAAGCAGCCATGAGGGCCTCATTGTTCCAAGCAACCTCTGCTGCCAGAGTACGCAATTCAATGGCGTAATCGGCAACAGTTCTCGTACTCGTACTCTCGTACTGTTTGATGGACATGAGGCTCTTGGCAGCAGAAGCGGAGCGTGCGGGAACGTCAAATACCCTTTTGAAGGAAGCCACAAATTCTGAGTAACTCAGGACCACGGGTTTTTGCATCTTCCATAGAGGGTTTGCCCAGGCCAAGGCTCTCTCAGAAAGCAAAGATATCACAAAACCTACTTTGCTTCTGTCCGTGTGAAACGCCTGGGGCAGCATCTCAAAATATATCTCAACCTGGTTGAGAAAACCTCTGCATTGGATTGGATCGCCCCCAAATCGCTGGGGAAGCAGGGCGGAACCAGACATACCTCTTATAGAGGTAATACTCGAGGCGGGTGCCTGCACAGAGACTACCGGGGCGGCCACAGTGGGAGACTCTAGACGAGCCATGCGACTCAGGAGCATCTATCGCCGTGGAAAACTGATCCATGCAGTGATCCAGGTCATCCAATCTGAAAAAAATATTATTAACAAGTGGATTGGCTGCATCTTCTAAATTCATGGCCTTGCCTACTGTCTCAGAAACAATGAATTAGACCGGAGACAGAAGTACAGTTAAATCACACTTGTATAATAATAATAATAATAAAACGGTAAACAGAGAAAGCGTAGTCAAAACATAGTCAGAGTTCAGTAACCGGATCGGGTAGTCGGCCAAGCCAGAGTCCAAGAGCCAGCGATAAAGGTAGTAGTACAGCAAGCAGGATCTGTAGCCAGAGGGGACGTCAGTCAAGCGGGTCTTCAACTGGAACGCAGGAGAAAGTCTCTTGTGATGTTAACACAGGCGAAGAGCAAATTAACTGGAAGTCCTTAAGTAGGCAGAGCTGACGAGCGGATCATCAACAGATGGATCACTGCGGAGAGATGGAAGCTGGCAATTAGCTAACAGCTGAGCTGCCAGCACACAGAAGGAAGGGCTGAGCCCAGCCCTGACATCAAGGATCACTGGGGAGGTGGTAATAAGAAAACCCTAATTTCGCAAAACGAAACAGGTTGGATATATCTGTTGGGATCTCTTGTTCCCAAGGGCTTAAACTTGGACATAGATCTAAATTGTTTTTTTTTTTTTTATATATATTTTTTTTTCCATATAAACACATCATTATAACCTTTACATTTCAGTTTGCTTAATAATTCCAACCCCCCTCCTTCCCCAACCCCCCATTCCCCCGACCTCTCCCTTCTAAAATCTCTCCATCTTCCCTACTCTCTCTTTATTTATAAACTTTATATACTTTTCCCCTCCTCTCCATCTATAATTAGGTTCTTATTTTAGTATATTTGGTTTATGTTTAATTAAATTATTATTTTGTTATGGTATAACCTCATCTCTTCAGCGTATCCCATTGTGTGCTTGTAGACTATCCATTCCTTCCATTTTTCATCAAATTCTTCCATTACCTCCCCATCGCTAAACCTAAGATATTCCATGTAATACATTTCGTCTATTTTATTGCACCAGCCCTTCAGTGTCGGTCGTTCCAAATCTTGCCAACAGATAGATATTTGGCTCTTTGCAGCGTTTAGAAGCTGTGGGAGCAATGTTCTCAAATAATATTTATTTGGCATTCAAATACTATGTAGTAAACATCCCCACGGGTCGTTAGGTACTTCAATATATTACCGTATTTATCGGCGTATAACACGCACCGGCGTATAACACGCACCCCAAGTTTAGGAGGGAATTTTAAGGAAAAAAACTTTTAGGAGGGAAATTCAAGGAAAAAAAACTTACATTTAAATGCAGCATGCAGCCTTGCCCAGTGTCCATCTGCAGCCTTGCCCAGTGTCCATCTGTCCATCTGCAGCCGTGCCCAGTGTCCATCTGTCCATCTGCAGCCGTGCCCAGTGTCCATCTGTCCATCGGCAGCCTTGCCCAGTGTCCATCTGTCCATCTGCAGCCGTGCCCAGTGTCCATCTGTAGCCTTGCCCAGTGTCCATCTGCAGCCGTGCCCAGTGTCCATCTGTCCATCTGCAGCCGTGCCCAGTGTTCATCTGTCCATCTGCAGCCGTGCCCAGTGCCTTTGCGATCGTGTCAGTCCCGGCGGTTTTTAAAATTTGGCGCCGATTTCTGTGGAGAGGAGCGAGCGGGGCCGAGTGTACTTCGGCTGGACTCGGCTCCTCTCACAGTTCCGCCCATCTCCACTGACTGCGCCGCTGACGGAGAAAGCCGAGTGTACTTCGCCTAAACTCGTGTCTGCTCACAGTCACAGGCAGGACTGCGAGAGGAGCCGAGACTAGGCGAAGTACACTCGGCTTTCTCCGTCAGCGGCGCAGTCAGAGATGGGCGGGACTGCGAGAGGAGCCGAGAAAAGCCGATTGTACTTCGGCTTCGGCTCCGCTCGCTACTCTCGCTCGTTTTCAGCAGGGGAATTCGGAGTATCGGCGTATAACACGCACCCACGATTTTCCCCTGATTTTAAGGGGAAAAAAGTGCGTGTTATACGCCGATAAATACGGTAGTTATTTCTCTAATTATTTGCCGTATCTCACTCCAAAATTTTTTAATTTTGGACAAGTCCACCATATGTGGGCCCATAGTCCCAATTTCCTGACAGCATAACTGATGTTTCCGTAGAATATTTGTGCACCTTGTCGGGGTACCATCTGACGAGACATTTATTAATCAAATCCATTATGTTACTATTTACCGACGTTGAATGCACCCTCTTTATTAATTGCTTGATCTCCGAATCATTAATCCAGTTCCTCCTCCCACTTCTTGATGAATGGCGGTATGCCTGTTTTTTTAAAATATAATTTAATATCTTGTAAATCTTCGAAATTACACCCTTCCTACCCTTTTCCTCACATAATTTCTCAAAGGGCCGTAGGTTTTCTACAGTTCTAATAGGCTGAGGCAATTTTTCAAAGAAATGTTTTAGCTGGGCGTACCGCCAGTCGTCAATCAGCATCAGTTCGCTGTTTTTTTTTAAATTCCTGATATGTGCACAATTTATTTTGCTCCATTACATCTTTTAATTGAACGTTTTCTTTTATGATCCATTTTCCAAACATTTTTTCCAATCCTGGTGTGAAATACTTTGTGTCAGTTAAAGGTATTAAGGGTGAATTGAAATCCCAATTTTCCTTTTTGTGAATATTAACCCATATTTTTAGTGCATTCATAGTGATGCCGTGTGTGTCAGTGCCAAGTTCTCGGTATTGTGCCGAGATCCAGATTACCTTCCCCAGTGAAGTTTCACTAATTATAGATTCCATGTTTACCCACCTCTTTTCTGTATTATTTTTAGCCCATTCTATTATACGTGATAATACTATCGCATTATAGTAGTTTTTCATATCGGGTGCCCCCAATCCCCCTTGTGCTTTTTCCAATGTCAATAGTGTCAATTTTATACGTGTTTTTTTACCTCGCCAGATGAATGTTAGAAACAGTGACTGTAACTTTTTAAAATACGCCTGTGGTATTGGAATTGGGAGCATTTGCATTTTGTATACTATCTTGGGTAGGATCACCATTTTAAAAATGTTTAGGGTTGAAAATATATTTATTGGGGTTTCAACACTGAGTACATGAAAATATATATGAAGTCACAATCCGTAAGCAATCACATACAAGTTTGTGCAAAGAGTCAGCCAAATGGCTATCGCCCACAGCATAACTCATAATACATAGTTATACAATATCAGATGTGGTAACCTGTAATTGGAATAGAAAACGGGTACAGCTAGAAGAGCCCCGTCGTCATATACAACAGGATTGAAAACAGATACGTTAGGGATTAAGATTAAAACAAACAAAATAAAAAGGGGGAACAAAAGGAGTGGTAGAGGGGGTCGGATGGTGGGAGTGGGGAGGGGTACAGGGGGAGAGGAAGAGAGGAAGGGAGAGAGATGAGAAAAGAGTAGGAAGGACAGAAAAGAGAAAGAAAAGTAGGCAAGGAGAAATCATAGAAGAGTGTCAGAGCTACTGAGTCAGGGAACAGGGAGAGATAAGTAAGTAGCTGTGGTGAGAGGGGGACCCTCAGAATCAAGTCCCGTTCGTCCCACTGTCACTTTAGGTGCAAGGATAATCAATTTGGGGTCGACAATATACTTGCCAGAGTATCAGAAAAGGAGAAACGGAGCCAGACGAACCACAGTGCTTTATATTTGTCAAAAGTATCGTTGTCAAGGGCCAGCATCTCCTCCATTCTCATAGTATCATTCATAATCGAGACCCAGTGTGATAAGGGAGGAATGGTGGTCGACCTCCAGTAGGAAGGGATGAGTTGTCTAGCTGACGACATAAAGAAACAAAGGAGGTTCTGTTTCTGGGAGGATATTGAACCCGGGAGAATAGAGAGAAGGGCAATCTTAGGGGAGGGCGACAGCGTATCATCATAGAGTTTGTCGTAACAATCAAATACCTGAGTCCAGAAGGGGCGGATCCTCTCGCATTCCCACCAGACATGTAAGTAGGTCCCCGTAGAGGTCGAACATCGCCAGCAGGATGCCGGAGTGGACGGAAAGATTTTGTGCAATGTATAGGGGTCCCTGTACCATCTTGACAGAATCTTGTAATTTTTTTCCTGCGAATAGCAGGATATCGTAGATTTATGAGTGAAATGTTTAATATATTTTTTATTGAGAAGCTATGTAGATACAACAATAGAAACAGATACAAAGAAAATGGTACTTCGGGTTAGAAAACAAAGGAGAGTCAACCCGTTTTAGAATGAAAACATCTTGAGTAACCCAAGTACAATGAAATAAACAACAAGTCAATTAACAAATATAGAAGAGAGGAGGAAAAAGGAGGAAGAAAAGAAAAAAGGTGAAAAGAAAGGGGGGGCTAGGAGAGAGGGGGCAAGGGAGGGGGAGCAGGAAGGGGAGAGGGGAGGCTGGCATACTTGGCAGTAGCAATGAGCAAATATCAAATACGTTTACAGTAGGAAGATCTTAGAGGGAGGTTAGTGCCTCCACAGCCAATATAAATGTAACAAAAACGGTACCAGGAATAGCGGTTAAGCTATGTAAGAAGCTTGGGCAGCTCAAGGGGAAGAGGAGATGATGTCTTTGTAGTATTGGGTGGAGAGGAAGGAGGACCAGGGTGCCCAGGTTAGGTTATGCTGTTTAGTAGTGTCTCTCGCAATGTGGGTGAGTTCCTCCATGAGACATACTTCTGAAACTTTTTGTATCCAGGTCTTTATGGATGGAGTTGTGGGTTGGCCCCAGAGGGTAGGTATGAAAGCTTTAGCAGTATTGAGGAGATGTGGCGTGAGTGTACGTTTATATCTTCCTATGGACATCGAGGTAGCGTGAAAGAGGACTATCCACGGATCCATAGGTAATCTAACTGTGGTGACTTGGTGAATCAGGTCTAGTACTTCAGTCCAGTAAGGGCGAATAAGGGGGCAAAACCACCATATGTGGGCATGAGTGGCATTTTGACCACAATTCCTCCAGCATAGCGGGGAGTTAACAGGGAACATGCGGTGAAGTTTAACAGGCGTGTGGTGCCATCTAGTAAGAAGTTTAAAGTTAGACTCAGCCATGGAAGAAGCCAAAGAGGAGACATGGGTAAGTTGGAGAATTTTGTCTTTAGTCTTGTCTGTGATAGTAGCATCCAGATCAGTCTCCCATCTGGGCAGGTAGTTTGGGTACGCAGGACTCTGAAAATTTATGAGCGCTTTGTAGAACTGGGAGATGCTGTGTATAGGGGGGTCCTTATGGAGAAAAAGCTGTTCAATACCATTTAGGTCTTGGATGCCCCGTAATGGTTGGGGGAGAGTTTGAAGGAAGCATTTCAGTTGATTATATCTCCATGTGTCCATAAATGTAATTGGTTTATGCCCCAAAATTTCTGGCAAAGGTTTAAGGGTGTTGGAGGATAGGACATGATATAGCTGGAGAGGGCCACTGGGCGACCAGGATTTAAATCCTGGGTCAAAGAAGCCTGGCATAAAGTATTTATAATGTAGCAGGGGGGTGAGTGGGGAGTCATAAGACCACGCAAATTTTCTATGGAGACCATCCCAAACGTCCAATGAGGACGTGGTGAGAGGCGATGTGTTGTGCGAGAGGTTTCTAGAAGGGCGTGGGATCCACGGGGCCGTGGAGAGATCTGAATCACTTAAGGAATATTCCAATTGTACCCAAAGTTTAGAAGCAATGGCATACTTCCAGTCTGCTATACGTGACAGAATAATAGCATTATAATAGGCTTTAAAATTAGGAAGGGACAGCCCCCCAGAACGCTTGGCCCTGTAGAGAACTTCCCGAGAGATCCTGGGGTGACCGTCCCTCCAAACAAAGCAAGCGACCATGGTCTGCAGAAGAGTAAAGAAGCCTATGGGGACCTGCAAGGGGATCATTTGAAGAATGAAGAGGATGCGGGGGAGTATGTTCATCTTGATTATATTAACCTTGCCTAGCCATGAGTGTGAGAGGGAAGACCATTTCCTGAGATCTGCTCTGATATTATTAAGGAGAGGGATGTAATTATGCCTAACAAGGGAATGTAGGCGAGGGGTAAGGTATATGCCTAGATATTTCATTCGTGAGGATTCCCATCGAAAGGGGAATAAGGGTTTCAATTGATCAGCTATTGATTGGGGTACTGTGATGTTTAAAATTTCAGACTTAGCTAGATTGATTTTGAAGTTAGATAAGGTTTGGAAGGTGGAGAATTCGGACATTAAATTCGGCAGGGAAATGCGCGGTTGTTGAATGTAAAACAAAATATCGTCAGCGTATGCTGCATATTTATGAAGCCTATCACCGACTTGGATGCCATGAATATTCCTATTGTGTCTAATGGTAGCTAGGAAGGGTTCAAGGGAAATGGCAAATAAGAGAGGAGATAGAGGGCAGCCCTGTCTGGTTCCGTTATGTAAAGTGAAGGGGTCGCTCAAGGAGCCGTTTATACGTATTTGCGTGGTAGGGTTAGAGTAGAGAGAGGAAATACGATGGAACATTTTGGGGCCAAGGCCAAAGTACCTAAGGGTAGTTTTAAGGTAGTCCCAGTCCACCCTATCAAACGCTTTCTCCGCATCAGTAGAGAGAAGGAGGGTGGACTGGGAGCACCTGCGGACATGGTGGATCAAGGACAGAGTGCGGAGAGAGTTATCTCTGGCCTCTCTATTAGGAATGAACCCAGTTTGGTCAGCTGAGACCCACTTAGGAAGAAGGGGGAGCAGTCTATTTGCCATTACCTTGGCATACAATTTGGTGTCGATGAGGAGAGATATGGGCCTATAGCTACCGCATAGTGTGGGGTCCTTGTCAGGTTTGGGAATAACGGTGATGTGGGCAGATAGGGATTCCGGACGGAGGCCAGATTTGTGGGAAATTGAATTTGCATAAGTTGTGAGATGGGGGAGTAAAATGTCACTGAAGGTCTTATAATATAAAAGGGTGAAACCGTCTGGGCCAGGAGCCTTGCCGGAAGGAGAGGATTTTAGCGCGCATTGGAATTCTTCTACTGAGAAATCTGCTTCTAGGTCATTAAGGGCCGATTTT
This sequence comes from Rana muscosa, assembly GCA_029206835.1. Taxonomy (NCBI): domain Eukaryota; kingdom Metazoa; phylum Chordata; class Amphibia; order Anura; family Ranidae; genus Rana; species Rana muscosa. The sequence goes on from CM055124.1 coordinate 8,784,684, forward strand.
GACAGTTTTGGGAGGCTGGCGTCCTTAAGATATTTGAGGATACGCTTACGTTTTTCTGGTAGTGATAGAGAAGCCAAACCTCCCTCCACATTGTATAAATCAGCGTAAAATTCCCTGAAGGCCTTTGAAATTTGCGGGGTAGTGTGCACTAGGTCTCCTGATGGCAATTTGATTTTGGGTATAAAGGATGAAGTTTTTTTTGCTATAAGGGATCTAGCCAATTGTTTACCAGGTTTGTTACCCCATTCATATACTTTCTGAGATACGTAGTGAAATTTCCGCTTAGTTTCTAGGGCGAGGAGAGTTTTAAGTTCTTCTCTTTTAAGGGTGAGCGCTTCGAGGTGTGAGGCGTGCAACGAAAGTTTGTGTTTTTTATCTAATTCAGCAATTTGTTGCAGGACCTGTTTAAGCTGTTGACCATGTTCTCTCTTTCTCCTTGCACCCAATTCAATAAGGCTACCTTTCATTAAGGCCTTGTGTGCCTCCCATAGAACAGAAGGGGAGGTGTCTGAGGCGGATTTTTCTATAAAGTATTGGGATAAAGTAGTAGAGAGGATGGAAACCTCTGTTGAGTTAGTGATGAGAGAGTCATTAAGCTTCCAGCTATTGGGGCGAGGAGGTAAATCGGGCACGGTCAAGCAGACAGAAACAGGTGCATGATCAGAGAGGGTAGCCTTCCCTATGTCAGCTGAGCTCAGGAGGGGAAGGTGGAAGTGGTCTAGGAAAATGTTGTCTATTCTGGAGTATGAGTTGTGGGTTTTTGAAAAGTGGGAGTAGTCTCGTCCTTTAGGGTGCAGGAGACGCCAAGCGTCCATAAGTTGTAGATCTAGTAGTTTTTTTTTCACTTGTGCTAATCTTTTAAATGGGATACTAGAACGGCCATGGGAAGTATCTATAGTGGGATCTAAAGGCATATTTATGTCCCCCGCAAGGACTAACATTCCCTCAGTGAATTGTGAAAGTTTTGTGAGGGTTTGAGTGAGATAAGTAGGCTGATTTCGATTGGGACAATAAACATTGGCTAGGGTACAGTGAGTATTGCCAATATAACCTTTAACAAAAAGAAAGCGACCATGATCGTCCGCTAACATGTCAGTAAAACGAAATGACGAAGTGTTGCGAGTATAATTTCACCGAGGTAGTATGAGTCAAATAGGTTTCCTGAAGGAAAGCAATAGAACATGCGGAGCTCCTTAATTCTCGCAACACTTGATGTCTCTTTGCGGGCACACTGAGGCCTCTTACATTATAAGAAAGGAGCTTTAAGTTAGCCATGTCATCAGCGGGAGGCAGAACACTACTTTATATAACCATGTATGCCAGTAATACAGAGGGGGAAGAGGGAGAGGGACAAAAGGAGGGGGGCAAGGAGAATCCAGAAGGGGAGGAGAAGAGGAAAAGAAAAAGGAGAAAAAACGTATGAAAAACCTTAGAACAATCGGAAGAACGAATGGGATTGCAAGAATAGTCACGCAGAAATCTGCGGTGTTCCCAGTGGGGATGAGGGGAGCAGGCAGTCAAAAAGGTTTCCCAAAGGGAATTAACAAGGAGAAAGTAAAGACTACCAACTCCCATCAACCCCAAGAGAATAGGGGCAGGGAGCAAACGCCTTTGTGAGGGCATCAATTGGAGCATTAAGCTCTGTCAGCTATCGGCCTATAAAATAAAAAAAATAAAAAAGGGAAATTAACATTTGTAATAGACAAGCAATGGTCAGAACATGGATGTAACACTCTCCAAACATCAGAGTAACTAACAGACCTAATGTGAACATAATAACGGTTCTCTAGGAGTATATCTAAGAGAATTTAGCAAGGTAGGACAAACTTTTTGTATGGGAGAGAAGTAATTGAAATTGAAGTGCAGATTGTCATCCAGATAAGGAGGAGAGCTATCAAGAGGGATGATTGTATTCAGGAGAGGACCTCAACCATTCTTCTGAGATGAACATGGAGTAGGTGCACGCCTTTGCTTGGCTGGGGTTTTCCGCCACTGGGAGGATTGGGGAGCAGAGAAAATGGGTATGGGGTTCTGTCAGCCTGGCAGCTCCACGCGCGGTAAGTTTAGGTCCTGAAGAAAGGTGGGAAGATCCTCATGGAACCGCAATGTGGAGGAGCGGCCATTCTTAGTAGCAATTAAGCATGCGGGAAAACCCCATCGGTAGTTAGTTCCATCACCCCTTAGTTGCTCCAAGAGGGGCTTCAACGCCCGACGGCGATCAAGAGTCTCCTTAGAAAGATCCGGAAAGATGTTAAGAATAGCACCGTCAAAGTCAATGTTAGGGGTGTTCCGCATTTTGGTCATGATGGCGTTTTTGTCTTCGAAATAATGGAGACGGCAAATCACATCTCTAGGTTGGTCAGACGAGAAATTGCGGGGTCTCAGAGCGCGGTGCACTCTGTCGAATCGCAGAGGATCCGTAGCAGGATTACCCAGTATAGTATTAAGGATACCTCGGACCGAGGGTTCTAGGTCATTATCCCTGGTTGCTTCTGGCAGTCCGCGTATACGCAAATTATTTCTGCGGTTGCGATTCTCGAGATCTTCGAGTTTGTATAGTGAGGCCCTATTTGCATATGCTAATTGAGTGACGGTTTCCTGCAATTCTTTGATAGCAACCTCATGTGAGTCTTGACGCTGTTCTGTTTCCTCTATTCTGACGAGTAAGTGCGCCACATCCGCTCTGACCGCGGAAATCTCCTTTTTGATGGATTTTTCCATACTGTGAAACATACCCGCCATCTCCTTTTTAAGTTCATTCATTAAGGAAGACATATCAGAACCCGTTGGGGACCCGGGCTCCTCCATTATTTCCGAGCCGCAAGAAGAGGCTGGCGAACTCTCGCGGGCAGAGGTGGCGTGAGAGGCTGGGGAGATAAGCGATCTTGAGGCTCTGGTTTTGTTGAACCTAGAGCTGGGGCTTTCTCGTTTCGCGGCTAGGAATTTTTTAATGGTCCCCACACTGGTTTGATGCAGTTTTGCAGAACGTTTACCTAATTTTGAGCGGGAGGAAGAGCCTTTGGATGGCATTGCTTGTTGCTGTGAGGCCGACAGCTAGACGGAGGTCAGTTCAAGCGCTTCCTTTTAGCGCCATGCGTAGGCTAGCTGCCCCGGAGGGGTCGTGTAGGTGGCGCAAATGAAGCAGGGGGAATGGCCTTTTGAAATAAGTCACCCATATACCAAGGGAGTTGTGGAGGTTAAATTGGGGAGAGGTAAAGAGGCTGTGAATAAGTTTCAGGGTGTAGCAAAATGTCCGCCGACCTCTTGCTATGGTCACTTGCCTATTGAGAAGGGCACCTCTGCAATGACCGTGGGGAGGGGATTTAAGAGCAGGCCACTGTGTTGTAAAAGAATTTGGAGCTGGGCAGCAGAAGAGCTGGGATTGTGAGGAGTTTTAAGCTCCTGGGTGTAGCAAGATGGCCGCCGCGTTCCGGGAGTAGGCCGAAGCCGGGGACTTTCCTGAGAGTCGCGGATTCGCTACACCGGATAGGGGACAGTTCCCAGCAGGTATGATGGAGGTGGCAGCACAGGGATGAGCTCGGGGGTGAGGGCGAGGGACGGTGGAGTGGCCAGGGAGTCACAGTACCTGAGGGGGGCGGCTTCAGCCGGGTCAGCAGGCCGCAATATGGCGCCGGTTCCCAGGATGTAGGAGCAGTCCTCTGGTGATCGCTCCCGCTGTGTCGCTGCCCAGTGTCCTCCGTGCATGCAGCGGCTGTTGGACAAGCCTGGAGAGTGCAATCCCACCGGTATACACGTCACGCTGGCTCAGGGGCATATGAGGCTTCACAGGCCTCAAGATGGCGGCGGGCCTCAGCAGTGTGGAGCCAGATGCAGGCTAAATGCAGTAATAGCCGGATTACCTCCGCAATATCGACAGGCACTGCCTCAGTACGTGTCCATGGGTGGATATAGGTAGTTGGAAGTGTCTCTGGGTTAAAATAATAAAAGGATGGGGAAAGATTGTTTCTGGATATGTGGAGCACAGTACCAACACGTCTTCTCAGCTTCACGTCCGGACACGCCCCCCATTTATGAGTGAAATGAAACGAAGTCTGCCAATCTGAACCTGGGATGTCCTCACCCATATCTGTAGACCATGCCCTGGTGTAAGAAGGTAAGTCAGCATGTGTAAGATTTTGTAAGAGACAGTAAATGGTCGAGAGTAGGTGTCTGGGTGTCTCGGAGAGGGAGCACAGCTGTTCAAACTCTGTTTTAGGGCGGTGTATTTGGGAGGAAGAGTGCAAGTGCTTCGCGAGTGTAGCTAAATGTAGTGTGGTGAGCCAATCAGAGGAGCCTGTCGGCGTGACAGGTGTTCCGAGCGTGGGGTGTACGAAGGAGTGCGCCTGGGGCTAGTCAGTCCTCCTGAAGGGACCCAATATAGACGTCCCTACACCCTGAGGGAAGGCAGGGTTGTCAAATAGAGAGGATAATGGGGAGGGATCAGAGGACAGAATGGAACACAAACCCCTGTTATACCACAGTCTAAGGGAGGCCAGCGTCAGAGGGGAGGAAGAGGGTATACGGGTGAGATCAGATTTATATCCCCAAAGCAGTGCTCGGAGATCGACCGGAGCCAGGTCCTGTTCAATGGCAACAGAGGCCTTTAAGAAAGGGCGAGGGAACCATTCCAGAGTGCGTGCCACATGGGTGGCCTTGTAATAGAGTTCAAAATCGGGGAGGCCCGCTCCGCCTTGAAGTTTCGGACGGGAGAGCAAGTTATATTTAACCCTAGGCAGCCCACGGCTCCACATGAATCTGATAGCGATAGTACGCAAAGATGAAAAGAAAGACTTGGGGATCAAAATGGGTATTGTTTGGAGAAGGTACAGAAGTTTGGGTAGGGTATCCATTTTTAGGGTATTGATTCGTCCGAACCAAGGTAAGGAAGATCCCCCCCACTCCTCGAGGTCCTTCCGAATGCGGGAGAGCAAAGGAACGTAATTCAAGGAGAAAAGATCAGGAAGGTTAGAGGGTATAACTACCCCCAGGTATGAAATCCCCTTCTTCTGCCACCGAAAAGAGAAGTTTGATCTAAGAGTGGACATCGTAGTGGAGGTGAGGGAAATATTGAGGGCTTCAGTCTTGGAAAGATTAAGTTTAAAATTGCTAAAAGATCCAAATCGTTGAAATTCTGAGAAAAGAGATGGCAAGGAGATATGGGGGTGTTGCACGTAGACCAGTAGATCATCGGCATAAAGGGATAGTTTGTAGTGGGAGGAGGGCGTCTGAATACCGTGTATGGAAGAGTTTTGTCTAACGGCACAGGCCAGATGTTCAATAACAATCACAAATAGGAGAGGGGAAAGGGGACAGCCCTGCCGAGTACCATTGGAGATATCGAACGGCTCAGAGGCAGTGCCATTGACCAACACCAAGGCCAAAGGTTGAGAGTATAAGGACATCACCTTAGAGATAAATGATGTCCCCAATCCTAACTGTTCTAGGGAAAGTCGGAGAAATCTCCAACTGACCCTATCGAAGGCCTTTTCAGCGTCGAAGGAAAGGAGACATGCTTTTAGGTCTTTGCGTTGGATATAGGAGATGAGGTGAATAGTTTTGGTCGTATTGTCCCTCGCCTCGCGGCCCAGGACAAAACCCACCTGATCATTATGGATCACTCCAGGGAGGAGAGGGGATAGGCGTGTGGCCAGTACCTTTGCGAACAATTTGAGATCTATGTTGAGCAGGGATATTGGCCGGTAGCTGCTGCATTGGGAAGGGTCTTTTCCTGGTTTGGGCAACACGGAGATATTGGCGGATAAGAGGCCCTTAGGCGGCATATGAGAGTCATCCACAGCATTGAATGCCTTAGCCATAAGTGGGGTGAGGAGTGTGGCAAAAGTTTTGTAGAAGCGGGGGGTGTACCCATCCGGGCCGGGACATTTGCCCATCTTCAAATCCTTGATGGCGCCCAAAAATTCGGCCGCGACCAGAGGTTTTTCTAGTTCATCGGCATCAGACTCATTGATATTGGGTAATGCTGTTTCCAAAATATAATCTCGCATGTCGTCGTTCGAGGAGCAGTGCGTGCGTTTGGACCTGTGGGCTGTAGATTATAAAGTTGGGAATAGTACTCCCGAAAGGCCGAAGAAATGCCCCCCGGGGAGAACTTTGTGGTTTGATTGGGATGCGCAATAGAGGGAATGGAATATCGGGGTGGTCTGGGGTGGAGGACCCGTGCTAAGTGTTTGCCACATTTGTTTGCTAAGGAGTAATGGAAATTGCGGGCCCTGTCACGGGCTATTAAAGAATGTGCATCTAGAAGTTGAAGTAGGTCCCTACGTGCATTCGACAATCGGACAAAAATGGCCGGGTCCAAATCTCGTTTGTGCAGAGGTTCGAGTTCTGCTATAGTAGAGAGGAGACGGCGAATATCATCTGCATGTATCTTCTTGAGGCGCGAGCCATGTTGTATAAGTATGCCCCGAGCCACACACTTCAGAGCCTCCCACTGAATGAGGGGGGAGGTGGTATCCGAGGAGTGATCGGAAACAAAGTTCCGAATGGTTTTGGTGACATCCGCTACACAAACAGAGTCCCGCAGTAAATTGTCATTGAGCCTCCACTGCGTACCCCTACGAGATTTTGGGGGGTGTGACAGGGTCAGGTAGGCCGGGGCGTGGTCGGACCAGAGAAAGTGGCCCAACGACGCCTGGATGGGGGTGTCTAGTAGAGATTGGGATATCAGGAAATGGTCAAGTCTACTATATGAATTGTGTGCCGCTGAATAGTGGCTGTAGTCCCTCTCCGTGGGGTGCTGGACACGCCAGACATCCACCAGGCGAGAGGAATGTAGTAGGGATTTGATGTGTGCAAGTGCGGAGGATGGAACAGAGGACTTACCCGAGGAGGAGTCTACAGACGGGCACATAACAAAATTTAGATCCCCACCGATGATGAAGCAGGGACCCCCAAAGGAGGACAGTCTGGTGAGAACTGACGAGAGGAACCGAGCTTGATCCACATTAGGTACATATACGTTGGCCACTGTGAAGAGAAAATCGTTTCGTTTCAGTTTAAGAAAAATGAAGCGACCATTAATATCAACAACAGATTCTAGAACCTCAGGTTTAAAAGATTTATGGAAGGCAATTGATACACCTTTCGATTTGGCTTGGGGGTTAGCACTGTGGTACCATTGTGAGTAATATCTGTTACGTAGAACAGGTATAGAACCCTTGCGGAAGTGGGTTTCTTGTAACAACAAGATACTGGAGCGTCTTTTATGAAAGTGATAGAGAATCTGGCTCCGCTTCTCTGGTGTGTTGAAACCCCTGCAGTTGAAGGACACTAAAGATATTGGGCAAACAGAAGCCATAACATAGTCAGATGTGGGGAGCAGGGGTGAAGGAGGAAGTAAATCACGGTAGATGGTTCATAGCTCAGTAGCTCTTGAAGAAGAAAACAGCGCCATAGGAGGGAAGAAGAAAGATGAAGGCAGAAGAGGGGAGGTGAAGAGAGGAAAGACGAGACAAAGGGAAAAAAGAGGGGGGGTGGAACAGGTCCGTAGGACCATGTGAGTATGTAAGCAATTTGGTTGGACATGGTCGTCGTCCCCCCAGCCCATGAGAAAAAGCATAAACATCAGAGCATACTCATATCGGGGCAAAGTGGAGGAAGACCAACAGAGCAGGAGTAATGAGAAAAAAAAAAGGAAATAAACATAAACAAAAAAGGCCACTAGGTGGCTCCAAAAGACTGTAAGTAAAATAAAAAGAAACCTTACAGCATGGCATACAGCCGCATACCAACCAGTGTCCATAATGACACTGAAAAAAAAAAGAAAAACCCCCGGGGGGGGGGGGGGGGTGCAGTGGAAACTCGCTGGGCAGGGCAGTCCCCTGGTCCCCAGCTCCACGGGAAATCAGTAAACTAACAGGACCAACATACAAAAGTCACAACATGAAAATAGTTACGCATAAAATCGGTCCTAAACAGATAATAAGGAAACTTTCAGAATGCAATAAGGCAGGCAACCTCGCTTAAGGCAACCACCCTAGAGAAACCATAGGTGAGAGGTGGCACGAGAGGTGGCATCCAAATAGTAACACGGGCGGCAAGGAGAGAACACATTGCAATGGGTAGGCAGTCTAAGTCAAATATCCGGAGCAACCTGCTGTGTCCCAGAAGGGGCCCCAGGAAAATCATTGCAAATGAAGGAACAACTGCGATCGAGACTGGTTCAATCATTAGTGTCCCGTTGAGGCTGGGGTTTGGGATTACGTCTGCGACCTTGCGATTGCCATTGTGGTACAAAAGGCAGGCCAGGAGTAGTTGGTGTGAACGGCCAATCCGGGAGAGACACCTGCTGAAGATTCAGCGTGCCGAGGAAGGACGGCAGGTCTCCCAGCGTGCGGAAGATTGCGATTTTACCCTTGTGGTATACTCTGAGATGGAATGGAAACCGCCATTGATATTTCATCTGTTTAGATTGTAAAAGCTGTGTTAGCCGCTTAAGTGCTTTTCTCATCGCCAGCGTCTGACGAGAAAGGTCTGGGAGAAGCATCACGGGGGTGTCATTAAAGAGTATGGTGTCCTGTGAGCTAGCAGCTCTCATGATGTCTTCCTTAATCTTGTAAAAATGAACCCGGCACAGCGTGTCCCGCACAAAGGAGGGGTCCGGGGCCCGCGGGCCTGAGGTTCTGTGAACGCGGTCCAGCTCAATAGGGTCATCTTTGGGCCGGTGCAGCAGCTGGTTAAAAATGGTGGCCACAGCCGCAGGCAGGTGTTTGGCCTCTACAGACTCGGGGATCCCGCGTATGCGTATATTATTGCGGCGATTGCGATTTTCGATGTCGTCCTGCTGATACGCGTGTTGCTGTAGCATGACGGTATGGGTATTAAGTATTTTGTCATGCGACTTCACGGTGATACTGAGACTGTCAGTGGTAGCGTCCAGGTCTTCAAAGCACGCACCCACGTCTCTCTTGAGGTCGGAGACCTCTTTCCTGTATGCTTTCTCAATTCTGTGGACACATTGCTCAAGATCAGATTTAGTGGGCAGGGATCTAATGTAGCTGTGCAGCGAGCGAATCTGTGCCTCCATGTCCCATCCGTCACCAGAGCCCAGGGATGCATTAGAACGGCTTCTGGTGAGCACAAAATCAGAGTCCTCAAGGGGGGGGCAACGGCTGCGGGAGCTCACCTGGGAATGCAGGGATGATTCAGAGCGGGCTGGAGACGGAGGTGCCAGCGCCATCTTGGATTCGGAACGGCGCTGTGATGCGGCCCTGGATCGGGCAAAAAAGTCCTCCAAATCGCCCCCTTTTCAGTTCCCAGAGGTGCCCTTCTGTGCCTGGGTCTTGCCTTTCCCCATGTGCCAAGTTTAGGTAAGTTTCCAGATGTTACAAGTCCCGTGGAGCCAAAAGACCAGGGAGCTGTGAGGAAACACGTCTCACTGCTCCATGCGGTAAGCCACGCCCCCCTTAAAAATGTTTATTCTACCACTCCAAGATAGTTGCCCTGGTGTGATTCTATTCAGTTCTACTTTAATGTCATTTAATAATGGGATAAAGTTAACTTTATATAATGTCTCGATAGTGGTTGTTATTTTAATTCCGAGGTACTTTAATTCTGTTCCCCATCTAAATGGGAAATCTTCTTGGTAGATGTTCCTTTCTGGTTTGGGTACTCAATATTTCAGATTTAGCCGGGTTTATTTTAAAGTTAGACAGTTTTCCGAACTCTTTAAGGAATTTCAATAGGTTAGGTAAGGTTATTTTCGGGTTAGTTGTAAAAAAATAAGATGTCATCCACGTAAGCCGCGAGTTTGTAGTCTTCCTCCCCGACTTCTATCCCCCTAATATCTACATTCTATCTTATCCCCCTTAACAGGGGTTCCAATGCAAGCACGAACAATAGCGGTGACAAAGGGCACCCCTGTCGGGTGCCGTTTTTCATCTCAAATGGCGCTGAGACTGTCCCATTTACTTTGATTCTCGCCGTGGGTCTGTTGTACAAAGATCTAATCCAATTGGTCATTCTAGGTCCTAGACCCACAGCCTCAAGTGTGCTCTGCATGAAGCCCCAGTCTACCCTGTCAAATGCTTTCTCAGCATCGATTGACAGGTAGACCTGGGGCCCCACTTTCTTTAATTTTCTGTATGGCAAGGAGAGTTCTAATTCCATTATCCCTCCGCTCTCTTCCTGGGATGAATTGGACCTGATCTACATGGACCACATCTTTCATTATTGTTTCATCCTATTAGCGAGTATCTTTAAAAAGACCTTAGTATCGATATTCAGAAGTGAAATCGGTCTATAGATGGAGCATAGTGTGGCATCTTTGCCTTCTTTTGGAATTATAGTTATTGTGTCTTCTAGTGCCTCTTTCCGCATCTCTCATTTATATAAGAGCACAATTTTGGAGTTAGGATATCAACAAATTTTTTATAGTACAATATCGTCAAGCCATCTGGTCCGGGACTTTTCCCATTTGGCAATTCATGTATAATTTTTGTTATTTCCTCCTCTGTTATGGGGGCCTCTAGATAACTAAGTTTGTCCTCTGGGATTTAGTCCAGGTCAATCTCCTTCAGGAAGGCTTTAATTTTCTCACCTTTTTGTTTTACCTCTTCATTTGTATCGTTTATGTTAATTGAGTAAAGCTTACTATAGAAATCATGATTTTTTTTTGCTATTTCTGATGTTTTGTATCTTGGTTCCCCAGTATTTGTTTGTATTTTCTCTATGTAATTGAGTTTTTTTATTTTTAAGAGCCCATTCACACAGGGGCGGCACGACTTGTGCCGCGACTGTGCTGGGCGATCTCAAGACGACTTCAAAGCAGACTTCCAAAATGACTTCTGTATAGAAGTCAATGGAAGTCGCCTTGAAGTCGTCTTGAAGTAGTACAGGAACCTTTTTCTAAGTCGGAGCGACTTCAGTCGCTCCGCTTAGAACGGTTCCATTGTACAGAATGGGACGCGACTCGTCAGGCGGCTGAGACGCCTGACGAGTCGCCCCTGTGTGAATGGGGTCTTAGTATTTTCGCTAAATGCTTTCCTGACTTATTTCCCCATTGATATCTCTTTCTTAATTTGGTTAAAGACCGTTCGGGTTTCTTGTTCAATTACCTCTCTCATCTCCTCTCTTTTGATACAAAGATTCAATAAAAGTTATTTTCCTCTAGTTGTCTTATGTTGCTGTTCTAATTCATATATTTCTTTTGTTAATATAATTTTTTTTTTCCTTGGTTCTTTCCTTTTTTTCTGCCCCCTCCCTGATTAGTATACCCCTGATATAAGCCTTGTGGGTTTCCCAAACGATGGCCTCTGACATACCTTCTGTACTATTTTCCCTAAAGAACTGTTCTAATTCGACTTTTATTCTCTAGACAATTTTTTTATCCTGTAAAAGTTCTTCGTTCAACCTCCAGCTATTGTTCCTGTATTGTACCTCTCCTATATTCCATTGGAGTGTTATTGGTGCGTGATCTGAGAATGTTGTTATTCCAATATTTGTACCTACTACTGTTTCCAATAGCTGAGATGCTCAACTAAGAAAAAAAATAAATCCTTGAGTACGTCCCATGCACGGGAGAGTGGAATGTATAATCCCGTTTTTTTAAGTGTAGTGTTCTCCACACGTCCACTAGCTGATGTTGATGCATTTTCTTTTTTAACTTATTCCTCAGGGCCATTCCAATCCCCCTTGCATGCGACATACTGTCTATCTTCGGATCCAGACTAAAAGTTAAAATCTCCGGCCATAATAGCCCTTCCTTTCTTAAATTCCATAAACTCGGCCATAACCCTCATTAAATATTGGATAGACTTTTTATTTGGTCCATATACAATTTGCCAGCGAAACCTTGGCTCCATTTAATTTCCCCTTTAAAAACAAATAACGCCCCTCCGGGTCCACTTTTCTTTCCTCTAATATAAACCGGGTTCCCCTGGCAAACCCTATGGCCACTCCTTTAGCTCGACTTATAGGTGAGTCCCCATAATACCAAAGAGGGTAGTCATTTGAAATGATTTGACTATTTGTGCCTGCGAAAAAGCGTGTCTCCTGTAGAAGGGCCACATCAGCCTTTATTGAAATCAGTTCTTATATTTGCACTTTTAATGGGAGCATTCAATCCGCGTACATTATATGAAATTCAATTAATTTTGGGCATCCGTTATTTGAGAGATGGCCCTGCTAAGAGGGAAGAGCTGTTTCTTTCATGCCTTTTCAGAAAGGTCTTCCCACCAGCCCAGGATTTCCACTAATGAGATATTCAATCTATTACAGAAATTCATCATATCTTCTGGGAATCTGAGGGTTGCTGATCGGCCATCTTTACGTCCAATTAGGCAGGCTGGGAATCCCCCATGTATATTGTATGTTCTGCAGCTTTAATTGTTCCAGTAGTGGTTTAAGGATTCTTCTCCTGGATAGAGTTTCAGCAGCTAAATCTGGGAATACCTGTAGAATTGCATCTCCATATTTAGCAGGTTGGTTAGTTCTCATGTAGGCCCTTATTTGTTCCTTTTCTTGAAAATTGTGAAATCTTGCTATAACATCTCTTGGGAGGTCTCCTGCTATTCCAGTAGGTTTTCTGATTCTATGGACCTGTTCAAATTAAAAAAAAAAATTCTACATCTGTTATTCCCAGCATATGGCCGAATATTTTATCCATCAGATCTTGTAGGTCCTCACTTTCTCCTTGCGTCTCCGGTACTCCTCTGATCCTTATATTTTTCCTTCTGTTCCGGTTTTCCTGATCTTCAATTTTATACATCATATGTCTTTGTTCTCTGTACATCCCTTCCATCTGTTCCTCCAGTCTATCTTCTGTTTCCTCCACCCTTTTAAGCATATGTTTCATGTCTTGACGTAGGGTTGCAATTTCTCCCTTTATTGACGTTTCCAGTCTTGTTTCCATCCTTGCCAACATTTCTACCATGTCGCCTTTTGTCAGTGATTGCTTTTTTTGTTGTCTGGTTTCCATACCCTCTTCCTCTTCAACCTCTTCCCTAATTGATAATGGGGGGGTCTATTTCCTCTTGTTGTTTCCTAAGACCAGACTTATGGGTGCCCTCAGTGATATTGGTTTTAGCTCCCGTTTTTGTTCCCGGACTATCTTTCCCCCCCTCATATACCATATATTTTTTTAATAGTTCCTAGGCTGGCACTCATTCTTGGTAGGTTAGTAGCTGCACCTCTCCTCCCTGATCGTCCAGACATTTTTCTATTTGTGTCTTCTTCCCTTATCTCTCCACTGTTGTTCACTTTGGTCTTTCTTTAAATGTGGCTGCGGCGGTATTTGACTTCCCTTACCCCTCAAACACACTCTCTCGGTGTAGCGAGGGGGGGGGAATGAGGGGCCTCTTTCAAAATAACAAAGATAGCCCACCAACTCCCAATGTTCCACTACCACATAAATCCACAATCTTTAGGACAGTCTTAAGTGAACTTTTGTAGAGATACAAAAAAAAATAAAAAATTCAACCAAATGCTCAAAACTGCGAGAGGGGGGAGTATTTAAGAATACTAATAACAATACTGATACCCCAGTATGGTGAGCTGGCGCTATTCAATTTGAAGGGGGTTGTGCTTAATTAGGAGCTCTATTTACATTGTCCATGCGATCTTATGTTCACCTTGATGGTAAGCCTGTTCTGTACTATACGTCCATATCGTGCGTATACTTTATCATCTGACTATAGTACATGCTCATCCTTAATAAAAGTCAGCTGTACAAAGTGCACAGTATATTCAGTATATTCACAATTCACAGTTCACAGTCCAAGGGCTTATATGTAGTTTTCTGTGCATGAAAGGAAACAGAGAAAAAACAAAACTCACCCCCTTAAAGTTGTGATCTCAGCTCTTCTCATTTGTATATTATCCTGCCTGGCAGCCTGGGGGCTGATGGTAGCTGATGACAGCTACTTGATCGTGGTGCAATGGGATGGAGTGGGACGAGATGGATCCGCATTAGCTGCAGCTGCCAAGGAGAGATGAAAACAGCTACTCCGTTACTCTATGTTAAAAGAGGTGTAAAGGAAGTGTACCGTTTTTTTAATTATTTCTCCTGTTAAACCCTTCACTCGTCCTCCTCCTTCTCGCCTCAGACTCGGGCCTCGGGCACCCCACTCCCTTCCTCCTGATCAGGTTCTCGCCGTCACACCTCAGCCGCAGCCCCGCCAGCGCGGGAACAGATCTAGAATCCCGGAGCTCTGACACGCCGGGCACCGCAGCACTCCAGACACAGCTCCAATCCGATACGTCCAATACGTCCGGGTAAGGAAATGGAGACGGCAGGCGATCAGGAAGTGAAGCAAGTGAACCAAGGTAGGAAGGTACGGTTCCGGAAGGTACCGCCGCTGCTTCTCATATCCCCCATCCAATGGCTGCATGAGTTTCAGCATACCCTGAACTGGTTGAGCTGGCTGGGGGTAATCAGGGGTCACGGAGTCGGCCTCATCCTAGGCCCTCATACTGCAGGAGGGAGCTTGCGGGCTTCGCGGGCTCAGCTCAGCACACGCCGCGCGTCCACATCAGCGATCTAAATTGCTTTATAGCCAACCACTGACCGGTCTCTCAATGACTCTCTAGGGATGTATGACTATATCCAATTTTACCCTCTGTTTCCAGGTAAACCCCACTAGGGTAATTCAAGTCAGACTTCATCCCCCTCCCCTTGCTTGGATGGGGCACCAGTAATCAAGACAGATATACATCTAAGAGTATTGTGTGCCTGTATGGTCTGGGCCCTATTATTATCACTATGCATTGAGGAGGCATCTAATTCCTTATATTGGGACACATGATCATTTAAGGAATTATAATTATTCATGAGTCTATAGCACTTTATGGTAGTGGTCTGTTTAACCACATATGATTTTTTGATATTTATTCATTCTGTATTAGTTTTGAAATTATAGCCTCCAAATGGTTTATCAGGTAATATCTGGATTGCAGGCCGCTGCAATAAGACATACACTCTATAACACACTTTACCGTCTCAGTTTTCACCACTGGGGGGAGCTCGGGTAGACACCTGTGCTGTGTAGTCTATTTACAATATTAATCATCACTGTCTGGAAAATACACCAAGTTATTATCAATCTAATTAGATTGCTTATTGATGCTATTCCCGTTAGTATAAATTTTATTAAGTTCATGTTTTATGTACCAAATTCTGTTTTCTTGTGCAAAACAGGAGAGCGGCGATGCGGGTCAGTTATTTGCATTACCACTCTGAGGTCCAGCACGGGGTCCATCCGTATGGATGAATGAATATCCCCCGTCTTTCTCATCTGAACTTTAATTCCATTCCCCGCAAACACTCGCTCTTGCACGCTACCATTATCCCCTTTGGATTATACATTTAGCAATTAGGGGACATGAAACTTGCATGGCGGCCCTCCTTAAAAGACGTAGGGTGCAGTAAGATGGCACCGCCTCAGACGACATCAATGACGAAACGCGTAAGCCGGAGCTACGCACACTATGTCACTTCCGGGTACGAGAGAAAGTCAGGTGGAACGCAGCTGGAGCGCACGCTGATCTTCCCCGGCTTTTGGTCACTCATGCACACAACCAGATAGCGTTCCTTGTGATAGGATTACTTATAACGCTGTATGGAATTTGCTTTTAAACCTTTTTTATAAAATAATTTTTTAAATAAACCTTTTTGATACTACACCATGGGAACCACTATTCTTCTCTTATGAGGTTATATCTGCTTGAGAGCATACATGAGTGTATCAGCAATTGCCTAATAACTTGGATATCGCGTGACACCCAAAAGAGGAATTGGAGAACCTGCTTGTCAGGGTCACCTGTGGCCAGGTGACAGATGCACACCATAGGGGGACAGGAGTGCACCGCGAGGTAGTGAACCCTATGGCTGGCTTCTGCGGATAGGAAACTGGGTGGTTGTGGAAAGCGGGACCAGAGGAGCACAACCGGGATCCCAACGGAAGCGAGAGCCAAGATTCCCCAGGGCGCGGAGTCTAAGACCCAGCTGGTCTTCTCCAGGGCCTCTAGTGGTGAGGATGTTACGCTGCAGGCTGGGACCAGGTCGTGGCCCCTGGAGTTTCCTAGCTCACGCCCCGTAGGATAAGGGGAAAAGAGGTGAGGCAGCAGCACACGATAGAGAGAACCGAATAACAAGCTGAAGGTCAGGGGCCACAAGCAGACAAGGATAACGAAGAATGAGCCGAAGGTCAAGGGTCACGAGCAGACAGGGATAGTCGGGGACAAGCCAATAACGTAACAGAGAGACAGACGTAGCACACGGCAGGCAGGAACCCAAACACACAATGCCTAACAAACACGTTGATCAGCAAAGCAGGCTTGCAGTGCACAGGTTAATATAGTGTTCAGTGATAGGGCCTGGGGTGGAGTCAGGCTGGGAGGAGATTATAAAGGAAGCCAGGTGAAGGAGGTCTGGTCTCTAGATGAACACATGAGGAGGAAGGTAAGATGGCAGACAGACATTAATGCATATCCATGACAGTACCCTCCCTCTTACGAGGCCTCCCCCTTCCCCGCCTGGGCCCAGATTTAGAGGGAAACTTCAGATGAAACTCCTTTAACAGACGAGGTGCAAAGACCTCAGATGCAGTGATCCAAGACCTCTCCTCAGGACCAAACCCTTTCCAATGAACGAGGTACTGAAGAACGCCTTTACAGAGTCGGGAGTCCAGAATTTGACTGATCTCGTACTCCTGATTATCCTCAGAGACAGGCGCCACGGTAGGGAGAGGACGAGAGAATTTATTGAGGACTAAAGGCTTTAGAAGAGCAACATGAAAGGAGTTAGTGATTTTAAGGCTCTTAGGAATCTGGAGTTTGAAACAAACCGGATTCAGTTTAGCAGTTACCGTGTATGGACCGATGAATCGTGGAGCAAACTTCAGAGAAGGAACTCGGAGCTTGATGTTCCTGGTAGAGAGCCAGACTTTGTCCCCTGGCTGAAGAGAAGGCGGTTTACGCCTGCGGCGGTCGGCAAAGCCTTTGAATTTTTCAGCAGCTGCCCGGAGGGAATCATGAACGTGATCCCAAACGGAATTGAGAGACTCCTGAACCGAAGCCAAAGCTGGAATGTCTGGAGAACAGATCATGGGAAGAGGAAGTTGAGGGTGTTTTCCATAAACTGTAAAAAAGGGTGTCTTCTGCGAACTGGTATTCACATGATTGTTATGGGAGAATTCTGCCCACGGGAGTAGAGAGGACCAATCGTCATGGTGAGAAGACACAAAGGTGCGAAGAAAGACCTCTAACTCCTGATTAACCCTCTCAGTCTGTCCATTGGATTGGGGATGGTAAGAAGAAGAAAAATCCAAGACAATATTGAGGGATTTGCAAAAGGCTCTCCAAAAACGAGACGTGAATTGGACTCCCCTGTCGGAAACAATATGAGAAGGGACCCCATGTAGGGGGAGAATTTCCCGAATGAAAATGGGAACCAAGGCAGGGGCAGAAGGAAGACCAGGAAGAGGAACAAAATGAGCCATCTTGGAGAATCGATCGATTACCACCCAAATGACTGTATTATTCTCAGACAGTGGGAGATCGGTGATAAAATCCATGGCAATATGGACCCAGGGTTCCTTAGGAATGGGCAAGGGCATGAGGAGACCAGCAGGAGCTTGTGTGGAGGATTTGGACTGAGCACAGACATGACAAGCTTTAACGTAGTCTTTGATGTCTGAGCGGAGATTAGGCCACCAGTAGTGACGACTGATGAGTAGGAAGGATCGGAGGAATCCAGAATGCCCTGCCACCTTGGAATCATGTCCCCATGAAGGATCTTAGCTCTTAGCTCAGTGGGGACAAAGGTCTTACCAGGAGGAATTTTAGACTTCAGGGTGGTAGAGTGGGCAACAATGCATGAGGTGGGAATGATCGGCTCAGGTTCAGGGGCGGACTCCTCGTCCAAAGTGTCAAATGACCTAGAGAGCGCATCAGCCCGAACGTTGCAGGAACCAGGTTTGTAGGTAATCGTGAAATTAAAACGGGCAAAGAAGAGACTCCACCTGGCCTGTCTAGGATTCAGACGTTTAGCATTCTGTAGATACTGTAAATTCTTGTGATCGGTAAAGATCGTTATGGAGTGAGGGGAACCCTCCAAGAGATGACGCCACTCCTCTAACGCCAATTTAATTGCGAGAAGTTCCCGATCACCGATGGCATAATTCCTCTCTGCCTGAGAATTTTTTTTGGAGAAGAACGCACATGGTTGGCGTCTCTTCTCAAAGATTTGAAGAAGCACAGCTCCCACCCCCATTGAAGAAGCGTCCACTTCAATAAAAAATGCATTCCCAGGATTTGGTCTCCTCAAGAGGGGGCCAGAAACAAAGGCCTGTTTCAGGTTGTGAAATGCAGAGACAGCTTCGGGAGGCCAGTCTCTGGCATTCACACCCTTCTTGGTCAAAGCGATAATAGGCGCGGCAATGGAAGAGTAATTCCTTATGAACTGCCTATAATAATTAGTGAAGCCAAGAAAGCGCTGTGTGGCCTTGAGGCTAGCAGGAAGAGGCCAGTTGGTGATAGCCAAGACCTTCCCAGGGTCCATACGAAGCCCCGAACATGAGACGAAGCACCCCAAAAACAGGACCTCAGAACATTCAAAGGAACATTTCTCCAGCTTGGCATAGAGATTGTTCTCTCTAAGACGTTGAAGTACAGTGCGGACATGGTTTCTGTGGACGAGCAGATTCTCAGAAAAGATCAGAATGTCATCCAGATAGATGACAACAAACTGGTACAGCAGATCTCTGAAGATTTCATTGACAAAGTTTTGAAACACGGCTGGAGCATTACACAGACCAAAAGGCATCACCAGATATTCGTAATGCCCGTCTCTAGTGTTGAATGCAGTCTTCCATTCGTCACCCTCCCGTATTCGAATGAGATTGTACGCGCCTCTGAGATCCAACTTGGTGAAAATGGAGGCACCCTTCAACCTATCGAATAGCTCAGATATTAAGGGTAAGGGGTATCGATTTTTAATAGTAACCGCATTTAAACCCCGATAATCGATGCAGGGTCTTAAGGTACCATCCTTTTTGGCAACAAAAAAGAACCCTGCCCCTGCAGGCGATGAGGATTTCCGGATGAAACCTCTCTCCAGATTCTCTGCTACATACTCCGACATGGCCTGGGTCTCTGGGATGGACAGAGGGTAGGTACGACCCCTGGGTAGAGTTGCTCCGGGGACAAGATCAATAGCACAGTCAAAAGACCTGTGGGGAGGAAGCACCTCAGCTGATTTTTTACAGAACACATCCCGGTAATCGCTGTATGCGGCGGGAAGATCAGAAGAAACAGAAGTGGCAGCAACCGGAAGACTCTCCTTGGGGGTCACCTTGAGAAGACACGACGAGAAACATGAGGAACCCCAGGCCAGGATCTGCCCAGAGACCCAGTCCACATGTGGAGAGTGGAGCTGTAGCCAAGGGAGGCCCAATACAACTGGGGTAGAGGCCTTGGGTAGAATAAGAAAGGATATCCACTCCTGGTGGAGAATCCCTACCGACATCCTAATGGGTAGCGTCTGGAAGCGAATAGGGCCCCCTGGGAGAACAGTGCCATCAATTGCCCTGACTACCAATGGGGTAGTGAGAGGTGAAAGGGTAAGCTTCATAGAAGAAGCAGTTCTCCAATCCATAAAATTGCCGGCAGCCCCGGAATCCAGGTATGCAAGGGTTGACTGAGGAGAAGTGCCTACATGAAGGAACACCGGCAAGAGCAGGCGAGAAGGTGATGTTTCTGGGTCCAATACTCCACCTTCCAAATGTATTAGACCCGAGCGTTTCCCGGACGAAGCGAGCAGGAGTCACGAAAATGACCCTTGCCCCCACAATAGA
The DNA here is from genome assembly GCA_029206835.1 of Rana muscosa. Classification (NCBI taxonomy): domain Eukaryota; kingdom Metazoa; phylum Chordata; class Amphibia; order Anura; family Ranidae; genus Rana; species Rana muscosa. The sequence continues at coordinate 8,804,495 of CM055124.1, forward strand.
GGCACAAGCCCAGAGTTCTGCGCCTAGCACGTTCTTCGGGGGTTAGTCTGGTCCGGCCCAGCTGCATAGGTTCTTCAGCAGGTAGAGGATGCTCCACGGAATGAAGGGAGGGGAGCTCAGACTGGCTAGGACCCAGAGAGTGCTGGCGTCTTTTTTCTAAGGACCTCTCTTGAAAACGAATGTCGATCTGGTTGCATAATGAAATTACATCGTCCAGACCGACGGGAATGGCTCTTTCCGCTAATTCGTCTTTCACTCGGTCAGAGAGGCCATGTAAAAAGGTAGCGACCAGGGCCTCATTATTCCAGCTCAATTCAGCTGTGTGGATACGGAACTGAAGAGCATATTGCCCCACTGAACTAGATTCTTGGCGAAGACGTAAGACAGCACTAGCCGCTGAAGAAGCCCGAGCCGGCTCTTCGAAGATATTACGAAAGAGCTTCAAGAATTCGGACAGACTGGAAACCACCGGATCGTTCCTCTCCCACAGGGGGGCAGCCCAGGCCAAAGCTTCACCGGAGAGGAGGGAAATGATATAGGCTACCTTAGCCCGGTCAGACAGGAAGCTTTGAGGCTGAAGCTCAAAATGAATAGTGCATTGGCTGAGAAACCCCCTGCAGGCCTTGGAGTCCCCAGAGAAACGGAACGGAGCTGGCAATCTTAGTGAGTGTGAGGCTGCGACTGGTGCGATAGGTACAGCCGCTGGTTGTACTTGGGGTTGCGGATTCGGGGTTCCCAAGGAGACCTGAAGCTGCTCGAATCGAGAAGCCAGATCCTGGAGGAATCGCATCACCTGGGTCTGATTTGATTCCTGGGTCTCAAGTCTGCGAACTATGCCCTGCAATGGATCATCCGCGGGAAGCGGGATGTCAGCCGGGTTCATGGCTGATCAAACTGTCAGGGTCACCTGTGGCCAGGTGACAGATGCACACCGTAGGGGGACAGGAGTGCACCGCGAGGTAGTGAACCCTATGGCTGGCTTCTGCGGATAGGAAACTGGGTGGTTGTGGAAAGCGGGACCAGAGGAGCACAACCGGGATCCCAACGGAAGCGAGAGCCAAGATTCCCCAGGGCGCGGAGTCTAAGACCCAGCTGGTCTTCTCCAGGGCCTCTAGTGGTGAGGATGTTACGCTGCAGGCTGGGACCAGGTCGCGGCCCCTGGAGTTTCCTAGCTCACGCTCCGTAGGATAAGGGGAAAAGAGGGGAAGCAGCAGCACACGATAGAGAGAACCGAATAACAAGCTGAAGGTCAGGGGCCACAAGCAGACAAGGATAACGAAGAACGAGCCGAAGGTCAAGGGTCACGAGCAGACAGGGATAGTCGGGGACAAGCCAATAACGTAACAGAGAGACAGACGTAGCACACGGCAGGCAGGAACCAAAACACACAATGCCTAACAAACACATTGATCAGCAAAGCAGGCTTGCAGTGCACAGGTTAATATAGTGTTCAGTGATAGGGCCTGGGGTGGAGTCAGGCTGGGAGGAGATTATAAAGGAAGCCAGGTGAAGGAGGTCTGGTCTCTAGATGAACACATGAGGAGGAAGGTAAGATGGCAGACAGACATTAATGCATATCCATGACACTGCTGACATGGCAATCTGGAGAACCAATTATCAGGGTCATCAGGATCTGGGTGTTTGAATGCGAGATGCCCCTGTAGGGGTTAAAGGAGCTGGTGAGTTGGGACCTAAGAGTCACCTGCTATCCTGTTGCAGCGAGCACAACTCACATTGGAACTTTTGGTGGTGTTCTTGAATTTTCCCCCTCTCTCTGGATCCCTTAAAGCAATATTGCACGAAACACTGGACTGTATTTTACCAAATTACATATGAACTTCTGACACTTTAATATATGCCATGTTATTTTAGATTTTTGAATTTATATGGGTTCACTATATTCATATTTTTTTTCACTATACTACTATGTATTGAGGAGTTACCTTATTCCTTGTCAGGGATATATGACTATGTAGCGGTAGGTTGCTACGAGTTACAAACATCCACCAAATCACCCTGCTGCCAGACCTCCACATATCACCTCTGAGACAATGAGCAGTCATTTGCGTAGTTTTGTTGCGTTTATTGCGGGCTACGACTTGGGGTAAAGGAATATATGGGATGCCATCACATTTGTAGAACATTGGTTAGTAGATTTAGCCCTGAAAATGATGCACTTCTAACATTCACAGTCTCTTCCCCTGCATAACTTCACTGCAGACTATTGCTCCTCCTCCTCTGCACTGGCTCCTGCAGAGTATCACTACCTTAAACTCCTCTTGTACAAATCCTTTGCTGCAAAACTGTTAGACTACTGTCTCATCACTTCCAGTAAGACAAAAAGGGATCACTCTGAATAACCCCAGCTTGCTGGCTGTACTTTGTTAAAGTAATAAAGTCTCTTGAATGATGTTGCTTCAGCAAATCAATAAGCCAGAGGCATACCTCTCCCCGGTGGTTCAGTCATTTTGGTAGCTACACAGTCTCTTGGATGGTATTACCAGAGTGCTTTACCAGGCCAGAGATACTCGGTACCTCTCCCCGACGGCCTAGCAATTTGGCAGCACACGACAATAAGCGGACTACTGCTCCCAGCCAGTCCATAACTGCAAACGCTGCGTTCCCTAGTCACAGCATTCTGCACTACTCTAAAACAATCCTCCTATTGCTTCTTCCACACTGACCTTCTCCAAAGTGCAAGTCCTGTGTTCCCCGGTCACAGGAGCTTGACACTAACTCCATGGTGAAGATCTTTATCCAGGAAAACATCCTAGCAGCTCCTCCGGCCCTCCTCCACGCTCGGCGCGTCCCCACATGGGGACGCCCTGCAGCAGCTGCATAAACCTCCATTCTCTTTTCCCCTGCACCGACAGAATCCTCCTAGCAGCATGTGACCTCAGCTTGTATGGGAGGCCTGCCCCCTGCCAATACCGAATGGGGATTGGTCAGAGCTCCTCACATGAGCTGGTTGCCACTCAAACTTCAGTTCCAGCCTCTTTTCCAGAACAATCTTCCTGAAAGCAGGGGAGGCACCTCTGAGTCAGAGCACAGGTGATCACACCCACTACTGCACTGAACACTCCCAGCCACAGATCAAAACAAGCAGGCCTAGCCTAGAGCACAGGCCTGCCTAAATTTGCCTGCACTGATAGCTTAAACATAGAAAAATCCTATTCTAGTAACTACCTAAAAGGTAGAGGGTGCTACAACTATATAAGGCACTTTAACCATTCACGAATATTAAGCACTTTATGGTTCGGTCTGCCTAATGTTGTGGAGATTTTTATGGAGATGTATTTAATATGTATTGTCATAGTGTCACCCAGTGTTAGTACTTCCGCAACCCGCTCTAAAAGAGCTGATTGGGGTAGTCTGAGGCTGGTTGAATCCCGTCTGATAGGGGAAAACGTCTTGAGGTTGGAGTGTGATGTTTGCAGGGTGCGGATATGTCCACCGACGGGGGCCCTCTGTGCATTAGCACGGACGATCGTTGAGGAGGGGATGTCCTCGCTCTGCAACAACATCATTGGTTAGCTATATTTCTTGAGTGGGATTCATGTATGGCATCTCCTGTTGGAAGGAATGTCCTTGTATTGCCATTTTCCTGTGTGGAAGGGACATCCTGTGATGTCCCCGCCCATGGGGGAGGGGATTGGTTGCTGCAGTCAATCACCTCCTGTCTGAGATCTTTTGAGTTTAATAAAAGCCTATGATTAGGCGTCGGCTTGGCAGTCATGCTGGTATGCTGAGATGAGAACATAGCTGTGTTGGTGCTTTCCTTGAATGAATGATGGGACGAATGAACGGTGAGTGGAACTTAGCTTAACTTAAAGATAGCATTATTGCAAAAAGATGAAATCTGAAGTGTGCTTAGATAGCACAGGAATTATGGGCTGTGTGCTCTGTAAACAGCAGCCTAGAAATTCCACAACAGTTAATGGCGAGCCAGGTAGGAGACATGAACATGGGCCCCCCCTAGCATTGTTTGGGGACATGTCACGATGCGTGGGGGGGGGGGGGGCTCTGCTTTGTGAAAGAACAAATTTTTCGTCTTTTTGAAATAATGCTGTTTGCAGTACGAGAGATGTGTGTGTGATTTTGTCATGGATCGTATGCCTGTGAATTTGATTGTGTGTGCCTGGGTGTGCCTGGATGTTTGTGTGAGAGAAGCTGAAAATGGCTGCCCCCATGAGGTTTAGCGGGGGCGGGGCAGGCAGCATGGCCATCACTGCCAACATGTTTGAAAGTTGTGTATATCTGACTTTCCAATTTTCAGAACAAAGTTGTGTGCAGTGTTTGAGCCTGTGTGAATGCTGATGGAAACTGTATATTGTGTATGAAATGAAGGTATAGATGTGGGATTATTCAGCCTGCAATGTGTGTTTGGTTGAGCTTTTTGTATTTCTCAGAGGCTTGTTTGTGAGCCATGTGCTTAAATGGGGGAAGGGCTTGCCCACTGTTTTGTGTTGCAGGGGCTGTGCCCTGAGGGAAAGAAACTCTGAGCAGACATGCAGGCAACATTGTACTGTATGTGTGTGGTGAATATCTCAGAGTATATTAACTTAGAGAAATGAATATGTTTTTAATATTGTCATGTAACTAACATTTTTTTTAAATGGGCTGTTCAGTGGCCAAAGGGTCTTAAAATGTTTTAGGAGCCTTGTGGAGTGTAGCTGACGCAAGACACACTTTTCAGTGGATTTTGATGATTAAAGAAAAAAAAAAGTTTCAATGGTGTAGTCAGTCTTTGTGGAGAAAAACATTTTTAGTTCTCTAGTGAAGAGATCCTGGTTTTGGCGGCAAAAACTGCATGTGGTGGCCATCTTGTGGTCTGCCATGCTGTCATGGTCGTCGGCAGCCATCTTGAGAGATGCAGTTTCTCTTTGGCCTGTGGGCAATCCTATAAGGGAAGGTGCAGCCACCTTTCTTTTGGGCGCTATACCATGTGGCATTCGTCTGCTATTTCGCTGGTGGAATTTCTCAGCCTTTGGGGCAGATTTTGATGTTTGGTGCGAATGTAGTGCGTTTTTTTCTGCGTTGGAACCTGGTGGAGGCCATTTGTGTTTTTCTTTGTGTGGGGGAACCAATGTGGTGTTCATTGTGATGTCCCATGCTGGTTTTGGCGGGAAAAATTGCATGGTGCCATTGTTGTTGTTGTCCATGAGGCTTGCGATGGTTCATCCACCATTCATGGGCTTGCCTCTGGTAGGCTGTTGCCTTACCTTTGTTTGCTGATGTCACTGTGTTGCATGGTCATCTGCTGATCTCAGCTTGTGATTTTGCAGGATTTATGCCTTTGCAGTGGGACTATTAATCCATCATTTTTAGCTCTATGATTCAGTATTGTGGTTTAATTTTTGGGGTTTTTATTGCATCATCTGGGCATTCATCTGGACTTTTGTTATATGTTTTATAATCATTGGCCATTGTTTTTTTTGGCATCTAGTGGTTGGTGCACATCAGCCCCTGGATACTGTGTTGGCATTTGTTGATTGGCGCAGTTTTGTCCTGTTTTATGCGTTTGCTAGATTAAATAGTTTTTCTAAGCATCGCCTTTTGAGGTGAGTGGTATCTTGAGATAGCGCGGTTTTACCCCGAGGGGCCACAATGTGCTTGCGGACACACGCACATGCTGGGGCCTATTTATGGATGGGATCTGGCTGACTTACCAGCATTTGGAGTGTGGGAGGAGGCCAACGCAGACACAGGGAGGACATGCAAACTCCATGCAGGTGGTGTTAGGATGGGGATTTCTCTGTTTTCATTTAAGTGAATGTAAGCTATTGCAGGGTCAGCTGACTTTGCAGTATATGAGCGGCGTTTTTTTGTATTGGATTTTGGTTTTAAGAAAAACTTCACTTTACACTGAATTTTGATAGATTGTAAGACTAACAGAGTTTTTGTACAATGATGTGTTTTTATGTTTAAATATTTGGGAGTTTCCCAGAGGGCAATTCATTTTTTGGAACTTGTACTGTATAGCCATCTTTTGGCAGGAGTTTGTATTTTGAGTCCCAACTTATGGTCTGACTTCCAGGGAATGTGGGTCAGGGGGGATTCTCTCCCATTTGCAAAGGGGGGTTTATTCCATCATTTCCTTGACAAGGTTTTAAATGGTTGAAATATATATGATGTGTAGCCATGGATTTTTTTGAAGTCTTGATAGACAAGGCGATTAGGGCTAAGGCCTCCCCTCCCCCTCCCTCTTGCTGAACAATTGATATGTAAATAAACCAGTTTATTTTTTTTTAAGTAGCTGAGCATAACCGGAAGTTTCTTTTCAGCATTTATATATCAGCAGAAAGTTGGTGGGAGGAGCTTGGGGTTTTTAAAGGTGAGCAATGAGATTTGTGTTTGGAAGGAAAATAGAAAAACATTTTTGCATTTAAAAGTGTTTTATATTTTGTTCCAGTTTTGTGAAGTTTTGTACTGTAATACAGTTTTGGGTAGAGAGCAAACAGGGGGGGGCATCACCATTGTTTTATCATCTAGATACAGAGAGAAGCCACATTGTTCTGCAGGTGGTAAACTGGCGTAAGTGTTCTGTGTGGTTCAGTCTGGCAACGCAGTGTATGGGTGTATAGCGGAAAATGCTTGTGTATGCATGCACTGTGAGGGGTAGAGGCCTAATTCGGGGGTTGATCTGTGGTTGTTGCTGTAGTTCCAAAAGTTTTGGGAAAACAAGCCATAAAGTTGACGCCTCGGTTAGGGTTTCTAGTTGGAGGACTTAACCATATAGTGGTTGTAGTTCTTCAATCCACTGTATAAGAAGACACCGGGTGGTGCTCTCCGAAAATGGGTGCAACAGTTTAACCTGGACGCAGGTTTAAGACAATAAGCCGATTCGAATCGCCATGGACACAAGGAGGTCTGTGCAAAGGGAAGGAATGGAGGCTTTCCACAGTCAGACGGTCACAAAGTGCACGAAGCCTAGTTTTGGGGCAAAGGCCTTTGAACCCCAAAAAGATTAACATAGGTGGTCCAAGGATACTATTTTGGGTATCCCTCTGGAATGGATGTAGTTGAGCTGCGGCTTCAGAAATCTGTAATGAGTGTTGATGGAGGTGTAGTATACGCTTAATTCTCATGCCCGTTTGTTTGAACTTTGTATGGCTGGTACATGGAAGGTTCTCGAGCTGCTCTCATGTTCCCATTGTATTTTTTCTATTGCTGAAAGAGTGAAGGGAGAATTCTGGCTGTTTTTTTTTTTTTTTTCATTTGTGGTTTTGGAGACTATGAAGTATCTCCCCCACATTTGTATCGGAATGTTTGTATGTAGTAACGTGAATATGTTCGAACTTACCGCAGCGATCCTTCGATGCGTCGCGGCTGTTGTATTTTTGTAGGAACGGGAAAAGTAAGGGTTACAGAGGGTTTTGTTTGAATCAGTTTTGAAAGAATGTCATTGACAATTTACCAATGTACAGGAATGTCATTATTATTTTACCATTCTTTGCAGGTTAAATATGAAGGATAGAGTAATGATTTTGCTTATAAGTATTTTTCAGGTCCAAGGAGTTTGTACACAGAGAACAGGTGTATGTAGACAGCGGTACATATGGATAAATATGAGTCTAAGGAGGTAAAAGTATCATAGGTTATTTCATTGTTTCTTTTTTCCTGCACCACGCATTTCTTCCTTCAGTCTGTAATGAGGAAGAAAAGGGGGGAGAAGTGATAAATGTAAGAGTGACAGTTTTTTTTCAACTAATAATAACCTCTGTAATTCTAACCAAGTTTGTGCCAAGACTGTCTTTCTTTAATAGAATTTGAATCGGCAAGCAGCAGTCTGGTGAAGTAGGTTCCCATCCCAGAGGCTCAAGCCTCGTACACACGACCGAGTTTCTCGTCGTAAAAAACACGTCGTTTTTTTTGACGAGATTCTTGTTAAGCTTGTCGATTTTCTCGTCAAGCTTTCCATGCGTACACACTGACATTTCCCAATTTCCTCGTTGTTCTCCACGGTCACGTCCATCACGTACGACGGCACTATAAAGGGGAAGATCTTTTTTCTTGGCGCCACCCCTTGGGCTGCTTTTGCTGATCTCGTGTTACCGCGTGTGAAGTAAAAGTTTGGGAAGAGACGATTCGCGCTTTTCAGTCTTCGTACTTTTCAGATCGTTTTCTGCGGTTCAGTTTGTGCTTGTGGGTTCGTATCTTGACTTTCAGGGCGTCTAGGCAGGTCGTATCTGTTTTACAGTGCGTTCTTGCCTGTTCGTTTCTGATTTTCAGTTCTTTATTCATAGGCCTTGCTGTTCTAAAGTGCGTTCTGTTCTGTACGTTCTGATAAGACGACCGTTTCCTAGCCATGTCGCCTGGACGTTCTCGTCGTCGAGTTCGTGCTGTGTGTGCGCTTGGTGTTGGTCTGCTTGTTTTGGACCAAGACCAGTCCATGAATGGTGTGAGGAGGAGTTCATGGACCAAGAATTGGTTGCTCCAGCGGGACCAATTCTGCCACATGCCTCTGCTGCGGGAGATCGTCGAGAATAATCCTGAGGACTACAGGAATTTTCTGCGGATGTCTGACCCCGTTTTTCAGGAACTGTTGGCTTTGGTGTCCCCCTATATTACCAGGAAGGACACCGTTATGCGGGAAGCCATCAGTGCTGAGCAGAGGCTCATCGCCACCTTACGGTACCTGGCGACAGGGAGAAGTCTTCAAGACTTGAAGTTCACGACAGGCATCTCCCCCCAGGCTGTTCTGCCATTATACAAGTCCTGCAGGAGGACTATATTAGGGTAAGTTTTCTCCATTAACATCACATTTTATGTATTACATGTATGCTAATGTATTGTATTTCTTTCATCCTTCCCTAATTACCATGATTGTAATATGCTGAGAATGTCCCCTTTGTCCCCATGCATGCTGGAAGCTTTAGATTGCCCCTTTTTTCTCCTCCATGCATATTTCCCTTCACTAACCTTTCCAGCAGGGGCGCCTGTTGCTCCAAATGTTTGGGGGTTCAAACCCCAATTTAGGAAATAAACTTCCTCCTTTTTTGCTCTGGTGCCTATTAAACGCCCCCATTTGTCCCCTCCAATGCAGCCATTTTGTTCCCTCCAATGCAGCCATTTTGTTCCCTCCAATGCAGCCAGTTCCCCCCCAGCCCTGCACTTACCTTCTTGTGGTCAGCGCCATCCTTCTTCTGTCCTTGATGTCTTCTCCTTCCCTTGATGTTGCATCAGCCAATCATGTTACCATTAAACAGACTTGGTGAACATGATTGGCAGAGCAGCCTGTCAGTGTTTACCCAAGGAATTCCCCCCCCCCCTGCGTCCCCTATTTAACTTTTCTGAAGCCAATTACATCCCTCAGGCTGTAATGTGCAAGACAATTTTCCATACTGTTTCTGATATGCAATTTTAAGCCCATAAATGCCGCAGTTCTTCACATGTCGGTCGCTTAACAGGGGGCCATCCACCTGAATAGTGGGAGGCATAGACAATACATAGGTTAATGCAAGGCTTAAACCTATGTATTGTTCTGAGTGACGGGCACAGGAGGGAGGGGGCAGTGCTCCAGCGCCCACTCTGGACGCACCGCCACTGCAATGCTATCCTGTGGCCAAACACATCTCCCCCCCCCTCCCCATTAGAATTTATTAATGGACCATCATAGGGGGTGATGAATATGATACATGAGCCTTCCATTATACTTATTTAAAACACCTTAATAAACGTAGACTTTGCTTGATGTTGGCCTCTAATGTATTTTCGTAGAATATACTTGTAATGTTTGATTTGTGTATTCTAATATTTTTTCATCTTGTTTGACTCCACAGCTTCCTTCCACGCCACAGGAATGGCAGACTGTGGCATCGGAGTTTGCCACGCGGTGGGACTTCCCCAACTGCGGTGGTGCTATAGACGGGAAGCACGTCCGCATCGTGCCACCACCCCGTTCTGGGTCCTACTACTACAACTACAAGGGGTTTCATAGCATTGTGCTGATGGCGGTGGTGTCAGCACGGTATGAATTCCTCTATGTTGATGTAGGGAAGAATGGCCGGATGTCCGATGGGGGATCCTTCATCCAGACGGAGTTTGCCCTCCGTCTCCAGAGTGACGACCTTGCATTGCCACCGGATGCAGGGAATATTGAAGGACTCCCCTTTGTTTTTTTGGCTGATGAAGCCTTCGGGCTCGGACCACATCTTATGAGGCCATTTTCTCAGAGGACCCTGACCCCAGAGAAGAGGGTGTTCAATTACCGGCTGGCCAGGGGCCGAAGAGTCGTTGAAAATGCCTTTGGCATAATGGCCAGCCGGTTCTGCCTTTTTATGACTTCCATCCACTTGGCGGACTACAAAATAAACTATGTAGTGTTATGCTGCTGTGTGCTACACAATTTTCTTTGCCGCAAATCGAATTCATATATGGCCTCAGTTTTGCCAGAGGCTGGACTTTCCCCTGATAATCCCCTGTCGGGCCTGGAATCTGCCCGTGCTGGCTTGCCCCCCCAAAATGCCCGTGAGGTTCGGGACAAATACATGGACTATTTCACGGGTAGGGGGGGCAATTCCTATGCCAGGCTATGTCTAAAGATTGCTGTCTAACGATCCAAATAAAAATCTTGTTTAAACTTCTAACTTTTGTTGGTTTCCTGTCTCCTAGTTTGTCTTAGTGCATTTGTAGTGCCAAGTGTATTTTCCTTTAGTAAATACCAACCATTTCACTATGTAACCTTTAAAAATTTACGAAATAAGGTTAGAGCATATTAGAAAGAGAAGCTACACGTTGTTTGTGTTCAAATCTTTTACTATGTGCAAATTCACACACCTTTTTTTTTTTAATTTTACATTTTTTGTTTGCCTGGCCACAAACCGGCAATTGTTTTCTTAGGAAAATACAAAAACAACAGTTGCATTCCAAAATTTACAAAATTGGATACCTCGGAGCAATCTGAGACATTCACTTACACAAACTATATGTCTCTATGTGCCTGTCCCAATATGGGGTCCTGCCACCCCTTGCCCAGCCAAAAATTGAATATGCACACAATTGGGATTATTTTCCTATAGGGATTTTAGACTCCTGATCCCTATTTTCTTTCTCGTACATCACGGGACACAGAGCGACATAGTCATTACTAATGGGTTATATAGATACCGTCAGGTGCTGGCACTGGCAACTTCCAAAACCGGAAGTACCCTCCCCTATATAAGCCCCTCCCATCCGGGAGCACCTCAGTTTTTTGCCAGTGTCTAAGGTGTTGGCCAAGAAGAAACATGTGTTTTTCACTGAGCTTGCGTACAGGTTCTTTTGGGCCTCAGTAAGCTATTCCGGATCCGACCAAAAAAGCTTCATAGCTAAACGGTCGGTACCCGGGCCTTGCAGAGAAGAGCAAGGTTTTGCCTGTAATGCTTCTCTTAGGAGAGCTGGACCCTGGGATCCAGAGCTCTGGTCATACCCACGACCAAGATGTTTTCTGTGCAGGGTGCTATACAGGTCCAGGGGAGTGGAATCCTTGGGAACCCGGTCCCTGAAGGTTTGATTACAATGCCTGCCGTGATAGGTGAAGTTTGGGCTTTTGTGGACCAAACAAAGTCCTGCGGCGGGGAACAGGTAAGTGGGGGCTCCCAGGAACTTGGTTCTATTGGGGGACCCCCAAGCCTAATTTGTCTTTCTGTCTGTTACCTAATGGTATTCCCGCAAAATTCTGTGCATGCCTGTAACTACTAAAAAAATGTAATAATTTTTAATGGTGGTCAAGAAAAAAAAAAAAAAAAAAATTTTTTTATATATATATTTAATATATTAGACTGCGGTACCGGTGTTTGTCCACTAGAGGCCGCTGTGGAATGTTTTCTTGTCATGTGGACTAGCTTCTTCTCAGCAGAGCAAAGTCCAGGCAGATGGTGAGTTCTCTTATAGGAAACTGCTTCCTCTGCCATGTTGCAGTGCTCGTCCATCCCCCGGCCTGCGGCAAAGAGGGGCCCTGGCTCCTGTCCCTTGTTACCATATTTGAAATTAGCGCCGAAGGCGCACGTGCCCGCGCGCGTGCGCGTGCACGCGCCTCTATATATAGAGGTGAGCCGGGAAAGGGGGCGGAGCCTGGGGGATGACGCTCTGTGCGCGCCGCAGCGCTTCTGCGCATGTGCGGGCGTCCCAGCAGTTTTAAAAAAAACACAATATTGTAGTGAGCTGGCTATGAAGTACAGAGACAGAGCTGGCAACATTTAAAGGCATACAGCAAGCGGTTGATACAGGCATCCCCTAGAAAGGCACATTAGTAGACACCAACTGTGATATAGCAGCAATTGTGCTAGACTATTCTCAGTAAAAGTGGTGTATTACGGCTGGAATACCTCAGCTTTAGGCTTAGGAATATGCCGTCCAGAAGCTCCGGAACTGAATCTTCCAGGAAGCGAAGGGGGTCTCATCGGGCTCGGAGGATCTTGGGCATACTCCTGCTGCACCAGTCTCCCCTGAAGTTCAGAGGTAAGTGACCGTAGAGACCCCGCAGGGGTACTTGGTACTGTGGCTGTCCTCAGTTCACCTGCTCCTGTGTATGTAACAGAGGAGGTTTTTTCCTCAGCTCTGGGAGGATTAGAGAGGCTGCCTCCCTGTCAGGGAAAGCACGCCCGATCTCCGTCTCCTCCTTCAGAGTGCCTGTTAGCAGAGCAACAGTCCCATACAGGGATCGACCTGCCTGAAGGGGATCAGGATAAGGTTGATTCTGTTATAGAGGAATCAACAGTGGGGGAACCTTTTCTCAGCATCTCAAGCTGAAAGATTATGGGTTCAGTCTCTGACTAACATGGTCCGATCAGCATTTAAAAATGCACCTTGCGGAACCATCAACCACTACTGTATCCTCGTTGGGGTCGCTAGAAGCCCCCAGACTGTTTGTTCTTTTCCACTTCACCCTTTACTGAAAGGGCTCATTTACCAGGATTGGGAACGTCCTGAGAAAATATTTATTCCCCCAAGAGATTTACGGTGGTCTATCCCATGGAGGATAAGTTCATCAAAAAAAAAAAATGGAAGGTCCCTACAGTGGACGCAGCCATCTCTTGTATGTATAAATCACTGACATGTCCAGTGGATAATGTCCAAATGTTCAAGAACCCAATAGATAAAAGATTGGAGTCCTTATGAAAATCTGCTTGGTGATACAACCAGCAGTAGCAGCTATTGGGGTCTGCTAAGCAGTGAAGGATCAGTTGAAACAGGTCTTGAGGGACTTGACAGATCAGCAGGCTTTGCCCTAGCTGATCTACCTAGAGCCTTAGGCTTTGCGGTTGACGCCATAGAGGATTCAGTCCATCAGGCCTCCCGCCTTACGCTGTCTATAGTACATATGCGTAGGCTCCTATGGCTCAAAAACTGGTCTGCTGAAGCTCCCTGTAAAGTATGGCTGGTTAGCGTCCCATTTCATGGTGAACGCTTATTCAGGGAAAACCTGGACAAATATATCCAGAAAATTTCCAGCGGTAAAAATACGCTCTTGCCGGTTAAAAGCAGAGTTAGAGGTCCCTCTTTAAGAGGCCTGCTTCTCCAGTCCCTGGGGCGGCTGTGTAACAGTTCCGACGGCCTCCTCGGTCAAATCCCGGGGGTAAAAAACAGGGACAGTAGCAGGGTAATGAGAAACCCTGGGTCAGGGGAGGTACAAAACCTCCCCCAAAGTTAAATTCATTGAAGCCCCCACTCAGTCGGGTGGGGGGAGGACTCCAGTTGTTCGCAAGAGACCTGGCGGGACACGATCAAGACAGATAGGTGCTCTCCGCAGTAGGTTTGGGATACAGTTTGGAGTTAAAAGACTCTCCTCCTTCCCATTTTTGAGGTCAAACGTGCCAAGGGATCCCCGGAAGAGAGAGTCCCTCCTGTTGGCACTAGAACAACTATTGCTCCAAGGAGTAATTATGGAGGTTCCCCTGGAAGAATGAGGGTTCGGGTTTTACTCAAACCTCTTTACAGTCCCGAAGCAAACGCGGACGGGAGGCCCATATTAATTCTAAAAGGGCTATACAAATTCCTGTATATCAGGACTTTCCGATGGAGTCGATCCGATCGGTGGCCACTGCCCTACAAGGGGAGGATTGGTTAGCCACGATCGACATCAAAGATGCTTATTTGCGCATTCCCATCTTTCCAGTCCACCAAAAATTTCTACGCTTTGCAGTAGAAGGGCGCCATTTTCAGTTCAGAGCCTTACCCTTCGGTTTGGCCACAGCACCACGAGTGTTTACAAAAATTCTGGCCCTTTATTGGCCAATTTAAAAACACAAGGTGTAATGATAATGGCATATCTGGATGACTTGTTGCTGATAGACCACTCAGTGAAAAAACTAGACGTGGTCGTTCACAAGACGATCAAGTATCTGGAATCTCACGGTTGGATTATCAACCGAGACAAGTCAGCCCTAAAAACCAGTCAAAAGTCTGGAATACTTGGGGCTAAGGTTGGATTCAGGCCAGAGAAAAATATTCTTGCCTCGAGGAAAGGTGTTGTCTTTGAAAGATTTGATCCACTTAGTGGGTACAAAAAAGACAGCCGTCCATACGCCTGTATATGAGGCTGCTGGGAAAAATGGTGGCATCATTCGAAGCAGTACCCTACGGTCAATTCCATTCAAGGAATTTGCAAGGGGCCATACTGTCAGCCTGGAACAAAAAAGTTCAGGCCCTAGACTTACAATGTCCTTGTCCCCTTCCGTTCGCAAGAGCCTCCGTTGGTGGTTGGTTCCCCAGAATCTGAAAAAAGGAAATCCTTCAGTCCGATTTCCTGGAAGGTGGTCACTACAGATGCCAGCCTTATAGGCTGGGGAGCAGTACTGGAGCAATAGTCTCTCCAGGGCAGATGGTCGGATGCAGAAAAGGCCCTGCCCATCAATCTCTTAGAGATACGAGCAGCCCGGTATGCCCTAGTAGCATGGACATCCAAACTCCAAGGGTCCCCTGTCAGAATTCAATCAGACAATGCCACAGCAGTGGCATATATCAATCATCAGGGGGGCACCAGGAGTCGTGCAGCCCAGAGGGAAGTAAATTACATCCTGAAATGGGCAGAAAAATATGTCCCAGCCATATCTGCGGTATTCATTCCAGGAGTGGAGAATTGGAAGGCGGACTTTCTAAGTCGCCAGCAATTAGGCCCAGAGGAAGGGTCCCTTCACCCCGAGGTTTTCTGGACAATATGTCAGCGGTGGGGAACATCGGATGTAGATCTTCTAGCATCCAGATTCAACGCAAAGGGGGACAGGTTTGTCTCTCGGACAAGGGATCCCCTAGCTTGCGGCTCGGATGCCCTAGTGTTCCCTTGGGATCAGTTTAAGCTGATATATGCATTCACACCGCCACAGTGGTTACCTCGATTACTCCGCAGAATCAGGGTAGAAAAGAAACCAGTGATTCCGGTGGCTCCAGCGTGGCCCCGAAGAGCGTGGTACGCGGAGATTGTAAAATTTCAGTGGGGAGTCCTTGGACTCTCCCACGTCGTCCGGACCTGCTTTCGCAAGGACCGATATACCACCCTTCCTTACCAGCCCTAGGTTTGACGGCCTGGCTATTGAAGCCCACATTCTAAAAAAGAGAGGGCTCTCTAATGCTGTGGTATCTACCATGATCAATGCCAGGAAGCCGGTATCCAGGCAGATCTACTATAGAATCTGGAAGGCGTACATTGCGTGGTGTGAGGCCAAGAAATGGCATCCACATAAGTACGTAATAGGTAGGATTCTGGACTTCCTACAGTGGGCTGTAGATAGGAAGCTTGCCTTGAGTACTATCAAGGGTCAGATTTCGGCCTTGTCAATATTTTTTCAAAGGCCCTTGGCTTCGCATTCACTAGTCAAAGCCTTTATACAAGGAGTGATGCGTATTAGTCCTCCGGTTAATATTCCCATATGTCCATGGGATCTAAACTTGGTTCTGTCGGTTCTACAGAAACAACCATTTGAACCATTACAGCATATTTCCTTGGTACTTCTCACCAGGAAATTGATTTTTCTAGTAGCCATTTGTTCGGCTAAAAGAGTATCGGAATTAGCAGCTATGTCCTGTAAGGAGCCATATCTGGTTATCCATAAGGACAGAGTAGTGTTACGTCCTCATCCAGCCTTTCTTCCTAAGGTGGTATCGAGGTTTCATTTGAACCAAGATGTGGTTCTTCCTTCTTTTTTCCCCAAAACCTACTTCGGTAGAGGAAAAGTTATTGCATTCTTTGGATGTAGTAAGAGCAGTTAAAGCTTATCTAAAAGCCACTGCTCAGATTCGCAGAACGGATACTTTGTTTATTCTGCCGGAAGGCCCCAGAAAGGGTCAGGCAGCGTCAAAATCTACTTTAGCTAAGTGGATTCGACAGGTCATAATGCAAGCTTATGGCTTGAGAAGGAGACCGCCTCCGTTCAAAGTTAGAGCGCACTCCACGAGAGCAGTTGGAACTTCATGGGCAGTGCATCACCAGGCCTCCCTGGCTCAAATCTGTAAGGCCGCAACATGGTCTTCAGTACACACGTTTACTAGGTTCTACCAGGTGGACGTTAGAAGTCAGGAGGATGTCGCCTTTGGGCGCAGTGTGTTGCAGGCCGCAAAAGATCCTCATGTCTGATAGCGCTCAGCTTATATATGGTGTATCCCCCCCCTCATTTGGCATTGCTTTAGGACATCCCATTAGTAATGACTATGTCGCTCTGTGTCCCGTGATGTACGAGAAAGAAAATAGGATTTTTATAACAGCTTACCTGTAAAATCCTTTTCTTGGAGTACATCACGGGACACAGAGCTCCCGCCCCTCTTTAGGGACACTTATTGCTTTGCTACAAAACTGAGGTGCTCCCGGATGGGAGGGGCTTATATAGGGGAGGGTACTTCCGGTTTTGGAAGTTGCCAGTGCCAGCACCTGACGGTATCTATATAACCCATTAGTAATGACTATGTCGCTCTGTGTCCCGTGATGTACTCCAAGAAAAGGATTTTACAGGTAAGCTGTTATAAAAATCCTATTGTCAACATGTGCTATCTGCCATCAGGGGTGATCAATGGACGTGTTTTGGGGGTGCAACCCCTTCCTCAGTTCACCTACTTTAGATACGAGGAAGGGGTTGCACCCCCAAAAGACGTACATGGATATCCCCTGATGGCAGATAGCACATGTTGACACACTGTGTGCAGATTCAATTTTTGGCTGGTTTGATTGTCAAAAAGTTTTTTAAAAGTTGAAAAACAAACATGAGAAAAAAGGGGGTTGGGATGCCTTATTGAATTCTCCCCAATACATCGAGAATGTCTTTAAATGTTTGATCCATCACATGTATTCTTTCTTTAATTTTGTCCAGTTCCATCACTTGCTGGATGAGGCGGAGGGCACTGTCAGCAGAGAAACCTGTACTATCCTTCACCCCAACATTCACATCCCCTAAAAACAAAATAAATAGGTATTTTAACTCTGCAGGCCTACCTCTCTTACCTGAAGCTGTGGTGACAGATACTGACCTGTTGTGGTGACCAGTTCCACAACGTCATCCACCTCTCCTTCCTGCACTTCTCCTTCCTCCACCTCAACTTCCTCCACATCTTTAAGTTGTTGGTCTTTGGGAGTTTGGGGTTGTTGTGAAGCTGTGGGGTTCTTGTGCTCCCTGGAGTGTCCTCCTCCCAGTCTTCTCTCCCCTATGAGAATCAAACAAAAGGTAGAGTTATCACACAGAAATTCTCTATGTTAAACCAAAAAACAGCCTAAATTGCTTGGAAGTGGGGTACAAGTGTGTGTTTGGGCGGAAGTTAAAGATGAATGCATTATTTCTGACCAAGAATATGCTTAGTATTCACCTTTGTCTGTCATTTTTTAGACATGTAGGCAACACAAAAATTCTCGGAAGCACCTGTGTGGGACACCCAAAAAAGGCGGGTCTGGTGGCCCACACTATAGTGCTCCAAAGTACAGATGTGGAAGCAGCTGCTGAGTGTCCTCTCCTTTACACTGACAAAAGTTTGCATTTCATTCTCTTTACAAACACATCATCTAGCCTAAAACTTTGTGCCCTAAATTTCACAAAAAATGGCAGATGTCTAATTAGTTTTGTGGCTGTAAAATAATCCAAAACAGCGGATAGTGGCCGAACGAAGTGTCTGTAACGTTACGAACGATTACTGTGCCCAACCAAGTTCAAAATATAACATTTTGGAAGGGAGTCCAATAAGAAAAACAAAAAAAACCAGCAACATGTCAGTTTAGAAAAGGATTAATAGCATAAAAGTGTACATTTTACTTACTTTTAGCGAGCATTCTCTTAATGCTCCTTAACTGCTCTGGCTCCCTCAGTTTGAGGTCTGACCACCTCTTTCTGAGCTGCTCATTTGAGCGTTTCACCCCGAAATTCGTCTTCAGACTCTTCACGACTTTAGTGAGGATTTTGGCCTTCCTTCTATTTGGTTTGCTATACGGCCCATGCTTGGCACCATAATCAGCCTTGAGCAAGATGTCCACCATCTCCGCCATCTCCGCCAAAGACATATTCGATGCCTTGAATCTCCTCCTTGATCGTGACGTTTCCTCGGTCTCCGGGCTTGTCTCCTCCTCGTTAGTTGCGGAATTATCATACACCTGCTGTAACTCCGCCATATCTGTCTGCGCGCCGAAAGAGAAGGGGTGGGGAAAAGATGTTAGTTAGAACATCATGGGCGGGCGACGTGTGCGGAGCGACGTGTTCGAATTTTGACGCATGCGTGGTGTGTATATAGCAAACACACGTGACTATAGTACGTTCGGTGTGCGGAGAGAGGAGTTCAAGTGACGGACGTGCGAACGAAGGTATGTGATTTTGTGACTTGTACAAATTGTTGGCCTATACTGTTTTGAGAATGTTGTAGGATATATATGGTGACTACGATGTTAAGGAGGTTAGACTGTTTGCCTCACATTAGTTATATATTATTTCTTAAACTTGCAGATACAATATGAATGTCTTTATTAGCGACAAAGAGTTCCTGGCGGAATTTATCGACCGGGTAAGGGAGCTGCCCGCTCTGTGGGAGACGAAAAACCCCATCAATAAAAAAAGAGGGGTGAGAAAAGCAGCGCTGGAGAAGCTGCTCCCATTTGTGCAGACCAAGGTGCCCACAGCCACAGCAAAACAAGTGGACTGGACACTAAAATTTGGAGCTTGAGAGGCACCTACAGGACTGAACGCTCTAAGGTCCTGGCTTCTCAGAGGTCAGGAGCAGCAGCAGATGATGTGTATGTCCCGATTTTGTGGTACTACAGGAGGATGTCCTTCCTGGATGACCACATTGAGGCAAGGCCATCACTCTCCACTCTTCCCCCCAGACTTCCCTGCAGCCAACCTGAGCCTTCTCTGGAGCAAGAGGAGGCAGCCATCCTGGATGATCCTGATTTGGCCATCTGGAGCCAGGTATAGTATTAAATGAAAATGTATTGGGATAAAATTAATGTTTGACAAATATGTCAAGATGAGAAACATACAATATTTTGGGTTCCACAAGTGAAATCAAGATCTCGAGACATTAGTCTGCACTTAATTGGGTGCTAAATAGTCAATCTGATGTAGGTGTAAATTATAAAAAATGATTTCTGGATTTACATTCTAATTGCTTCAATCATGTTTATAAAGTTTGATGCAAAGATTAAAACAACATATTAAACTATGTCCCTTTTTCATACACAGGATGAAATCAGCCAGGAGGAGGGTCTGGAAACTGTCAGGCAGGAGGAGGAAGGGCCCAGTGGCAGCCAGGAGGTGGCAGGGCCCAGTGGCAGCCAGGAGGTGGCAGGGCCCAGTGGCAGCCAGGAGGTGGCAGGGCCCAGTGGCAGGCAGGAGGTGGCAGGGCAAAGGAGAAGCACCAGATCCCAGGTGCCTCCCATCCGGCTTCCCAAAAGAGGCAGGAGGGACAGGACCACCAGTGAGGCAGCAATGGCCCTTATTAAAGAGGCCCATGCCACCCTCAAAGAGCCCACATCCCCTGAAGAGGCCATTGCCGGCCTAGTGGAGGCAAAGTTCAAGGTGATGAGCATGGAGCAACGCCTCCTGTGCGAGCCCCTGCTCATCACCTTGCTCAACAAGGGGGTGATGGAAAAAATTACCCCCAATACCGCCATTTGTGAGGTGGCACAACTGTCCCAACCTCAACCTCCACCTCCACATTCTTCTTCCGCCCCACCCCCTTCTCCTCCACCTTGTTCTTCCGCCCCACCCCCTTCTCCTCCACCTCCACCTTGTTCTTCTGCGCCACCCCCTTCTCCTCCACCTCCTCCTCCTCCTGACAGGAGTACCCCTCCAGTGGCCCAGCCTCCAGCCAAACGAAGAAGGAAGGCTGCAGGGAAGGCTTCAGGAAAGGTTGCAGGGAAGGTTGCCAGGAAGACGAGGAAGTGATGGCCTTGCTTCATTGTGGTCGGACAGAAGGCAGCCTGTTGTAGTACCACACACTTGGGACATATATATCACCTGCTGCTGTTCCTGACCTCTGGGAGGCCAGCATCAGATTGTGTTCAGAAATGTTGGCCTTCTCAAGCTCCCAATTTTAGTGTCCACACAGGGTTGCTGTGTGCTCTGGGGTCCCTGGGATGCACAAATGGCAGCAGGTTCTCCAGCGCTGCCTTCTCTTTATTTTATTTGAAACATGAATAAATGTTATTTTTGTTTAAGTTCATACTTGACTATGTGTATTTGTAAAAATGTAAAATCTAGCTTTGGAGTAAGCAGATACATTTGACTGACAAAAAAAGGGACAGATAACAACCCCCCAAAAAAATAACTAAATCGTGTTTCCCAAAAAAGTGTGTAAATTTAAATCATATATATTAAAAGATTCAATGGGAGATCACTACCAAAACATTGCGAAATTACAATTAACATCAGTTAGAAAAATAACTAATTTTTAAATATTCCTAAAAACTTGCACGATATAATACACATAAATCTTCTTAAGAGCAGCATGAAAAAGGTTAAAAAAAGATAGTCATAACTCTGTGTGAATATCAGCAGCAAAAGAAGTTCATTCGTTTGGATTAATGTCACATTCTAACGAAGATTTCAATGCACAACATTTAAACGATGCAAAAATTTTGAGCGTGACGAATGTGCTATCTCCATTACGAAGGCTTGTTTTACCAGAAGATGCGCTCCCGTCTCATAGTTGCTTGTGAGCATGCGCGCTCTTGGAAGAGTCGTAAAAGCATACACACGAACCATTTTCTCGTCACAAAACAGGCCGACGAGAAACACGACAAGGAAATCTGGAATCCTGACGAGAAAATAGAGAGCAGGTTCTCTATTTTCTCGTCGAGATTCACGGCAGTTTTCTCGTCGTAAAACCATACACACGAACGGTTTTCTCGACAAAAAAGCTCTCGCGGCACTTTTCTAGCCGGTTTTGGACGAGAAACTCGGTCGTGTGTACGAGGCTTCAGAGCCTTTTGGCAATGGTTCCAGGTATTGTAAGCCACGCACAGGTTATGCAGTGACCACAGTCCTGATGTCTGGGTTATTGTCATATGAGGGTTGTTTGGGGGTCAATCAAAACCAGGGTCGTACTCTCCTCATTAAGCTGTCACTTATATTCTCGGCTGATGGGGTGGGTGCGATCGTTGTGACATGAACTCCAAAATGTCCACCACAGGGTTCACGAGTCCCTCCTGGTCCCTGACTAGGGATGAGCTTCGTGTTCGAGTCGAACATACGTTCGACTCGAACATCGGCTGTTCGATCGTTCGACGAAGATCGAACGATTTGGGCCGTTCGCGCCAAATTCGAGTGACGCGAACGGCCCACAATGCACTACGCCATCGCAGTGTCATCCAGGCGCTGTGATTGGCCAAGCATGCACTGTGACCCCGCATGCTTGACCAATCACAGCGTCGGCAGCGAGGAGAGCAATGATTGGCCACAGGCAGGATGCCTGTGGCCAATTATTGCTGAGGGGGTTTAGTACACGCCCCACACTATAAAAGGCCGCCAGCGCGGCGGCCTTGTGTAGTGTGTTCCGGAGCAGGGAAAGAGAAGCATAGGCAGGGACAGTGTCATTTTTTTCCCTTTACTAATCCTGGATTCCTTGTGTTTAGGGACAAATAAGGATAGGTAGGGAGAGTGTCAGTGTGTTATTCTGTGCTAAACCTTGTTTGTAGGGACAGAGAGGTACAGTGAGGGAAAGTGTCAGTGTGCTATTCTGTTCTAAACCAATCTTGCTGAACCATATTTTCAATCCTTGAGTTTAGGGACAGAGAGGTACAGTGAGGGAAAGTGTCAGTGTGCTATTCTGTTCTAAACCAATTTTGCTGTTCCATATTTGAAATCCTTGAGTTTAGGGACAGAGAAGGACACTCGTGGAAACTATCAGTGTGCTATTCTGTGCTAAATCTTGTTTGTAGGGAGGGACAGAGTAGGTCAGTGAGGGAAAGTGTCAGTGTGCTATTCTGTTCTAAACCTATTTTGCTGTTCCATATTTGAAATCCTTGAGTTTAGGGACAGAGAAGGACACTCGTGGAAACTATCAGTGTGCTATTCTGTGCTAAATCTTGTTTGTAGGGAGGGACAGAGTAGGACAGTGAGGGAAAGTGTCAGTGTGCTATTCTGTTCTAAACCAATTTTGCTGTTCCATATTTGAAATCCTTGAGTTTAGGGACAGAGAAGGACACTCGTGGAAACTATCAGTGTGCTATTCTGTGCTAAATCTTGTTTGTAGGGAGGGACAGAGTAGGACAGTGAGGGAAAGTGTCAGTGTGCTATTCTGTTCTAAACCAATTTTGCTGTTCCATATTTGAAATCCTTGAGTTTAGGGACAGAGAAGGACACTCGTGGAAACTATCAGTGTGGTATTCTGTGCTAAATCTTGTTTGTAGGGAGGGACAGAGTAGGACAGTGAGTGAAACTGACAGTGTGCTATTCTGTTCTAAACCAATTTTGCTGTTCCATATTTGAAATCCTTGAGTTTAGGGACAGAGAAGGACACTCGTGGAAACTATCAGTGTGCTATTCTGTGCTAAATCTTGTTTGTAGGGAGGGACAGAGAGGTACAGTGAGGAAAGTGTCAGTGTGCTATTCTGTTCTAAACCTATTTTGCTGTTCCATATTTGAAATCCTTGAGTTTAGGGACAGAGAAGGACACTCGTGGAAACTATCAGTGTGCTATTCTGTGCTAAATCTTGTTTGTAGGGAGGGACAGAGTAGGACAGTGAGGGAAAGTGTCAGTGTGCTATTCTGTTCTAAACCAATTTTGCTGTTCCATATTTGAAATCCTTGAGTTTATGGACAGAGAAGGACACTCGTGGAAACTATCAGTGTGCTATTCTGTGCTAAATCTTGTTTGTAGGGAGGGACAGAGTAGGACAGTGAGGAAAAGTGTCAGTGTGCTATTCTGTTCTAAACCAATTTTGCTGTTCCATATTTGAAATCCTTCAGTTTAGGGACAGAGAAGGACACTCGTGGAAACTATCCGTGTGCTATTCTGTGCTAAATCTTGTTTGTAGGGAGGGACAGAGTAGGACAGTGAGTGAAACTGACAGTGTGCTATTCTGTTCTAAACCAATTTTGCTGTTCCATATTTGAAATCCTTGAGTTTAGGGACAGAGAAGGACACTCGTGGAAACTATCAGTGTGCTATTCTGTGCTAAATCTTGTTTGTAGGGAGGGACAGAGTAGGACAGTGAGGGAAAGTGTCAGTGTGCTATTCTGTTCTAAACCAATTTTGCTGTTCCATATTTGAAATCCTTGAGTTTAGGGACAGAGAAGGACACTTGTGGAAACTATCAGTGTGCTATTCTGTGCTAAATCTTGTTTGTAGGGAGGGACAGAGTAGGACAGTGAGGGAAAGTGTCAGTGTGCTATTCTGTTCTAAACCAATTTTGCTGTTCCATATTTGAAATCCTTGAGTTTAGGGACAGAGAAGGACACTCGTGGAAACTATCAGTGTGGTATTCTGTGCTAAATCTTGTTTGTAGGGAGGGACAGAGTAGGACAGTGAGTGAAACTGACAGTGTGCTATTCTGTTCTAAACCAATTTTGCTGTTCCATATTTGAAATCCTTGAGTTTAGGGACAGAGAAGGACACTCGTGGAAACTATCAGTGTGCTATTCTGTGCTAAATCTTGTTTGTAGGGAGGGACAGAGAGGTACAGTGAGGAAAGTGTCAGTGTGCTATTCTGTTCTAAACCTATTTTGCTGTTCCATATTTGAAATCCTTGAGTTTAGGGACAGAGAAGGACACTCGTGGAAACTATCAGTGTGCTATTCTGTGCTAAATCTTGTTTGTAGGGAGGGACAGAGTAGGACAGTGAGGGAAAGTGTCAGTGTGCTATTCTGTTCTAAACCAATTTTGCTGTTCCATATTTGAAATCCTTGAGTTTATGGACAGAGAAGGACACTCGTGGAAACTATCAGTGTGCTATTCTGTGCTAAATCTTGTTTGTAGGGAGGGACAGAGTAGGACAGTGAGGAAAAGTGTCAGTGTGCTATTCTGTTCTAAACCAATTTTGCTGTTCCATATTTGAAATCCTTGAGTTTAGGGACAGAGAAGGACACTCGTGGAAACTATCAGTGTGGTATTCTGTGCTAAATCTTGTTTGTAGGGAGGGACAGAGTAGGACAGTGAGTGAAACTGACAGTGTGCTATTCTGTTCTAAACCAATTTTGCTGTTCCATATTTGAAATCCTTGAGTTTAGGGACAGAGAAGGACACTCGTGGAAACTATCAGTGTGCTATTCTGTGCTAAATCTTGTTTGTAGGGAGGGACAGAGAGGTACAGTGAGGAAAGTGTCAGTGTGCTATTCTGTTCTAAACCTATTTTGCTGTTCCATATTTGAAATCCTTGAGTTTAGGGACAGAGAAGGACACTCGTGGAAACTATCAGTGTGCTATTCTGTGCTAAATCTTGTTTGTAGGGAGGGACAGAGTAGGACAGTGAGGGAAAGTGTCAGTGTGCTATTCTGTTCTAAACCAATTTTGCTGTTCCATATTTGAAATCCTTGAGTTTAGGGACAGAGAAGGGCACTCGTGGAAACTATCAGTGTGCTATTCTGTGCTAAATCTTGTTTGTAGGGAGGGACAGAGTAGGACAGTGAGGGAAAGTGTCAGTGTGCTATTCTGTTCTAAACCAATTTTGCTGAACCATATTTGAAATCCTTGAGTTTAGGGACAGAGAGGTACAGTGAGTGAAACTGACAGTGTGCTATTCTGTTCTAAACCAATGTTGCTGTTCCATATTTGAAATCCTTGAGTTTAGGGACAGAGAAGGACACTCGTGGAAACTATCAGTGTGCTATTCTGTGCTAAATCTTGTTTGTAGGGAGGGACAGAGTAGGACAGTGAGGGAAAGTGTCAGTGTGCTATTCTGTTCTAAACCAATTTTGCTGAACCATATTTGAAGTCCTTGAGTTTAGGGACAGAGAGGTACAGTGAGTGAAACTGACAGTGTGCTATTCTGTTCTAAACCAATTTTGCTGTTCCATATTTGAAATCCTTGAGTTTAGGGACAGAGAAGGACACTCGTGGAAACTATCAGTGTGCTATTCTGTGCTAAATCTTGTTTGTAGGGAGGGACAGAGTAGGACAGTGAGTGAAACTGACAGTGTGCTATTCTGTTCTAAACCAATTTTGCTGTTCCATATTTGAAATCCTTGAGTTTAGGGACAGAGAAGGACACTCGTGGAAACTATCAGTGTGCTATTCTGTGCTAAATCTTGTTTGTAGGGAGGGACAGAGTAGGACAGTGAGGGAAAGTGTCAGTGTGCTATTCTGTTCTAAACCAATTTTGCTGTTCCATATTTGAAATCCTTGAGTTTAGGGACAGAGAAGGACACTCGTGGAAACTATCAGTGTGCTATTCTGTGCTAAATCTTGTTTGTAGGGAGGGACAGAGTAGGACAGTGAGGGAAAGTGTCAGTGTGCTATTCTGTTCTAAACCAATTTTGCTGAACCATATTTGAAATCCTTGAGTTTAGGGACAGAGAGGTACAGTGAGTGAAACTGACAGTGTGCTATTCTGTTCTAAACCAATTTTGCTGTTCCATATTTGAAATCCTTGAGTTTAGGGACAGAGAAGGACACTCGTGGAAACTATCAGTGTGCTATTCTGTGCTAAATCTTGTTTGTAGGGAGGGACAGAGTAGGACAGTGAGGGAAAGTGTCAGTGTGCTATTCTGTTCTAAACCAATTTTGCTGTTCCATATTTGAAATCCTTGAGTTTAGGGACAGAGAAGGACACTCGTGGAAACTATCAGTGTGCTATTCTGTGCTAAATCTTGTTTGTAGGGAGGGACAGAGTAGGACAGTGAGGGAAAGTGTCAGTGTGCTATTCTGTTCTAAACCAATTTTGCTGAACCATATTTGAAATCCTTGAGTTTAGGGACAGAGAGGTACAGTGAGTGAAACTGACAGTGTGCTATTCTGTTCTAAACCAATTTTGCTGTTCCATATTTGAAATCCTTGAGTTTAGGGACAGAGAAGGACACTCGTGGAAACTATCAGTGTGCTATTCTGTGCTAAATCTTGTTTGTAGGGAGGGACAGAGTAGGACAGTGAGGGAAAGTGTCAGTGTGCTATTCTGTTCTAAACCAATTTTGCTGTTCCATATTTGAAATCTTTGAGTTTAGGGACAGAGAAGGACACTCGTGGAAACTATCAGTGTGCTATTCTGTGCTAAATCTTGTTTGTAGGGACAGAGAAGGACAGTGAGGGAAACTGTCAGTGTGCTGTTCTGTGCTAAACCAATCTTGCTGAAGCATATTGCAAATCCTTGTGTTTAGGGACAGAGAAGGATAGGCAGGGGAAAGTGTCAGTGTCATTGTTGCTAAGCCTCCTGCACAGTATACACCTGAAGGTAGCCCTTATTGCTCTTTTTCCCATCTCCCTGCAGGCCATCCATTAAAATGTCTGGAAGGCAAACAAGGAGAGGCAGACAGTCAGGAGGCAAAAAAAGAGGGCAAGCAGGCTCTGTGTCTGGGGGCAACAGTGCTGGTCGTGGATGCGGTGCATTGTCATCAGCACATGGCCATGGGACACGCTTGTCCTTCTTTTCGGCAGCTGGACATGTTGAGCCACATCATGGCGAAGACTTGGTAGAGTGGATGACCAAGCCCACCTCATCCTCCTCATCCTCTCTCACCCAGGCTCAGGGTACTGGCAAAGCAGCTGCCAAAGCGTCCTCTTCTCTGGTATCATTATCTTCATTAGTCAATCCTTCCCTAGACCCACCATGTCCTCCTCCTGAGGAGTCCCCCGAACTGTTTGAGCACAGTGTTGGGTACATGCTCCAGGAGGATGCCCAGCGTTTCGAAGGATCTGATGATGATACCCAGCTAGAGGAAGGCAGTAGCGTGAGAGCAGAGAGAGGGGATGCTCAAGAAGGACACCAATCTGGCAGTCATGCTCCAGCAGCTGCAGCATACTGCCAGATTGGCTCCAGTGATGAGGAGGGAGGGGATGATGAGGTCACTGACTCCACGTGGGTGCCTAATAGGAGAGAGGAGGAGGAGGAGGATGAGGAGGAGGCACATCTCCAACGAGGCAGGATGCCCTTGAGTGGCCAGCGTATGGGCAGCACACCGACGGAATCACACCGCAGAGCTCCGCCTATGCAGGGCGCTGCCTCTGCCCGTCATTCAAAAAGTTCTTTGGTGTGGGCCTTTTTTGAGGCGAGTGCATCAGATCGCACAGCTGCTGTTTGCAACATATGTCTCAAGCGTATATCGCGTGGCCAAAACATCAGCCGCTTGGGCACCACATGCTTGATCAGACATATGTTGACCTGCCATGCAGCTCGTTGGCAATCCTACCTTAAAGACCCACACCAAAGAACAAAGCTGACCTCTTCTTGCACCGCATCAGCTGGGATCTCCAACCCCAGTATACATTCAGTCCTCTCTGAAACCTGCTCTGAGAGGAATGAAGGTGTAGAATTAGGTGTGTCACAGCCAAGTACTTGCGGGCACTCTGCTAGCAGTACACCAACGTCCGATTCTAGCAGGCAAATTTCCCTGCCCCAGCTGCTGGACCGTCGAAAGAAGTTCACTCCCAGCCATCCACATGCCCAGCGGTTGAATGCTAGCTTGGCTAAATTGCTAGCGCTTCAACTGCTGCCTTTTCAGTTGGTAGACTCGGCCCCCTTCCGTGAGTTTGTGCAATGTGCGGTTCCTCAGTGGCAGGTTCCCAAACGCCACTTTTTCTCACGGAAGGCGATTCCGGCTCTCTACAGGCATGTGGAAGGCAATGTCTTGGCCTCGCTGGACAGGGCGGTCAGCGGTAAGGTGCATATTACCGCTGACTCATGGTCCAGCAGGCATGGACAGGGACGTTACCTTTCTTTCACGGCCCATTGGGTCACTCTTTTGGCAGCTGGGAAGGATGCAGGACAAGGTGCAGTAGTGTTGGAGGTTGTTCCACCGCCACGCCTCCAAAATGCTACTACTGGTTGTGACACACCTCTCTCCTCCACCCCCTCCTCTTCTTCTTCCTCCATGGCCTCTTCCTGTGGTTTGTCCTCGGAACCAGCGGTGCTCCGTAGGCGTTCAAGGGGCTACGCAAGTACGCAGGCAAAAAGATGCCATGCCGTGCTTGCGCTGGTGTGTTTGGGGGACAGGAGCCACACTGGGGCAGAGGTCCTGTCTGCTCTGCAGGGGCAGGCCGAGAGGTGGTTGACGCCACGCCAGCTTAAGCCAGGAATGGTGGTTTGCGACAATGGCACCAACCTCCTCTCCGCCCTCCGACAGGGACAACTGACCCATGTGCCCTGTGTGGCTCACGTCCTTAACCTGGTGGTGCAGCGGTTCTTGGGCAGGTACCCGGGCTTACAGGATGTCCTGAGGCAGGCCAGGAAAGTCTGTGTGCATTTCCGCAGATCTTATAATGCCAGTGCTCGCCTGGCTGAGCTGCAAAAGGAGTTGAACCTGCCCAAGAACCGCCTTATATGTGACATGCCCACTAGGTGGAACTCAACGTTGGCCATGCTGCAGCGGCTGCACACGCAGCAGAGGGCCATCAATGAGTACCTGTGCGACTACGGCACCAGGACAGGGTCAGGGGAGCTCGGTTTTTTTTCACCACGCCAGTGGGGCATGATCAGGGATGCATGCACTGTCCTGGCACCATTTGAGGAGGCCACGAGGATGGTGAGCAGTGACAGTGCATGCATCAGTGACACTGTACCTCTTGTCCACCTGTTGGAGCACACGCTGCGTGGAATAATGGACAGGGCACTTGAGGCAGAACAGAGGCAGGAAGAGGAGGACTTCCTTGCCTCTCAAGGCCCCCTTTACCCAGACAGTGTTCCTTCTGTCCCACCCATCGCACAGGAAGAGGAGGAGGAGGAGGAGGAGGAGGAGGAGGATTGTGTCAGCATGGAGGTGGAGGCTGGCACTCAGCATCATCAGCAGCAGTCTTTTAGGGATGATTTACAGTCCCAAGAAACCAGTGGACTTGTACGTGGCTGGGAGGAGGTGGCTGCGGATCATGTCGTCCTTAGTGACTGTCAAGGTCACCTGTGGCCAGGTGACAGATGCACACCGTAGGGGGACAGGAGTGCACCGCGAGGTAGTGAACCCTATGGCTGGCTTCTGCGGATAGGAAACTGGGTGGTTGTGGAAAGCGGGACCAGAGGAGCACAACCGGGATCCTAACGGAAGCTAGAGCCAAGATTCCCCAGGGCGTGGAGTCTAAGACCCAGCAGGTCTTCTCCAGGGCCTCTAGTGGTGAGGATGTTATGCTGCAGGCTGGGACCAGGTCGCGGCCCCTGGAGTTTCCTAGCTCACGCCCCGTAGGATAAGGGGAAAAGAGGGGAAGCAGCAGCACAAGATATGAGAGAACCGAATAACAAGCTGAAGGTCAGGGGCCACAAGCAGACAAGGATAACGAAAGAACGAGCTGAAGGTCAAGGGTCACGAGCAGACAGGGATGGTTGGGGACAAGCCAATAACGTAACAGAGAGACAGACGTAGCACACGGCAGGCAGGAACCCAAACACACAATGCCTAACAAACATGTTGATCAGCAAAGCAGGCTTGCAGTGCACAGGTTAATATAGTGTTCTGTGATAGGGCCTGGGGTGGAGTCAGGCTGGGAGGAGATTATAAAGGAAGCCAGGTGAAAGGGTTCTGGCCTCTAAGATGAACACATGGGAAGGAAGGTAAGCTGACAGACAAACACTACTGCATATCCATGACAGTACCCTCCCTCTTATGGGCCCTCCCCCGCCTGGGCCCAGGCTTAAAGGGAAATCTCAGATGAAACCTCCTCAACAGATGAGGTGCAACGACATCAGATGCAGCGATCCAAGACGCCTCCTCAGGACCAAAACCTCTCCAATGCACAAGGTACTGAAGAATACCTCTGCAGAGCCGAGAATCCAGAACTTGTCTAACCTCGTACTTTAGATTATCCTCAGAGACCAGAACCAAGGTAGGGAGATGACAAGAAGATCTATTGAGGACCAAAGGCTCTCTAGGAATAAGCAAGGGCATGAGAGGATCAACAGAAATCTGAGGAGGGTCCCCTAGACCCTTAAAGATGAACTGGTCATCTAGCACAGGACCATCAAACTGGGCAGATGTCAGTGGAACCCTGAAGTCAGGTTGGTTAGAGGGTGACATGTCACAGGAGTCAAGCTGAATAGCTGAAAGACAAGCAGAATGTCCTGAACAAGAAAAAGTAGGCGGCTCACTGGGCATGGGCTGGACTGGCATAACTATTACAGAGGCCGAGTGAATAGAGTCAGGTGTAGCGACTACCTGAATCGCATCGCAAGACGTAGCGACTGCAGGACTTGTAGACAAGCTAGCCTGGCTGTGCGTCCAAGGGTGATTAGGGACAGAGAAATGTAAATGGTTATGCGACCTGGAATGAATGACCGGCTCAGGTTCACAGGGGGCAACCTTGGGTAGGCAGGACGAGGAACAGGAGGAACCCCAAGCCAGGATCTGTCCAGTAGTCCAGTCCACATGAGGAGAATGGAGCTGTAACCATGGGAGACCCAAAATTATAGGCGTTGAGGCCTTGGGTAAGATAAGGAAGGATATCCACTCCTGGTGGAGTGTCCCTACCGACATCTTAACAGGGAGGGTCTGGAAGCGGATAGGTCCCCCTGGGAGAACAGTACCATCAATCGCCAAGACCACCAATGGCGTGGTGAGGGGCAAAAGAGTAAGTCTCATGGACGACGCGATTTCCCAGTCCATGAAATTACCAGCGGCTCCGGAATCCAGATATGCTGAGACCGAATGAGAAGAAGCACCAACATGAAGGAACACAGAAAGCAGAAGACGAGAAGGGGAAGGTGATATTTCTGGGTCCAATACTCCACTTTCCAGATGAAGTGGACCCAAACGTTTTTCTGGACAAAGAGAGCAAGTGTCACGAAAATGACCTTTGCCCCCACAGTAGAGACACAGGCCTAGAGTTCTGCACCTAGCACGTTCCTCTGGGGATAGCCTGGTCCTGCCAAGCTGCATGGGTTCCTCAGCTGGCAGGAAATGCTCCACGGGTCGAGGAGAGGGGAGCTCAGGCTGACTAAGGACCAAGGAGTGCTGGCGCCGCTTTTCTAGGGTCCTTTCCTGAAAGTGAATATCGATCTGGTTACACAAGGAGATAACTCCGTCCAGATCAGTGGGGATGGTTCTTCCTGCTAATTCATCCTTCACTCTATCAGACAGGCCATGCAAAAAGGTTGCGACTAAGGCCTCATTGTTCCAGCTCAACTCAGCCAACAGTATGCGGAAATTAAGGGCGTACTGTCCCACTGAAGCAGACTCTTGGCGGAGACGTAGAAGGGCGCTGGCCGCTGAAGAGACACGAGCCGGTTCTTCAAAGATATTCCGAAAAAGTTTCAAGAAGCCAGACAGGCTAGAAACCACTGGATCATTCAGTTCCCACAGAGGGGCTGCCCAGGCTAAAGCTTCACCGGAGAGGAGGGAAATGATATAGGCTACCTTTGCCCTATCAGACAGAAAGTTTTGAGGCTGAAGCTCAAAATGAATCGTGCATTGGCTAAGGAACCCTCTGCAGGCCTTGGAGTCCCCAGAGAAACGGAACGGAGCTGGCAGTGTTAGTGAGTGTGTGGCTGCGACTGGTGCGATAGGTACCACCGCTGGTTGTACTTGAGGTTGCGGATTCGGGGTTCCCAAGGAGGCCTGAAGCTGCTCGAATCGAGAAGCCAGATCCTGGAGGAATCGCATCACCTGAGTCTGATTCGATTCCTGGGTTTCAAGTCTGTGGACTATGCCTCGCAATGGATCATCCGCGGGGATCGGGATGTCAGCCGGGTCCATGGCTGATCAAACTGTCAAGGTCACCTGTGGCCAGGTGACAGATGCACACCGTAGGGGGACAGGAGTGCACCGCGAGGTAGTGAACCCTATGGCTGGCTTCTGCGGATAGGAAACTGGGTGGTTGTGGAAAGCGGGACCAGAGGAGCACAACCGGGATCCTAACGGAAGCTAGAGCCAAGATTCCCCAGGGCGCGGAGTCTAAGACCCAGCAGGTCTTCTCCAGGGCCTCTAGTGGTGAGGATGTTATGCTGCAGGCTGGGACCAGGTCGCGGCCCCTGGAGTTTCCTAGCTCACGCCCCGTAGGATAAGGGGAAAAGAGGGGAAGCAGCAGCACAAGATATGAGAGAACCGAATAACAAGCTGAAGGTCAGGGGCCACAAGCAGACAAGGATAACGAAAGAACGAGCCGAAGGTCAAGGGTCACGAGCAGACAGGGATGGTCGGGGACAAGCCAATAACGTAACAGAGAGACAGACGTAGCACACGGCAGGCAGGAACCCAAACACACAATGCCTAACAAACATGTTGATCAGCAAAGCAGGCTTGCAGTGCACAGGTTAATATAGTGTTCTGTGATAGGGCCTGGGGTGGAGTCAGGCTGGGAGGAGATTATAAAGGAAGCCAGGTGAAAGGGTTCTGGCCTCTAAGATGAACACATGGGAAGGAAGGTAAGCTGACAGACAAACACTACTGCATATCCATGACAGTGACCCAGAGGACTCCGGACTGAATGCCTCAGCTAACCTACGCTGCATGGCCTCCCTGATCCTGCAAAGTCTGCGGAAGGATCCTCGTATTCTTCGGATCAAGGAGAGGGACCATTACTGGCTGGCCACTCTCCTTGATCCACGGTACAAGG
Source organism: Rana muscosa (assembly GCA_029206835.1). Classification (NCBI taxonomy): domain Eukaryota; kingdom Metazoa; phylum Chordata; class Amphibia; order Anura; family Ranidae; genus Rana; species Rana muscosa. Next base: position 8,837,561 of record CM055124.1, read on the forward strand.
GTAAGGTTGCGGACCTTATCTTACCGTCGCAGAGGGAGCAGAGGATGAGACAACTCCGGAAGGCCTTGCAGAAAGGTCTGTGCAACGCGTTCCCAGAGACTGGGAGGTTACAAACTCCTGGTCCTGGACAACGAGTTGCTGAGGCTTCGGGCAGTCAAAGAAGGAGCGGTGGGGAAGGTGGCCGTCTGACCGATGCGTTCAGACAATTCTTTAGTCCGCAGCCCCAAAGTATGATCGGTTCCAGCAACCATCGCCAGCGTCTGATATACATGGTCCAGGAATACCTAGGGGCAAGGTCAGACTTGGACACCTTCCCCACCGAAAATCCTCTGGCTTACTGGGTCTTGAGGATGGATCACTGGCCAGAGCTTGCACAGTATGCAGTTGAGCTACTGGCCTGTCCTGCATCCAGCGTTCTTTCAGAACGCACATTCAGTGCTGCTGGAGGATTTGTCACGGATCACAGGGTGCGCCTGTCCACCGACTCGGTTGATCGACTGACTTTCATCAAGATGAACCAGTCTTGGATCACCACCAGCTACCACACACCTGATGCTGATATAACAGACTAATTGATTTTAAAATGTCACATCCCTTCAAGACTGATGCTGATGCTGAGTGCCTGTGCTGTTATGTTGACTGGCTATCCTCCTCCTCCTCCTCAATGATACGATTAATGATGATAGCTTGGAAGATCATTTTGGTTTATGGGTGACGCCACCAGTGGCTAAGGCCCAATTTTTCAGCCCCTGTTTAACAGGGGCGTGTAATTAAAATTTTGGATGCAATACTTTGCAACAGGCCTCATTGCTGTGCTCCAAGTACAGTATCTGTGAGGGGTTGCAGTGTTGTGCCACCAGTGCCTAAGGCCCAATTTTTCAGCCCCTGTTCAACAGGGGCATGCAATTATAATTATTGATCTAATAATTCACAGCAGGGCCCATTGCTGCGCCCACCAAGAGTAACTGTCAGGCCTTACAGTGTTGTGGCACCAGCACCACCATCACCACCACCACCACCACCAAAGGCCTAATTTTTCAGCCCCTGTTCAACAGGGGCATGCAATTATAATTATTGATCTAATAATTCACAGCAGGGCCCATTGCTGCGCCCACCAAGAGTAACTGTCAGGCCTTACAGTGTTGTGGCACCAGCACCACCATCACCACCACCACCACCACCAAAGGCCCAATTTTTCAGCCCCTGTTCAACAGGGGCATGCAATTATAATTATCGATCGAATAATTCACAGCAGGGCCCATTGCTGCGCCCACCAAGAGTAACTGTCAGGCCTTACAGTGTTGTGGCACCAGCACCACCATCACCACCACCACCACCACCACCACCAAAGGCCCAATTTTTCAGCCCCTATTCAACAGGGGCATGCAATTATAATTATTGATCTAATAATAAACAGTTGTCATTGGGACGCAAAGTGAGGTGAAATGTTCTGAACAGGGGCACAGACAGCAAAAAAAATGTGACAGGGGTGATAACCGTTCCCTATGTTTTCCAAAAAGCTAAAAAAAAGGAATTTGGCATGGAGCTACACTTAAACAATGCAGCTGTTCAAAATTACAAACAGATTCTACATAAGAACAAACCTACAGTCCCTGTCTTGTATGCACCGTTTGTATACGGCTGTTCAGAGTATATAGGGCCTTTTTTATTTTGTGTGCGGGGTTCCCCTTAATATCCATACAAGACCCAAAGGGGCTGGTAATGGGCTGGGGTAGGGGGGGGGGGTTGATGGGGTAGCTATGCCATTTTTCCTAAAGATTTTCATCCATATTACCGGGACCAGACATTGCATTAAAGCCGCAAGCAGTTTTAAATGGCTTTTTTTCCTTTAGAAATGTTATTTTGTGCAGGGACAGTTCTAAACACGGGAAACACGTGGCACTTCACAGGCATACTTTAGACACCCCCCAGGTACAATATTTAAAGGAATATTTGACTTTTTTTTTTCACTTTATGCATCATTAAAATGACTGCTCCCGGAAAACGTCCGTTTTTAAAACTTATTTTTGAATTGATACATGTCCCCTGGTGCAGAAGCCGGGTTCCCAAACTCTGTTTCGGACAATAACATGGATAATAGTCGTTATAATTAGCACTTTAGAATCCGAACGTTCGCATCCATTGTATTTAATAGGGTTCTAATGTTCGTGCGAACTTTCGGTCCGTTCGCGGGTTCTGGTGCGAACCGAACCCGGGGGTGTTCGGCTCATCACTATCCCTGACTTAATAATCAGTTTACATTCTTTCCAACCAGGTGACTGGGTCGTTGTAAAGAAGCTTGAGGGATGAGACCATGCCAGCCACTGCAAGAAGCGGCTCAACCACACCAAAGAATGAGGAGTATCTTTTGTTTATTTATATTTTTGTTGTTTAGTAAATTTTAGCAAGGGTAACGATGAAAAGCATCCCAAGTTATTATGTAAAGTGTATGTACTGACAAGCTCAGAAAGCGAACAGGACCGATGGTCTGTTCTGAGTCTTCACCGAGTTTTAGTCCCCAGCGATGACAGCGGTACATGCCATTTATGATGATATTATGGGTATGAGGAGTTTTGACAAACTAGTGAAGACTCCAGACAGACACTTGTCAATGGAATCTAACGATGCATTTTTAGAGGGTAAAATTGTTTAGTTTTAATGGCTCTGTCTCTTGTCAGTTTGGGTATCTAGGCAGCCCACAAGTGTGTTTGAACTTTAGTTTAGTGTTTATGCGGATCTGCAGCTTATAAAGGTAATTACCCCAAAGCAAGAAGTTCATGCGTGATGGTGAAGCTGTCCCAACATCTTAGGTCGCGGCCGATCGTGAGGATCTGATGGCGCAGGAAATTAAGAATGGCAGGGACAGCTAGAAGGGATTTGTTCACCAACCCCGACCAGGTCTGGGCATGGGGTCCTGGATGTACAAGGTGGGGGGGCTCGGGCTTGGGATACGATTGAACAATTCTCATCCGTTAAGGATAGGGTTCTTCATGTAATTGTTGAAGCCAGAGCTGTAGCTAAGTGAAGGTTGAGAGTCTATTTTAAGGGTCTGGGAATCTTTGGGGGTCTAATTTTTATTTTACAGCGGATCGTGGTTAAAGGAAGTGGGAATATATATACTCATGTAGTTTTATTTCTATTCTTTCTATGTCGTGACGAGGTGCTCCTGTTGCCGGATTTGACGCGTGACCAGAGTTTCCTTGATGAGACGCCCCGAAACCGGACCCACATACAAGACACAGAGGATCACAGACCGATCGGCGATTACTACAGCTCACCATGTCGTGTCCTCCTTTATAAGTCATGCCCCTGAAGAGTAGAGTCTACATGTCAAGCCGTGTTTTCCTTTTTATGGACTAAGGACTGATTCATCTCCGGGTGTAAGAAGCAGATCAACTTTCATCGAGGGACACATGGGGTGCATATGACAAAAAAAGGGAGGACTGTTGTGGAGATTTTTATGGAGATGTATTTAATATGTATTGTCATAGTGTCACCCAGTGTTAGTACTTCCGCAACCCGCTCTAAAAGAGCTGATTGGGGTAGTCTGAGGCTGGTTGAATCCCGTCTGATAGGGGAAAACGTCTTGAGGTTGGAGTGTGATGTTTGCAGGGTGCGGATATGTCCACCGACGGGGGCCCTCTGTGCATTAGCACGGACGATCCTTGAGGAGGGGATGTCCTCGCTCTGCAACAACATCATTGGTTATGAGCAGATGCGTGCTCTTGTCTCTGCTGTGTCTGATCAACATTGGTTGGGATTCGTAGTGCGCGTCTGCAGATAGCCTCCCTCCCCCATTCAATAATAGTATAATCTTAAAATGCGTTATTCTATGGAATAGCGCAGAATAAGAATTCCTATCAACGGTAACTTTAGCCATCATACGTTATTGTATTCATTGTATGTATTATTGTATTGAATCCTTTAAGCTATATTTCTTGAGTGGGATTCATGTATGGCATCTCCTGTTGGAAGGAATGTCCTTGTATTGCCATTTTCCTGTGTGGAAGGGACATCCTGTGATGTCCCCGCCCATGGGGGAGGGGATTGGTTGCTGCAGCCAATCACCTCCTGTCTGAGATCTTTTGAGTTTAATAAAAGCCTATGATTAGGCGTCGGCTTGGCAGTCATGCTGGTATGCTGAGATGAGAACATAGCTGTGTTGGTGCTTTCCTTGAATGAATGATGGGACGAATGAACGGTGAGTGGAACTTAGCTTAACTTAAAGATAGCATTATTGCAAAAAGATGAAATCTGAAGTGTGCTTAGATAGCACAGGAATTATGGGCTGTGTGCTCTGTAAACAGCAGCCTAGAAATTCCACAACACTAACCACTACGAATTTTTGATATTTATTTATCCTTATTAGTCTTGAATTTATTTTGCACTGTAGTCACTTTATTATTACTTACGAAATTGTTGAGGATTTATGTTTATTCCCTGCTTAGGGATCTATGGGAATTTGTAGGATTATTATTCATGAGTTTACAGCACTGCATTGGAGGAATTTCTTTCACATAGAGGGTCTGACAGTTGACCGTATCACATACACTGTTCACTTTGCATGCACAGCTCATGGTAACACTTATAGCAGTGAGGTACCCCACTGTGGTTTTTGTCTGAATATCTAGATCCCATCTAGCATATTTGTCTGATTATCTAGATCCCATTTAGCAGTTTTTCATTATATAGCCATATAAAGAGAGACCTGACAGATCGCTCTTCGGTCTACCGTTAGTGCCACTAACCCCATTACGTTTGTTTTTTATCTATAGAGCCCTCCTTTGGGGAGCTCATTAGGGGGGGCTGCAACCTATTATTTATCCTAAGCGCGGAATTCCCATTGTTTTAGTTAATCCGCAAGGTCACTATGTCATTATCCGTGGTTTTTGGCAGACACAAGCAGTCATCTTCTGCGCCCTCTATGCCCCAAACACCCGCCAACATTGATTCCTAGCAAAGGTCCTCACTCGCTTATCCCGAACGCCCCACGACTTCCTCGTAATCGGGGGGGATTTCAACCTCTCTCACTCCGTGGCCTGCAACCGCCTCACGGTGAGCCCCCAGGCCTCGCAATTTCGAGCCCTAAGGGACTCTAAGCTCTTCCGCCAGTTTACCAGAACGCATGCTCTTTTCGATGCCTGGAGGGCTCTCCATCCATGCGACCGCCAGTACACCTTTTACTCGGCCCCTCAGCATACCCACTCGCGCACTTCTTTGTCAACAACAATACGCTCAACATCACCGATTCAGCACAGATACTCCACATTTATTGGTTTGACAATGCCCCTGTTACATTAACACCAAACCTCCGCGCGTTTCCCTATGTAGGCCCTACAACTGGCGGCTGAACAACTTTCTTTTGCAGCACGTCCCCTCTAGAACTGAACTAGAATCCACCCTAAAATATTATTTTACTGAAAACGACACCCCGGACGTCTCCCTCGCCACACAGTGGGGGGCTCATAAGACAGTCCTTAGAGGTCGCTGCCTTGCCCTTTCCTCAGCTCTGAAGAAGGATGCCAGAGCTGCCAAGCTACAAGCTGAAAAGCAACTTAGGGACCTGGAGGCCCAGCTACAATCCTCCCCGTCCTTGTCACTCCTTAAACGACACACCCGCATATGATTATCGCTTCAGGAACTTGCGATGGTTCAGGTGGAGAAAGAGCTGATCCAATTGAAGCAGCTATATTATGACAAGGGCAACAAGGCACAAGCACTACTGGCCAGGAAACTGGCTGACCGAATGCACACCTCTACCCCACACTAAATAAAGAACCAATCAGGCTGCATGCTATCCCACCCCCAGGACATAGCAAACACATTTGCGGACTTCTACACTGGCCTGTACAACAAAACTGAGATACCACATAATCGCCCCCACGCCAGACCTAGTCGACAGAATGATTATTTAGAGCAGGCTGGAATTCCCCAACTTCAAGCCTCAGATTTACTCATGCTCAACGCTCCTACTACCGGGGAGGAACTCACGTGGACTATAAAAGCCCTACCCGCTCACAAGTCCCCCGGACCGGACGGGCTACCATATGAATACTACAAAACTTTCCTCCCCCTACTGCTCCTGCATATGACTAAACTGTACAATGCATTCCTACAGCAAACCCTCATCCCGAATGACATTCAAAACTCCTTTTTAACCCTGATCCCAAAACCAGACAAAGACCCTTCCTCCTGTGCCAGCTATAGACCCATAGCCCCATTAAATTCTGACATAAAAATATTCCCGAAAATCCTCTCAATGCGCCTGAACGCGATCCTACCCGCCCTGATCCATAAGGACCAGGTGGGCTTCGCCCCCCCCTCCGCCAAGCAGGCGACAACACGAGAAAGGTCATAGACCTAATCGATGTGGCCAATAGAGACAACTCGGAATCATTGATTCTGAAGCCTCGTACACACGACCGAGTTTCTCGTCCAAAACAGTCAAGAAAAGTGCCGCGAGAGTTTTTTTGTCTAGAAAAACGTTCGTGTGTATGGTTTTACGACGAGAAAATTGCCGAGAATCTCAACGAGAAAATAGAGAACCTGCTCTCTATTTTCTCGTCAGGATTCCAGATTTCCTCGTCGTGTTTCTCGTCGGCCTGTTTTGTGACGAGAAAATGGTTCGTGTGTATGCTTTAACGACTCTTCCAAAAGCGCGCATGCTCACAAGCAACTATGAGACAGGAGCGCATCTTCTGGTAAAACAAGCCTTCGTAATGGAGAGAGCATATTCGTCACGCTCAAAAATATTTCATTGTTTAAATGTTCTGCATTGAAATCTTCGTTAGAATGTTACATTAATTAAAACGAGTGACCTTCTTTTGCTGCTGATATTCACACAGAGTTATGCCTTATTTTTAACCTTTTTCATGCTGCTCTTTATCAGATTTATGTGTATTATATCGTGCAAGTTTTTAGGAATAATTTAAATGGTTAGATTTTTCAAAATGATGTTAATTATAACTTCACAATGTTTTGATAGTGATCTCCCATTTAATTTTGGAATCTATATTATTTAAATTTCCCACCATGTTTTTGTGCTAATCAGATTTAGTTATTCTTTTTTGGGGGGGGGGGTGATATCTGTCCCTTTTATTGTCAGTCAAATGTATCTGCTTACTCCAAAGCTTGATTTTGTTTATTTAAAAATACACATAGTCAAGTATGAACTTAAACAAAAATCACATTTATTCATGTTTATAAATTAAATAAAGAGAAGGCAGCGCTGGAGAAGCTGCTGCCATTTGTGCATCCCAGGGACCCCAGAGCACACAGCAACCCTGTGTGGACACTAAAATTGGGAGCTTGAGAAGGCCAACATTTCTGAACACAATCTGATGCTGGCCTCCCAGAGGTCAGGAACAGCAGCAGGTGATATATATGTCCCAAGTGTGTGGTACTACAACAGGCTGCCTTCTGTCCGACCACAATGAAGCAAGGCCATCACTTCCTCTTCTTCCTGGCAACCTTCCCTGCAGCCTTTCCTGAAGCCTTCCCTGCAGCCTTTCCTGAAGCCTTCCCTGCAGCCTTCCTTCTTCGTTTGGCTGGAGGCTGGCCCACTGGAGGGGTACTCCTGTCAGGAGGAGGAGGTGGAGGTGTAGCAGAAGGGGGTGGGGCAGAAGAAGAAGGTGGAGGTGTAGCAGAAGGGGGTGGGGCAGAAGAAGAAGGTGGAGGTGTAGCAGAAGGGGGTGGGGCAGAAGGTGGAGGTGTAGCAGAAGGGGGTGTGGCAGAAGGTGGAGGTGTAGCAGAAGGGGGTGGGGCAGAAGGTGGAGGTGTAGCAGAAGGGGGTGGGGCAGAAGGTGGAGGTGTAGCAGAAGAAGAAGGTGGAGGTGTAGCAGAAGGGGGTGGGGCAGGAGGTGGAGGTGTAGCAGAAGGGGGTGGGGCAGAAGAAGAAGGTGGAGGTGTAGCAGAAGGGGGTGGGGCAGAAGAAGAAGGTGGAGGTGTAGCAGAAGGGGGTGGGGCAGAAGAAGAAGGTGGAGGTGGAGGTTGAGGTTGGGTCAGTTGGGCCACCTCAAATATGGCAGTATTGGGTGTAATTTTCTCCATCACCCCCTTGTTGAGCAAGGTGATGAGCAGGGGCTCGCATAGGAGGCGTTGCTCCATGCTCATCACCTTGAACTTAGCCTCCACTAGGCCGGCAATGGCCTCTTCAGGGGATGTGGGCTCCTTGAGGGTGGCATGGGCCTCTTTAATAAGGGCCATTGCTGCCTCACTGGTGGTCCTGTCCCTCCTGCCTCTTTTGTGAAGCCGGATGGGAGGCACCTGGGATCTGGTGCTTCTCCTTTGCCCTGCCACCTCCTGTCTGCCACTGGGCCCTGCCACCTCCTGGCTGGCACTGGGCCCTGCCACCTCCTGGCTGGCACTGGGCCCTGCCACCTCCTGGCTGCCACTGGGCCCTGCCACCTCCTGCCTGACAGTTTCCAGACCCTCCTCCTGGCTGATTTCATCCTGTGTATGAAAAAGGAACATAGTTTAATATGTTGGTTTAATCTTTGCATCAAACTTTGTAATCCTGATTGAAGCAATTAGAATGTAAATGCATAAATCCTTGCTTTAAATTTACCACTACATCAGATTGACTATTTAGCACCCAATTAAGTGCAGAATAATGTCTACAGATCTTGATTTCACTTGTGGAATCCAAAATAATGTATGTTTCTCATCTTGACATATTTGTCAAACATTAATTTTATCCCAATACATTTTCAGTTAATACTATACCTGGCTCCAGATGGCCAAATCAGGATCATCCAGGATGGCTGCCTCCTCTTGCTCCAGAGAAGGCTCAGGTTGGCTGCAGGGAAGTCTGGGGGGAAGAGTGGAGAGTGATGGCCTTGTCTCAATGTGGTCATCCAGGAAGGACATCCTGTTGTAGTACCACAAAATCGGGACATAAACATCATCTGCTGCTGCTCCTGACCTCTGAGAAGCCAGCACCTTAGAGCGTTCAGTCCTGTAGGTACCTCTCAAGCTCCCAATTTTAGTGTCCACTTGTTTTGCTGTGGCTGTGGGCACCTTGGTATGCACAAATGGGAGCAGCTTCTCCAGCGCTGCTTTTCTCACCCCTCTTTTTTTATGGATGGGGTTTTTCGTCTCCCACAGAGCCGGCAGCTCCCTTACACGGTCAATAAATTCCGCCAGGAACTCTTTGTCGCTAATAAAGACATTCATATTGTATCTGCAAGTTAAATAAATTATATTTAACTAATGTGAGGCAAACAGTCTAACCTCCTTAACATCGTAGTCACCATATATATCATCCAACAATCTCAAGACAGTATAGGCCAACAATTTTTACAAGTCACAAAATCACATACCTTCGTTCGCACGTCCGTCACTTGAACTCCTCTCTCCGCACACCGAATGTACTATAGTCACATGTGTGTTTGCTATATACACACCACGCATGCGTCAAAATTCGAACACGTCGCTCCGCACACGTCGCCCGCCCATGACGTTCTAACTAACATCTTTTCCCCGCCCCTTCTCTTTCGGCGCGCAGACAGATATGGCGGAGTTACAGCAGGTGTCTGATAATTCCGCTACTAACGAGGAGACAAGCCCGGAGACCGAGGACACGCCACGATCAAGGAGGAGATTCAAGGCATCGAATATGTCTTTGGCGGAGATGGTGGACATCTTGCTCAAGGCTGATTATGATGCCAAGCATGGGCCGTATAGCAAACCAAATAGAAGGAAGGCCAAAATCCTCACTAAAGTTGTGAAGAGTCTGAAGGCGAATTTCGGGGTGAAACGCTCAAATGAGCAGCTCAGAAAGAGGTGGTCAGACCTCAAACTGAGGGAGCCAGACCAGTTGAGGAGCATAAAGAGAATGCTCGCTAAAAGTAAGTAAAATGTAGACTTTTCTGCTATTAATCTTTTTATAAACTGACATGTTATTTATTTTTTTCTCATATTGGACTCCCTTCCAAAATGTAATATTTTGAACTTGGTTGGGCACAGTAATCGTTCGTTACGTTACCGACACTTCGTTCGGCCACTATCCGCGCTTTTGGCTTATTTTAGAGCCACAAAAGTAATTAGACATCTGCCATTTTTGATCAAATATTGTTGATAATTTTTTAGTCTAGATGATGTGTTTGTAAAGAGAATGAAATGCAAACTTTTAACAGTGTAAAGGAGAGGACACTCAGCAGCTGCTTCCACATCTGTACTTTGGAGCACTATAGTGTGGGCCACCAGACCCGCCTTTTTTGGGTGTCCCACACAGGTGCATCAGAGAATTTTTGTGGTGCCTCCATGTCAAAAAAATTACATCCAAATGTGAATACTAAACATATTTTGGGTCATAAATAATGCATTCTTCTTTAAATTCCGCACAAACACACACTTGTACCCCACTTCCAAGCAATTTAGCCTGTTTTTATTTTAACAATGAGATTTACAGTGTGATAAATAGACCTTTTGTTTTATTCTCATAGGGGAGAGAAGACTGGGAGGAGGACACTCCAGGGAGCACATGCACCCCACAACTTCCAAGCAACCCCAAACTCCCAAAGACCCACAACTGAAGGATGTAGAGGAAGTTGAGGTGGAGGAAGGAGAAGTGCAGGAAGGAGAGGTGGATGACGTTGTGGATCTGGTCACCACAACAGGTCAGTATCTGTCACCACAGCTTCAGGTAAGAGAGGTAGGCCTGCAGAGTTATAAAATACATTTTTTTTTTGGTTTTTAGGGGATGTAAATGTTGTGAAGGATAGTACACGGTTCTCTGCTGACAGTGCCCTCCGCCTCATCCAGCAAGTGATGGAATGTAGCACGGAACTGGACCTAATTAAACAAAGAATCCATGTGATGGAACAAACATTTAAAGACATTCTCGATGTTTTGGGGAGAATTCAATAAGCCATCCAAACACATTTGTTTTTACATGTTTGTTTTTGTAATTTTTTGATTTTTTTTGACTATCAAACCAGCCAAAAATTGAATATGCACACAGTGTGTCAACATGTGCTATCTGCCATCAGGGGATATCCATGTACGTCTTTTGTGGGTGCAACCCCTTCCTCGTATCTAAAGTCGGTGAACTGAGAAAGGGGATGCACCCCCAAAACACGTCCATTGATCACCCCTGATGGCAGATAGCACATGTTGACAATAGGGATCAGGATTGTAAACTTCCTAGATGAAAAAAATCCCAAATGTGTGCATATTCAATTTTTGGCTGGGCAAGGGGTGGCAGGACCCCATATTAGGACGGGCACATAGAGACATAGTTTGTGTAAGTGAATGTCTCCGATTGCTCAGAGGTATCCAATGTTGTAATTTTTGAAATGCAACTGTTATTTTTGTATTTTCATCAGCAAAAAATTGCCGGGTTGGGGCCAGGCCAACCCAAAATAAAAAAAAATAAAAAATAAAAATGAAGAGAATGTGCACAGAGTAAAAGATTTGACCACAAACAACGTGTAGCTTCTTTTTATAATACCCTCTAAGCTTATTTGGTTCTTTTGTAAGGTTACATAGTGAAATGGTTGTTATTTACTAAAGTAAAATACACTTGCCACTACAAATGCACAAAGACAAACTAGGAGACAGGAAAGAACAAATAATTAAAGGTTTAAACAAGCTTTTTATTGGGATACTTAGACATAGGCTGGCATAGGAATTGCCCCCCTACCCGTGAAATACTCCATGTATTTGTCCCGAACCTCACGGGCATTTTGGGGGGGCAAGCCAGGACGGGCAGATTCCAGGCCCGGCAGGGGATTTGCAGGGGAAAGTCCAGCCTCTGGCAAAACTGAGGCCATATATGAATTAGATTTGCGGCAAAGAAAATTGTGTAGCACACAGCAGCATAACACTACATAGTTTATTTTGTAGTCCGCCAAGTGGATGGAAGTCATAAAAAGGCGGAACCGGCTGGCCATTATGCCGAAGGCATTTTCAACGACTCTTCGGCCCCTGGCCAGCCGGTAATTGAACACCCTCTTCTCTGGGGTCAGGGTCCTCTGTGGAAATGGCCTCATAAGATGCCGTCCGAGTCCGAAGGCTTCATCAGCCAAAAAAACAAAGGGGAGTCCTTCAATATTCCCTGCATCCGGTGGCAATGCAAGGTCGTCACTCTGGAGACGGAGGGCAAACTCCGTCTGGATGAAGGATCCCCCATCGGACATCCGGCCATTTTTCCCTACATCAACATAGAGGAATTCATACCGTGCTGACACCACCGCCATCAGCACAATGCTATGAAACCCCTTGTAGTTGTAGTAGTAGGACCCAGAACGGGGTGGCGGCACGATGCGGACGTGCTTCACGTCTATGGCACCACCGCAGTTGGGGAAGTCCCACCGCGTGGCAAACTCCGATGCCACAGTCTGCCATTCCTGTGGCGTGGAAGGAAGCTGTGGAGTGAAACAAGATGAAATAATATTAGAAAAACAAAGTCATACATTACAAGGAAATTCTATCCAAAAAAATTAGAGGCCAACATCAATCAAATTATACGTTTATTAAGGTGTTTAAAAAAAGTATAATGGAAGGCTCATTTATCATATTCATCACCCCCTCTGATGGGCCATTACTAAATTATTTTGGGGGGGGGGGGGATGTGTTTGGCCACAGGATAGCATTGCAGTGGCGGTGCGTCCAGAGTGGGCGCTGGAGCACTGCCCCCTCTCTCCTGTGCCCATCACTCAGAACAATACATAGGTTCATGCGTTGCATGAACCTATGTATTGTCTATGCCGCACACTATTCAGGTGGATGGCCTCTTGTAAAGCGACCGACATATGAATCATTGCGGCATTTAGGGGGTTCAAATTGCATAGCAGAAACAGGTAGTAAAATAGTCTTGCACATTACAACCTGAGGGATGTAATTGGCTTCCTAAAAGTAAAATCAGGGACGCAGGGGGGGGGGGGGGCATTCCTTGGGTAAACACTGACAGGCTGCTCTGCCAATCATGTTCACCAAGTCTGTTTAATGGTAACATGATTGGCTGATGCAACATGAAGAGAAGGAGAAGACATCAAGGACAGAAGAAGGATGGCGCTGACCACAAGAAGGTAAGTGCAGGGCTGGGGGGAAACTGGCTGCATTAGAGGGGACTAAATGGCTGCATTTGAGGGAACAAAATGGCTGCATTGGAGGGGACAACTGGGGTCGTTTAATAGGCACCAGAGCAAAAAAGGAGGAAGTTTATTTCCTAAATTGGGGTTTGAACCCCCAAACATTTGGAGCAACAGGCGCCCCTGCTGGAAAAGTTAGTGAAGGGAAATATTTATGGAGGAGAAAAAAGGGGCAATCTAAAGCTTCCAACATGCATGGGGACAAAGGGGACATTCTCAGCATATTACAATCATGGTAATTAGGGAAGGATGAAAGAAATACAATACATTAGCATACATGTAATACATAAAATGTGAGGTTAAGGGAGCAAACTTACCCTAATATAGTCCTCCTGCAGGACTTGGATGATGGCAGAACAGGTGTCTGGGATTATGAGGCCCAGAGCCTGGGGGGAGATGCCTGTGGTGAACTTCAAGTCCTGAAGACTTCTCCCTGTCGACAGGTAACGCAACGTGGCGATGAGCCTCTGCTCAGCACTGATGGCTTCCCGCATAACGGTGTCCTTCCTGGTAATATAGGGGGACACCAAAGCCAAAAGTTCCTGAAAAACGGGGTCAGACATCCGCAGAAAATTCCTGTAGTCCTCAGGATTATTCTCGACGATCTCCCGCAGCAGAGGCATGTGGCAGAATTGGTCCCGCTGGAGCAACCAATTCTTGGTCCATGAACTCCTCCTCACACTATTCATGGACTGGCCTTGGTCCAAAACAAGCAGACCAACACCAAGCGCACGCACAGCACGAACTCGACGACGAGAACGTCCAGGCGACATGGCTAGGAAACGGTCGTCTATTCAGAACGTACAGAACGCACTTTAGAACAGCAAGGCCTATGAATAACGAACTGAAAATCAGAAACGAACAGGCAAGAACGCACTGTAAAACAGATACGACCTGCCTAGACACCCTGAAAGTCAAGATACGAACCCACAAGCACAAACTGAACGGCAAAAAACGATCTGAAAAGTACGAAGACTGAAAAGCGCGAATCGTCTTTCCCAAACTTTTACTTCACACGCGGTAACACAAGATCAGCAAAAGCAGCCCAAGGGGTGGCGCCAAGAAAAAAGATCTTCCCCTTTATAGTGCCGTCGTACGTGCTGGACGTGAGTGCGGAGAACAACGAGGAAATTGGGAAATGACAGTGTGTACGCATAGAAAGCTTGACGAGAAAATCGACAAGCTTAACAAGAATCTCGTCGAAAAAAACGACGTGTTTTTTACGACGAGAAACTCGGTCGTGTGTACGAGGCCTGAGTCTCTAGACACAGAAAAGGCATTTGAGGAAAACCTCCACAGAAAAATCAAGAACAACAGCAAAGGATGGAAAAATGGAGAGAAAAAGAAATAGATAACTTCAAGTTACCCCCTACTAAACAGGACATGGTATAGATGATGGCACATTTAGAATGCATGATCAAAGGTGAACTGAATGCGACCAGAGCAGAAATTCAGAATGTACTAATAAGAGTTGAAGAATCCGGAGAACAGTTAGATGAACATAAAAAAGCTATCATGGAACTGCGGGAGAGGGCGGAATGAGATTGGATAGAAATTAGGAATATTCAATGTAAGCTTGAGGATCAAGAAAACAGGAACATACTAAACAATTTAAGGGTTTGTGGGCTGCCAGAATCCGTGAAAAACAATGACCTAGAAAACGTGGTCCGTGAAGTGTTCAATAAAATAATGAAAAAAGAAGTGCTAACTCCCATAGCTTTTGACAGAATACATAGAGTGCAGAAAACCATGAAAGCACCACCTGAGATGGCGAGAGATAGTTATAGTGAGATTTTCCCAATATGAAATAAAACAACAAGTTCGGCATGGTACGAGAAATTCTGAAGTTTATGAATATGACGGAGCCACGTTATTTATTTTTAAGAGAGACACTCTCACGCAGAACAGCTTTGAAACCCCTGATAAATCAATTACAAGAAAAAAAGATCTCTTATAGATGGGGATTTCCAGCATGCCTGGAAAAAACTAAAGAATATCAGACACTTTGCGATTTCCAGAAGATTTGAAAGAATTTTGCAGTAAAATGGACCTGCCATGTATTAATCTAGAAAACTGGGAAAAGAAACCTCCAGAATGGGAGAAGTTTAAAAATCAGTCATGGAATAGAGCATAGAGGCCCCATAATAGGAAAAGAAAAAAAAAAGAAGAAAAGGGAAGGGGGAAGAAAGGGAAGAGAAAGGAAGGGAAGCAGAAAAAATAGAAGAAAAGTAAAATGGGGGAATGGGGGGAAGAGCCCCGGGGGCTCAGGCGGGTATTTACAGTCCCCCAAGAGAGGTCCAACCAGGCTTGGAGCCCGGCAACAGGTCCCAACCTGGTGGATCATAACATTGATATTCAATGTAGGGAAGGGTGGGAGGTGGGCGGAGGGTGGGAGGAGGGTTGTACAGGGGGATGATTGGGGGGGAGAATAGGAGGTGAAGGGTTATGTTTTGTTGCGTTGGTTATTGTGGGGTGCAATGAATGGATCAACCTTTGAAAATGGAAAGAGGTTTTCTTTATCTTCTTTCTTGTTTTTTTTTCTATACCGTGGCTATACGCTCCTGGATGTATACATCTAACCCTTTGGAAAAATGGCTCCTCTGAAGATAGTGACATATAACATTAGAGGGTTAAATAGCCCTAGTAAGAGGTATCAAATACAGCAGGAATTGAAAAGCTGGTCATCAAATATTGTCTTTTTGCAGGAGACCCACTTTAAGTTGTCATCCAGGGCTGGATTGAACTAAAGGGATAGCAATAGGATTTGATAGAAATACCCCCTTTTCTTTAAAAGCCATAGAGTCAGACTCTGAAGGGAGGTATTTATTTATCAAGGGCTCCCTGTTTAATAAAACATACATATTAGCTAATATTTACTGCCCTAATACTCACCCCTGCTTCTTTTTTAGGAAAGTACTGAATAAATTGGAAAACTTTTAAAGATCATGGCAGGAGATCTCAATTTTGTATTCGATCCAGCCCTGGATACCCAACCTGTTTCTCTACGTTCAGAAGGAAAATATCTTAGGGCAGTCAAACGAAATTTACATCAGCAGCAATTAGTGGAGGCATGGACAATCTTACACCCGAGGGGGAAGGATTTTACATACTACTCTCAGGCACACTCCTTCTATTCGATAATTAATTATATATTTTTTAGACCATCAGCTTCTAGAGGGGTTACTGAAGGTGGAAGTGAAATCAATAACCCTCTCGGATCATGCCCCAGTTATGGCTAGCCTGGATTTAGAGGATATACCGGATAGGCAAAGATCTTGGAGGTTAGATGAATCTCTTTTATATGACCACAATATTTTTGAAGCCTTAGAAGTGGATCTGAGCTTGTTCTTTAAAGAAAATAATGTAGAGAACATTGCACCAACTATACTGTGGGAAACCCATAAAGTATTTATCAGAGGGAGATTAATAGCAGACGGGGCTAAGAGAAAGAAAATGTGAATAGCGCAAAAACAACGGATCCTGCAGGAAATCCAGGAGCTGGACAGATACACAAAGGGTTAAAGAGGAAGTAAACACTCTTTTTTTTCCCTGAAATAAAACCCTGCAAGAGAAAGGCATAATGAGCTAGTATGCTATGCATACTAGCTCATTATGTTGCACTTACCTGAGATCGAAGCCCCCGAAGCGCTACTCGTTCCCCTCCGCCGCCGCTGCCATGTCCCCTCCGAGCGTCTTCCGTGTATCGCCGCTCGGGCGCTGTGACTGGCCGGAGCGGCGATGACATCACTCCTGCGCATGCGCGCGGTCCCGGCATTATCCCATTCCGAAAACTGGTGCGCCTGCGCCGTTGTCTATGGCGCGCATGCGCCGTAGACATCGGTGCAGTGTTTTCTGCAAATATCTCCTAACCGTGTAGGTTAAGGAGATATTTCTTGCACCTACAGGTAAGCCTTAATCTAGGCTTACCTGTAGGTGCATGTTGTCAGAGTGGGTTTACAACCACTTTAAATGACAGTAAAATAATGGCTGAATTAACGGGAAAGCAGGAGGTACTGAAGGATCTGTTGGAACAGGATACAAAAAAGGTATTTCTGAAATCAGCTAAAAGACAATATGAATTTGGTAATACACCTGGGAGACTGCTGGCGGGGGCAATTAAACCTAGATGGAACCTGAATTAGATCGCAAAAATAAAAGATAAAAAGGGAGTGATGAAACATTCAACTAGAGATATCAGTAACATTTTCTTAGAGTATTATCAATCATTATATAAAGTAAGTGACAGTCAAGACTGTGATGATAAACAAAATAGAAAAAATAAAATCGAACGGTATCTTCGGAAGATAGAGCTACCAGCTATATCAGAAGAAGATTCAAGTAAGCTTGATAGCGATATTTCTAAGTAAAAGATAGAGCAGGCAATGAAAAATAGTAAGGGTGGGAAAAGTCCAGGGTCAGATGGATATACGTCCCTATATTTTAAAAAATTCCTTGGAATCCTGATGCCCTACTTCCATCTTTACATGAACTCCATTGGGGGAGGAACGAAGATATGTAAGGAAGCTCTGGGGGCCTATATAACAATCTTGCCAAAGGAAGGGAAGGATCCAACATTATATTCCAGCTTTAGGCCAATTTCCCTGATTAATGAAGATATTAAAATCTACACGAGGATCTTGCCTGAAAGATTGAAGCTTTACATGCCAGATTGTATAGAGAGGGATCAGGCAGGCTTCGTTCCCGGCAGGGAAGCAAGGGATAATATATTAAGGACACCCCTTTTAATGCATGAAGCAAAAAAGGGAAAGAAATCTGCTCTTTTCCTATCAGTAGATGCCGAAAAGACTTTCGATAGGGTAGATTTGGAATATATGTTGCAGACATTATATAAATTTGGCCTAGGCCAACAAATGCTTAGGTGGATAGAGGCTTTATATTCCAACGCCACGGCCCAAATTCAGGTGAATGGAAATCTGTCAGAGACATTTAGGCTCTATAATGGAATGCGTCAGGGATGTCCACTCTCCCCCCTACTTTTTGTGTCCTCCTTAGAACCCTTCCTAGCTTCCATAAGAGCGAATTATGAAATCGAAGGCATAGAGATCTCTGGGCAAGAGCATAAGATATCTGCGTTCTCAGACGATATTATGCTATATATAACGAATCCCAGGCAATCACTCCCAAAGATCCTGGAAGAATTGGTTGAATACGGGGAGGTTTCGAACCTTAAGATTAATATGGAGAAAATGGAGATACTAAATGTTTGTGTCCCCCCAAAGGAGAGAAGAGAACTTAGAGCTCTTTTCCCCTTTGTGTGGAAGGAAAAAGGACTAAAGTATTTAGGAGTATTTCTATCAGCACTAACAGCAGATTTATACCAGGATAACTATCTACCTCTTTTGAATAAAATTAAACAAGACCTAAAAGGATATCCTGCATATAGATTGATAACCTCTATGGACGATGGGTTGATGTGCCCCTTGGAGAGGTGGGAAACAGAACTGAACCAATTAGTACTGGAGAAACTGAAGGGAAAGGTTATGGACTATGTCCATTCCACCTCAATTGACACAAGGATAAAATAAATTAATTATAAATTATTGACTAAGTGCTACGATGTCCCATCTAAAATGCATAAAATGAACCATGAGTTATCACCTTTATGTTGGAGGGATTGTGGGAAGGAAGGAACCCATGCCCATATATGGTGGCAGTGTAGTATGATCCAGCCCTATTGGGTGGAAGTATTGGACATAATTAAAAAGATAGATGGGACGGAAATAGAATTAGATCCCTGGAAATGTTTATTCCATGCGATTGGGGGCTCTAGGAAGAAGTATAGAGCCGCACTCACTCCATTTCTGCTGAACACAGCGAAAGCACTAATCCCGAAACATTGGAAAACAAAGGAAACACCAACGATAAAGGATTGGCTTAGAGAAATAGATAGAACGAGGATAATGGAAGAACTAATATGTTGCCAAAGGGATATAGAAATAAGATTTCAGGGTACCTGGAAGAAATGGCTAGAATTTAAACAGTCCCCAATTTAGCTGGGAATTATGGGGGATGGAGGGAGTACTTAGGGGCGTGCCCCCTGACGTTCTCCACCCATACCCCCCCTTCCCATGGAGGAGGAGGAGGGAATATGATTCCCCTACCTGTCTACCTCCCCCCTTTTTCTTCACAATTTGAGGGGGATAGTAATGGGGATAGAGAGATGAGAATCTCCTCGCCTTGAAAGTAAAGATAAATAGGCACAGGTAAGAGGGGACACAGATTTGTCTATATTGGGGTAATATTGTTTTTTTTTCTTCCATCTGGGGAGGGATAGGGGAACGGGCCTGCTCCCATGCCTCTTATTCTCTTTTTTTTTTTTTCAGATGACCCAAGAGAATTAAGAGTATATGCTGCAGTATAGATTCATAATTCATAATTCGTGTACCTATATGTATTTTTTTTATGTATTTATGTGTACTTTGAGATTGTTTTGTAGTTTTATGAACTATTTGCAAATTGTTTTGCAAAGTATGTAAGCTTTTTTTTTTTTTTATCTGTAAAAACTTAATAAAAATGATTTAAACAGAAAAGGCATTTGACCGACTCGGTTGGCCCTTCATGCTCGCTACATTACGCCACATGGGGTTTGGAGGACCTTTCCTGCGGGCGGTACAACACCTCTACACTAACCCCACATCGCAGGTAAAAAAAACTTTCGCCACCTCGCCCACCTTCCCATACAATAATGGTACCCGCCAGGGCTGTTCGCTCTCCCCCCTGCTATTTGCCTTATGCGTTGACCCCCTGGCGGCGACCATTCGGGGAAACCCGGACATTCAGGGTATATCGGTAAGGGGAAAATAATTCAAAATATCTCTGTTTGCGGATGACATTATCCTCACCCTAACCCAGCCCAGGATTTACCTACACAACCTACACGCTGAACTCGATAAATATGGGGCGCACACCTATACCCCACTAGGCTTATGTTTCAATATGTTTATTCAAGTTTTGTCATACAAAATGTATAAAAGGCGCATCATAACATTGTACAGTCACAATCAACATTCGAGGCCACATAGTGAAGATCCCTGCGTGTAGGAGTCCATGCAAAGAAAAAAAAAAATAAAAAGAAAAAATTATCGCCACTTAATAGCTCACGTAAATCCAATGCTCCGCAGAGCCGTTGGCCCCTCTTCACATCCCAGATCCTATCTGAACCGCCCGCCCAGAAGAGCCGTCCCCCCATCAGCCTATCAGGGGGGCGCAACTCCGCTGGCCGTGCGGGCAGCCCAGAGGCCAGATCAGACTGACAATGATCCCGTAGGAGCTTTAGAAAACAGGGAGCCGCACAAACCTCTAAGGTCTGCATCCGACTCCAAAAATAAACAAAAAGAAAAAAGAAAAAGAAAAAAAAAAAAGAAGGAAAGAGAAGAAGAAAAAAAAAAAAAAAAAAAAAAAGGAGAGAACAGAGGTAAAGAATAGAAGGGAGAAGACAGAGCGAGGAAAGAACAGTTGAGAAGGGGGGAATGGGGGGGGGGGAAGGAGCTCCGACTCAGCACCCGGACACCCCAACCTAACCCTTTAGGCTAAACTGCAAACATCCTGGGGTCATTTGTTATGTAACAAATCCATGGGTCCCACACTCTATGAAACAATTTCATTTTATCTTGGGCCAATGCGGTCAAGCGTTCGTTTAGCATCAACCATGACAATTTACCTTTAAGCTGCTCGAATGGTAGAGCTGCCGATTTCCAGTTCCTAGCGATGGTGATTTTGGCTGAAATAAATATAAATGTCAAAAGCCTCTTGCAGGACTTGGAGGCTTTAACATCTCCACCCCCCAGTAGTGCTTGCTTAGCTGACTTAGCCAGGTTTAGTTGGGTAAGGGAGTAAACAAAATTATACACCCTGATCCAAAACTTCCTGACCTTCGGGCACGTCCACCAAATATGATAGGTTGTGCCCACCTGGCCACATCCTCTAAAGCACAGCTGGGTAGCCCCTGAAACAAAGGTTGCCAGTCTGACCGGCACCATATACCACCTCAGCAGAACCTTATAATTGGCCTCAATTATTGAAGTATTGATGAGCGAGCGTGATGCCGTCTCGGCTATCTTATGCCATTCGTCCAGATCCAGGGTTTCCTGCAAGTCGGTCTCCCATTGGATCATATAATTCAGCTTTGTCGATGCGCTCAGCAATATTGAGTATATAGCAGATAAATGGCCCTTAATTTTATCATAATTTTTGCATAAATGTTCCATGGGAGTTTGGGATGCTAGGTCGCTCTTACGAGCCAAGGTTTGTACATAATGTGAGATCTGGGCAAACCTATAACCCTCTGCTGGGGGCATCTGATGCCTGTCAGTCATAGTCCGTTCGGACAGCAAACCTCTATGATCACAAAGGTCCGCAATACGCATGAACCCCTTATTGGTCCACCATTCGAATGCTAGTGGGGCGAGACCCGGGGTGAATGCATTGTTTTGAAGCAGAGGTGCCAGCGGAGAATGAGGAGACTTGAATTTATGAGATCTGGAGAGTCTGTCCCATATTTCCAATGACATGGATAAAGTAGGGCAAAGTATAGGAGGTCGCTCCTTAATAGGTAGCCATAAAATATGGGAAATAGGTTTGGGACGGCAAGAATAAGATTCCATAGCCATCCAAATGGCCTGTGCCCGTTGGGTGTGAAACTTTGTGAGTTGTGCTACCTGGGCAGCATAAAAATATTTTAAGAAGTCAGGTAGACCAAGTCCTCCTCTCCGCTTCAATGCGTATAAAGTGCTCCTATTCACCCTGGGTCTTTTATCACCCCAAATAAACTGTAGAACTTTATTCTGAAATCGTTTAAGGTCTTCACGGACCAATGAGACTGGCAAGGTGCGGAAGAAATACAATAAGCGGGGTAGAACATTCATTTTAATTGAGTGAAGTCTGCCAAACCACGATGGCGGGTGAACCTGCCACTTAGCCAAGTCTTCTGTTAGCCGTTTGAAAAGGGCTGGATAATTCCCTTTGTACAATTTGCCGACAGATGAGGTTAGTTGTATGCCTAAATAAGGGAGAGCTGTGGATTCCCCACTAGGCTTATAAAAACAAATGCATCAAAGTCAATAGCCCTCCCACTCAATATCCCAGAGAAAGAACTTCACCATCTACAGTCTGGTTTCCCTTACAACTGGGAGTGTGCTTCCCTAAAATACCTGGGGGTCAACCTCACCCCGTCCTTTGCCTCCCTATACCACACTAATTTCCCTCCTTTATATAGGTCAATTAGGGAGTTTGTCCAAAAATGGAAGACCCATCAAATATCTTTTCTGGGACAGATTGCATCTGTTAAGATGGTCCTCCTTCCTAAGCTCCTATACCTTTTCCAGACACTACCCATCCCCATCCCCTATGGTCACCTACGCAAACTACAGGCTGACCTATTGAGTTATGTGTGGAACTTTAAAAGACACAGGATACCTCGCTCGGTCATGATGGCATTGCACGCCGACGGGGGCCTGGCGTTCCCTAACCTAGTTAAATACTACCAAGCAGCCCAACTAAGTGCAATAGTCTCCTGGTTCCCCCAAAGGTCATACAATAAATGGACGGAGATAGAGAAAATCTGTCTGGCACCCATACACCCGAATAGCCTCCTCTGGAACACGAATGTGGAGGTAGAACCTGGTTGATTATTAGGGTCTATGTCTCAGCTCCGACGGCTATGGCGAAAGCTATCCCGTGAATGTGAGCTTAAAGCGGAGCTCCGCCGTTAAAAAAATATTAAAAGCCAGCAGCTACAAATACTGCAGCTGCTGACTTTTAATATTAGGGCACTTACCTGTCCTGGAGTCCAGCGACGTCTGCAGCAGAAGGCGAGCAATCACTCGTCTATCTGCTGCCCCCACCGCCATCCTCGTTGAGGGAATTAGGAAGTGAAGCGTTCCGGCTTCACTGCCCCGGTTCCCTACAGCGCATGTGCGAGTTGCGCAGCGCCGTCCTCACTGGTCCCCGCTGTATCCTGGGAGCCGTGTGTTTCCCAGAAGTGACGCACTACCCGCCGAATACCCGCAGAGAGGACTCCCGGAAGTGGGTGCAAATACCTGTCTTAGACAGGTATCTGCACCCCCCTGAAAGGTGCCAAATGTGACACTGGAGGGGGGAGGGTTCTGATGAGCGGAAGTTCCACTTTAGGGTGCTTTAAATCCAAATGTTTACTGATGACCTCTTTCCTCTGCAATCCTAAAGTGCCAGCGAGCCTCACCCATCAGAACCTTTTCTACTTCAGACACCTAGTAGACCCCAGATCCCGTAAACTGCTACCATTCTCTGAGCTCCAAACCAAACATGACCTTCCCCGACAGGTGTTCTACAGCTACGTACAGATCCGACACTATGCCCAAACCGTAGCAATTTTCTATACCCTCCCCATTTACATGCATGATACTTGAGGGCCGCACACGTAGGAGGACTGATCTCAGATATATTCCAGATCCTAAACACATACTCCATACCGGCCTGGGGAAAACATGCATACCTGCTCCGCTGGGAGAAGAAGCTGGGGGAGGAGATCCCTGTGGAGGTCTTACGGGCGGTCTGGAGTCAGGCTGCCAAGAGCTCCTTATGTACCCTCTATAAAGAAAATGCTTATAAGATTCTCTTCTTTTGGTACCTGACTCCAGACGTACTCCATAGAATTTACCCCTCCACCTCTGATCACTGATGGCACTGCCAGATAGCCAGGGGCACGCTTTTCCACATTTACTGGACATGCCCTTTAATAGTACCATTCTGGACCTCAATACGGCAATTACTGACTCGCCTCTGAGGTGCCTTTGACCCCGAAAATCTTCCTGTTAGGTTTCTCTAAACCGAAAATAGCCAAGCCCTATAAAAAAACTGCTCAGGCACATTTTCACAGCAGCAAGGTGCCTAATTTCCCTTAACTGGAACAAAAAATATGCCCCCATCCCAGGAAGCCCTCTACACCAGAGAAAATGACGGCCAGAATACGGGACAGGCTGGATGACCACAATAACCTATCTTATTTTCTTCTCTTCCTTCTACCTATGCAAAGTTAAGTACAACATCAGTCTCAGGGAACGGCACACTATATATTCTTTTTAAGGCACTGTTATCACTGTTGGAATGTGTAATGCAAATTTTTGGAAAAAGGTTCCTTCCTTCTTAATCCTACCGTGTATACACTAGGCATTGTCCTATTCCTTTCTCTGTTTTTGCCTACTCACTGCATATATACCTGTGTACTGCTTTATTTGAAAAAAAAACATACAATCCCAGGTGGATAATGTAGGCAATAGGGCACTGCTGTCGTTAGACGACGATAATGCCTTCAGTAGCATTGAGTGGCAATACCTCTGGGCAACCATGGGTAAATTTGGCTTTCCACAGAGGTATCTGTGGAAATCAATAGGTTAATAATAAGTTGGATAACAGCTGATAAACTGGAAGGGAAGTACAAGTGAAAGTGAGAAAAGGGGGGGGGGGGTAATTAAAAAATGATTAATATTATGTTTGCCATATCAAAAGAGACAATGGTGGATACCAAAGTGAAAGTGTAAGAATGGTGATAAAGGGGTAAAACCATAGGTACCTGCAATGGTATAAAGGAGGAATTAGTCCAGGAGGTGCAGACGTGTAGTGGAGATAAAAGCAACCTAAGGTATTGGCGCAGTGCAAGCAGGGTATAAGTACCGACCGGGAACCAATGGTGACCATCAACGTCACGCAGCGTCATGGGAGGGGGAGGGGGCGGCACCAGCACTCGAACAGCATACCGCGCTCGGCGTTTGGCACTCAAGCCTCCCTCGTGGTGAACGCAGAATGACAACCATGTCGGCGGTGCGTCGTCACGAATGACGTCACCCGCGGACCATGTGAGCGTGGCGTCGACACGCAGCGAGTACCCCACAAGGGGAGGGGGAGGTCTTGGTGCGTGTTGCAACTCCCGGAGACAATGGAAACAAGCTAGACCTGGACTGCCAGAGCTAGACTCTCTAAGAGGAAAGAAAATGGTGTGGCAATAGATGGATCACAGTAATAGTAGGAGTACATATAAAGTTATAGTAGTGTGCTTCCATCCCCGAAAAAATGAGAACAGAAATAAACCTAAGGCTAGGGTTGGGACTTTAAATGAGGTAATGACTACATACACCTCCATCCCCGATATCATGAATAAAGAAGCTAAATGGTGGGACTTTATATGAAGCACACTACTGAATTATATGAACCAATTATATTAAACATAGTTTATTCATTACAAAAAGGCATGGCATACACATAAAGGATGGTAAAAAAAAATTGATAGGTAGCAGTAGTAGGAGTCTAGATATTACATGATTGTACATAGTGTTCCAAGGTAACATACATGGTAATGCATAATAATCACAAGTCTCAGTAAATGAATTCTAGACAAACCATAATAAAACATAATTCTCTCAAGGTAACATAACAGTATAAGGCCTTGGGTATGTGAACCACAATTGTAGGGGTAGCATGTAGACAGAATAATAAAAATAATTGGTTCATTAAAATGGGATAGTAAGATACAGATATTATGTATGCACACTGTGACGTATCATCATAGAAGAGCTCTACGCGTTTCGTGGTTAGTATACCACTCGTCAGGAGCAGATATGATGATACGTCACAGTGTACATGCATAATATCTGTATCTTACTATCCCATTTTAATGAACCAATTATTATTATTATTCTGTCTGTAGTTGGAGCACAGCAATGAGCCCTGCTGCAAAGCATTGCATCAAAAATTGTAAATACACGCCCCTGTTAAACAGGGGCTGAAAAATTGGGCCTTAGCCACTGGTGGCGGTGCCCAGAACCAAAAATAAACAGCTGTGCTCACTCTTTAAAAGTATATTTTGCTTTTAGGCACAAGTATCATGGGCACACCTTGCACTAAAATGCTATATAGACTCAAGGTGACAGCCCTCAGCAAAGTGCCACATCCCTATAGTTAACTGCATACAGACAGAGGAATTCCCCTATTTTTTGGGGGACTTTTAAGGCACTTGAATTAAGAAATATATATGAGAAGTAAAATGCGTAAAAACTGAATTTATTGGTACATCAACATATAAAAAGAAGAGACACGGCTAACTAGGCTACAATCACACCGACTGTGAAATGTATGAAAATATGATGAATCTTCCTCCACCCGAAGGGTTTCGGAGAGTTAATTTCTCCTTTATCGGGGGTATGAGGAGTATCATATAGTCAATCAACTGGTGTTGTATGTAGACATGACATGTTTCAGTTAAAAACAAAGTTTGAAAGAATCTGTACTCTTGCCCATCTTATTATATTGTGCAATATCATTATGTTTCAGAGGCATAGAAGAGGAGAGAAATTTCCCGGTGGGCCGGCTGCCTGGCTGCCCCTGGACTGGAGACATGGTACAAGAGATGGTCAGAGAATGCAGACATGGTACAAGAGATCAATGCAGCCTCATCAGTGCCCATCAATGCAGCCTCACTGTGCCCGTGAATGCAGCCTCACTGTGCCCATCAATGCAGCCTCACTGTGCCCATCAATGCAGCCTCACTGTGCCCATCAATGCAGCCGCACTAAGCATATGAATGCAGCCTTACTTTCCATAAATGCAGCCTCACTGAGCGTATGAATGCAGCCTTACTGTCCATGAATGCAGCCCATGAATGCAGCCTTACTGTTCATGAATGCAGCCCATGAATGCAGCCTTACTGTCCATGAATGCAGCCTTACTGCCCATGAATGCAGAATTACTGTCCATGAATGCAGCCCATGAATGCAGCCCATGAATGCAGCCTTACTGTGCACGAATGCAGCCTTACTGTCCATAAATGCAGCCATACTGTCCATAAATGCAGCCATACTGAGCATGAATGCAGCCATACTGAGCATGAATGCAGCCTTACTGAGCATGAATTCAGCCTTACTGTCCATGAATGCAGCCTTACTGTCCATGAATGCAGCCCATGAATGCAGCCTTACTGCCCATGAGTGCAACCCATGAATGCAGCCTTACTGCCCATGAATGCAGCCCATGAATGCAGCCTTACTGCCCATGAATGCAGCCCATGAATGCAGCCTTACTGCCCATGAATGCAGCCCATGTAAGCAGCCTTACTGCCCATGAATGCAGCCCATGTAAGCAGCCTTGCTGTGCATGAATGCAGCCCATGAATGCAGCCTTACTGCCCATGAATTCAACCCATGAATGCAGCCTTACTGTCCATGAATGCAGCCTTACTGTGCATGAATGTAGCCTTACTGTGCATGAATGCAGCCTTGCTGTGCATGAATGCAGCCCATGAATGCAACCTTGCTGTGCATGAATGCAGCCCATGAATGCAACCTTGCTGTGCATGAATGCAGCTCATGAATGCAGCCTTACTGTGCATGAATGCAGCCCATGAATGCAGCCTTACTGTGCATGAATGCAGCCCATGAATGCAGCCTTACTGTGCATGAATGCAGCCCATGAATGCAGCCTTACTGTGCATGAATGCAGCCCATGAATGCAACCTTGCTGTGCATGAATGCAGCCCATGAATGCAACCTTGCTGTGCATGAATGCAGCCCATGAATGCAACCTTGCTGTGCATGAATGCAGCCCATGAATGCAGCCTTACTGTGCATGAATGCAGCCCATGAATGCAGCCCATGAATGCAGCCTTACTGTGCATGAATGCAGCACATAATTGCAGCCTTACTGTGCATGAATGCAGCCCATGAATGCAGCCTTACTGTGCATGAAAGCAGCACATGAATGCAGCCTTACTGTGCATTAGTGATGAGCCGAACACCCCCGGGTTCGGTTCGCACCAGAACCCGCGAACGGACCGGAAGTTCGAACGAACATTAGAACCCTATTAAATACAATGGATGCGAACGTTCGAATTCTAAAGTGCTAATTATAACAACTATTATGCATGTTATTGTCCTAAAAAGGGTTTGGGAACCCGGGTTCTGCACCAGGGGACATGTATCAATGCAAAAAGAAGTTTTAAAAACGGTCGTTTTTCGGGAGCAGTCATTTTAATGATGCATAAAGTGAAAAAAAAAAAGTCAAATATTCCTTTAAATATCGTACCTGGGGGGTGTCTAAAGTATGCCTGTGAAGTGCCACGTGTTTCCCGTGTTTAGAACTGTCCCTGCACAAAATGACACTTCTAAAGGAAAAAAAAGCCATTTAAAACTGCTTGCGGCTTTAATGTAATGTCTGGTCCCGGTAATATGGATGAAATTCTTTAAGAAAAATGGCATAGCTACCCCATGACCCCCCCCCCCCTACCCCAGCCCATTACCAGCCCCTTTGGGTCTTGTATGGATATTAAGGGGAACCCCGCACATAAAATAAAAAAGGCCCTATATACTCTGAACAGCCGTATACAGGCGGTGCATACAAGACAGGGACTGTAGGTTTGTTCTTATGTAGAATCTGTTTGTAATTTTGAACAGGTACATTGTTGAAGTGTAGCTCCAGCCCAAAAATCTATTTTTAAACTTTTTGGAAAACATAGGTAAGGGTTATCACCCCTGTAACATTTGTTTTGCTGTCTGTGCCCCTGTTCAGAACATTTCACCTCACTTTCCGTCCCAATGACAACTGTTTTTGAAATGTGGTGTTTTTCTTGAAACAAGGATTGCTGATAAAGCATCAGTACAGAGGAGACACCTTTCTCCCATATTTATTCTTACAGGAGAGAATTTTCCTTCCTAGTGGTAGATTTCCTCTCACTTCCTGTTGTCTTCTTGCGTTTGCAAGTAGGAGTCGTTTGTAAGTTGGATGTTTGAAAGTAGGGACCTGCCGTATATACTCTGCAGAAATAGGCCCCTTAGTTGTTGGTGTTGGCACAACACTGTAAGCACTCACAGTTACTCTTGGTTGGTGCTGGAACGCCCTGCTGTCAACTATTATATCAGGAATTTTAATTACATATAATTGTTGAACAGTGGTAGTAAAAATTGGGCCTTTGATGGTGGTGCTGGTGCCACAACACTGTAAGCCCTGACAGTTACTCTTGGTGGGTGCAGCAATGGGCCCTGCTGTGAATTATTAGATCAAGAATTGTAATTACATGCCCCTGTTGAACAGGGGCTGAAAAATTGGGCCTTAGGCACTGGTGGCACAACACTGCAACCCCTCACAGATACTGTACTTGGAGCACAGCAATGAGCCCTGTTGCAAAGTATTGCTTCAAAAATTGTAATGACACGCCCCTGTTAAACAGGGGCTGAAAAATTGGGCCTTAGGCACTGGTGGCACAACACTGCAACTCCTCACAGATACTGTACTTGGAGCACAGCAATGAGCCCTGTTGCAAAGTATTGCTTCAAAAATTGTAATTACACGCCCCTGTTAAACAGGGGCTGAAAAATTGGGCGTTAGGCACTGGTGGCGGCACCCATAAACAAAAATGATCTTCCAAGCTATCATCATCAATCGTATCATTGAGGACTCGGAGGAGGAGGATAGCCAGTCAACATAACAGCACAGGCACTCAGCATCAGCATCAGTCTTGAAGGGATGTGACATTTTAAAATCAATTAGTCTGTTATATCAGCATCAGGTGTGTGGTAGCTGGTGGTGATCCAAGACTGGTTCATCTTGATGAAAGTCAGTCGATCAACCGAGTCGGTGGACAGGCGCACCCTGTGATCCGTGACAAATCCTCCAGCAGCACTGAATGTGCGTTCCGAAAGAACGCTGGATGCAGGACAGGCCAGTAGCTCAATTGCATACTGTGCAAGCTCTGGCCAGTGATCCATCCTCAAGACCCAGTAAGCCAGAGGATTTTCGGTGGGGAAGGTGTCCAAGTCTGACCTTGCCCCTAGATATTCCTGCACCATGTTTATCAGACGCTGGCGATGGTTGCTGGAACCAATCATACTTTGGGGCTGCGGACTAAAGAATTGTCTGAACGCATCGGTCAGACGGCCACCTTCCCCACCGCTCCTTCTTTGACTGGCCGAAGCCTCAGCAACTCGTTGTCCAGGACCAGGAGTTTGCAACCTCCCAGTCTCTGGGAACGCGTTGCACAGACCTTTCTGCAAGGCCTCCCGGAGTTGTCTCATCCTCTGCTCCCTCTGCGACGGTAACATAAGGTCCGCAACCTTACCCTTGTACCGTGGATCAAGGAGAGTGGCCAGCCAGTAATGGTCCCTCTCCTTGATCCGAAGAATACGAGGATCCTTCCGCAGACTTTGCAGGATCAGGGAGGCCATGCAGCGTAGGTTTGCTGAGGCATTCGCTCCGGAGTCCTCTGGGTCACTAAGGACGACATGATCCGCAGCCACCTCCTCCCAGCCACGTACAAGTCCACTGGTTTCTTGGGACTGTAAATCATCCCTAAAAGACTGCTGCTGATGATGCTGAGTGCCAGCCTCCACCTCCATGCTGACACAATCCTCCTCCTCCTCCTCCTCCTCCTCCTCCTCTTCCTGTGCGATGGGTGGGACAGAAGGAACACTGTCTGGGTAAAGGGGGCCTTGAGAGGCAAGGAAGTCCTCCTCTTCCTGCCTCTGTTCTGCCTCAAGTGCCCTGTCCATTATTCCACGCAGCGTGTGCTCCAACAGGTGGACAAGAGGTACAGTGTCACTGATGCATGCACTGTCACTGCTCACCATCCTCGTGGCCTCCTCAAATGGTGCCAGGACAGTGCATGCATCCCTGATCATGCCCCACTGGCGTGGAGAAAAAAAACCAAGCTCCCCTGACCCTGTCCTGGTGCCGTAGTCGCACAGGTACTCATTGATGGCCCTCTGCTGCGTGTGCAGCCGCTGCAGCATGGCCAACGTTGAGTTCCACCTGGTGGGCATGTCACATATAAGGCGGTTCTTGGGCAGGTTCAACTCCTTTTGCAGCTCAGCCAGGCGAGCACTGGCATTATAAGATCTGCGGAAATGCACACAGACTTTCCTGGCCTGCCTCAGGACATCCTGTAAGCCCGGGTACCTGCCCAAGAACCGCTGCACCACCAGGTTAAGGACGTGAGCCACACAGGGCACATGGGTCAGTTGTCCCTGTCGGAGGGCGGAGAGGAGGTTGGTGCCATTGTCGCAAACCACCATTCCTGGCTTAAGCTGGCGTGGCGTCAACCACCTCTCGGCCTGGCCCTGCAGAGCAGACAGGACCTCTGCCCCAGTGTGGCTTCTGTCCCCCAAACACACCAGCGCAAGCACGGCATGGCATCTTTTTGCCTGCGTACTTGCGTAGCCCCGTGAACGGCTACGGAGCACCGCTGGTTCATAGGACAAACCACAGGAAGAGGCCATGGAGGAAGAAGAAGAGGAGGGGGTGGAGGAGAGAGGTGTGTCACAACCAGTAGTAGCATTTTGGAGGCGTGGCGGTGGGACAACCTCCAACACTACTGCACCTTGTCCTGAATCCTTCCCAGCTGCCAAAAGAGTGACCCAATGGGCCGTGAAAGAAAGGTAACGTCCCTGTCCATGCCTGCTGGACCATGAGTCAGCGGTAATATGCACCTTACCGCTGACCGCCCTGTCCAGCGAGGCCAAGACATTGCCTTCCACATGCCGGTAGAGAGCCGGAATAGCCTTCCGTGAGAAAAAGTGGCGTTTGGGAACCTGCCACTGAGGAACCGCACATTGCACAAACTCACGGAAGGGGGCCGAGTCTACCAACTGAAAAGGCAGCAGTTGAAGCGCTAGCAATTTAGCCAAGCTAGCATTCAACCGCTGGGCATGTGGATGGCTGGGAGTGAACTTCTTTCGACGGTCCAGCAGCTGGGGCAGGGAAATTTGCCTGCTAGAATCGGACGTCGGTGTACTGCTAGCAGAGTGGGCGCAAGTACTTGGCTGTGACACACCTAATTCTACACCTTCATTCCTCTCAGTGCATGTTTCAGAGAGGACTGAAGTTATAGTGGGGTTGGAGATCCCAGCTGATGCGGTGCAAGGAGAGGTCCGCTTTGTTCTTTGGTGTGGGTCTTTGAGGTAGGCTTGCCAACGAGCTGCATGGCAGGTCAACATATGTCTGGTCAGGCATGTGGTACCCAAGCGGCTGATGTTTTGGCCACGCGATATACGCTTGAGACATATGTTGCAAACAGCAGCTGTGCGATCTGATGCACTAGCCTCAAAAAAGGCCCACACCAAAGAACTTTTTGAATGACGGGCAGAGGCAGCGCCCTGCACAGGCGGAGCTCTGCGGTGTGATTCCGTCGGTGTACTGCCCTTACGCTGGCCACCAAAGGGCATCCTGCCTCGTTGGAGATGTGCCTCCTCCTCATCCTCCTCCTCCTCCTCTCTCCTATTAGGCACCCACGTGGAGTCATTGACCTCATCATCCCCTCCCTCCTCATCACTGGAGCCAATCTGGCAGTATGCTGCAGCTGCTGGAACATGACTGCCAGATTGGTGTCCTTCTTGAGCATCCCCTCTGTCTGCTCTCACGCTACTGCCTTCCTCTAGCTGGGTTTCATCATCAGACCCTTCGAAACGCTGGGCATCCTCCTGGAGCATGTACCCAACACTGTGCTGAAACAGTTCGGGGGACTCCTCAGGAGGAGGACATGGTGGGTCTAGGGAAGGAGTGACTGATGATTTGTCTGACATTGATACCAGGGAAGACGACGCTTTGGCAGCTGCTTTTCCAGTACCCTGAGCCTGGGTGAGAGAGGATGAGGAGGAGGAGGAGGGCTTGGTCATCCACTCTACCAAGTCTTCGGCATGATGTGGCTCAACATGTCCAGCTGCCGAAAAGAAGGACAAGCGTGTCCCATGGCCATGTGCTGATGACAATGCACCGCGTCCACGACCAGCACTGTTGCCCCCAGACACAGAGCCTGCTTGCCCTCTTTTATTGCCTCCTGACTGTCTGCCTCTCCTTGTTTGCCTTCCAGACATTCTAATAGATGGCCTGCAGGGAGATGGGAAAAAAGCAATAAGGGCTACCTTCAGGTGTCCTTCTCTGTCCCTGGAAACAAGGACTTGCAGAGTGAAAGAAAAAAAACACTCTCCCTACCTACAGTTTTCTGTCCCTAGAAAAAATGTTTTTTTTAATCACAATATAGCACAAGGAAAATTAACTCACTGTCCTTACAGGTCCCTGGAAACAAGGACTTGCAGAGTGAAAGAAAAAAAACACTCTCCCTACCTACAGTTTTCTGTCCCTAGAAAAAAATGTTTTTTTTAATCACAATATAGCAAAAGGACAATTCACTCACTGTCCTTCCAGGTCCCTGGAAACAAGGACTTGCAGAGTGAAAGAAACTGACACTGTCCCTACCTAGAGTTTTCTGTCCCTGGAATAAATGTTTTTTTCAGCACAATATAGCACAAGGACAATTAACTCACTGTCCTTACAGGTCCCTGGAAACAAGGACTTGCAGAGTGAAAGAAAAAAAATACTCTCCCTACCTACAGTTTTCTGTCCCTAGAAAAAAATGTTTTTTTTAATCACAATATAGCAAAAGGACAATTCACTCACTGTCCTTCCAGGTCCCTGGAAACAAGGACTTGCAGAGTGAAAGAAACTGACACTGTCCCTACCTAGAGTTTTCTGTCCCTGGAATAAATGTTTTTTTCAGCACAATATAGCACAAGGACAATTAACTCACTGTCCTTACAGGTCCCTGGAAACAAGGACTTGCAGAGTGAAAGAAAAAAAATACTCTCCCTACCTACAGTTTTCTGTCCCTAGAAAAAAATGTTTTTTTTAATCACAATATAGCAAAAGGACAATTCACTCACTGTCCTTCCAGGTCCCTGGAAACAAGGACTTGCAGAGTGAAAGAAACTGACACTGTCCCTACCTAGAGTTTTCTGTCCCTAGAATAAATGTTTTTTTTAATCACAATATAGCAAAAGGACAATTCACTCACTGTCCTTCCAGGTCCCTGGAAACAAGGACTTGCAGAGTGAAAGAAACTGACACTGTCCCTACCTAGAGTTTTCTGTCCCTAGAATAAATGTTTTTTTTAATCACAATATAGCAAAAGGACAATTCACTCACTGTCCTTCCAGGTCCCTGGAAACAAGGACTTGCAGAGTGAAAGAAACTGACACTGTCCCTACCTAGAGTTTTCTGTCCCTAGAATAAATGTTTTTTTTAATCACAATATAGCAAAAGGACAATTCACTCACTGTCCTTCCAGGTCCCTGGAAACAAGGACTTGCAGAGTGAAAGAAACTGACACTGTCCCTACCTAGAGTTTTCTGTCCCTAGAATAAATGTTTTTTTTAATCACAATATAGCAAAAGGACAATTCACTCACTGTCCTTCCAGGTCCCTGGAAACAAGGACTTGCAGAGTGAAAGAAACTGACACTGTCCCTACCTAGAGTTTTCTGTCCCTAGAATAAATGTTTTTTTTAATCACAATATAGCAAAAGGACAATTCACTCACTGTCCTTCCAGGTCCCTGGAAACAAGGACTTGCAGAGTGAAAGAAACTGACACTGTCCCTACCTAGAGTTTTCTGTCCCTAGAATAAATGTTTTTTTTAATCACAATATAGCAAAAGGACAATTCACTCACTGTCCTTCCAGGTCCCTGGAAACAAGGACTTGCAGAGTGAAAGAAACTGACACTGTCCCTACCTAGAGTTTTCTGTCCCTAGAATAAATGTTTTTTTTAATCACAATATAGCACAAGGAAAATTAACTCACTGTCCTTACAGGTCCCTGGAAACAAGGACTTGCAGAGTGAAAGAAAAAAAACACTCTCCCTACCTACAGTTTTCTGTCCCTAGAAAAAAATGTTTTTTTTAATCACAATATAGCAAAAGGACAATTCACTCACTGTCCTTCCAGGTCCCTGGAAACAAGGACTTGCAGAGTGAAAGAAACTGACACTGTCCCTACCTAGAGTTTTCTGTCCCTGGAATAAATGTTTTTTTCAGCACAATATAGCACAAGGACAATTAACTCACTGTCCTTACAGGTCCCTGGAAACAAGGACTTGCAGAGTGAAAGAAAAAAAATACTCTCCCTACCTACAGTTTTCTGTCCCTAGAAAAAAATGTTTTTTTTAATCACAATATAGCAAAAGGACAATTCACTCACTGTCCTTCCAGGTCCCTGGAAACAAGGACTTGCAGAGTGAAAGAAACTGACACTGTCCCTACCTAGAGTTTTCTGTCCCTAGAATAAATGTTTTTTTTAATCACAATATAGCAAAAGGACAATTCACTCACTGTCCTTCCAGGTCCCTGGAAACAAGGACTTGCAGAGTGAAAGAAACTGACACTGTCCCTACCTAGAGTTTTCTGTCCCTAGAATAAATGTTTTTTTTAATCACAATATAGCAAAAGGACAATTCACTCACTGTCCTTCCAGGTCCCTGGAAACAAGGACTTGCAGAGTGAAAGAAACTGACACTGTCCCTACCTAGAGTTTTCTGTCCCTAGAATAAATGTTTTTTTTAATCACAATATAGCAAAAGGACAATTCACTCACTGTCCTTCCAGGTCCCTGGAAACAAGGACTTGCAGAGTGAAAGAAACTGACACTGTCCCTACCTAGAGTTTTCTGTCCCTAGAATAAATGTTTTTTTTAATCACAATATAGCAAAAGGACAATTCACTCACTGTCCTTCCAGGTCCCTGGAAACAAGGACTTGCAGAGTGAAAGAAACTGACACTGTCCCTACCTAGAGTTTTCTGTCCCTAGAATAAATGTTTTTTTTAATCACAATATAGCAAAAGGACAATTCACTCACTGTCCTTCCAGGTCCCTGGAAACAAGGACTTGCAGAGTGAAAGAAACTGACACTGTCCCTACCTAGAGTTTTCTGTCCCTAGAATAAATGTTTTTTTTAATCACAATATAGCAAAAGGACAATTCACTCACTGTCCTTCCAGGTCCCTGGAAACAAGGACTTGCAGAGTGAAAGAAACTGACACTGTCCCTACCTAGAGTTTTCTGTCCCTAGAATAAATGTTTTTTTTAATCACAATATAGCAAAAGGACAATTCACTCACTGTCCTTCCAGGTCCCTGGAAACAAGGACTTGCAGAGTGAAAGAAACTGACACTGTCCCTACCTAGAGTTTTCTGTCCCTAGAATAAATGTTTTTTTTAATCACAATATAGCAAAAGGACAATTCACTCACTGTCCTTCCAGGTCCCTGGAAACAAGGACTTGCAGAGTGAAAGAAACTGACACTGTCCCTACCTAGAGTTTTCTGTCCCTAGAATAAATGTTTTTTTTAATCACAATATAGCAAAAGGACAATTCACTCACTGTCCTTCCAGGTCCCTGGAAACAAGGACTTGCAGAGTGAAAGAAACTGACACTGTCCCTACCTAGAGTTTTCTGTCCCTAGAATAAATGTTTTTTTTAATCACAATATAGCAAAAGGACAATTCACTCACTGTCCTTCCAGGTCCCTGGAAACAAGGACTTGCAGAGTGAAAGAAACTGACACTGTCCCTACCTAGAGTTTTCTGTCCCTAGAATAAATGTTTTTTTTAATCACAATATAGCAAAAGGACAATTCACTCACTGTCCTTCCAGGTCCCTGGAAACAAGGACTTGCAGAGTGAAAGAAACTGACACTGTCCCTACCTAGAGTTTTCTGTCCCTAGAATAAATGTTTTTTTTAATCACAATATAGCAAAAGGACAATTCACTCACTGTCCTTCCAGGTCCCTGGAAACAAGGACTTGCAGAGTGAAAGAAACTGACACTGTCCCTACCTAGAGTTTTCTGTCCCTAGAATAAATGTTTTTTTTAATCACAATATAGCAAAAGGACAATTCACTCACTGTCCTTCCAGGTCCCTGGAAACAAGGACTTGCAGAGTGAAAGAAACTGACACTGTCCCTACCTAGAGTTTTCTGTCCCTAGAATAAATGTTTTTTTTAATCACAATATAGCAAAAGGACAATTCACTCACTGTCCTTCCAGGTCCCTGGAAACAAGGACTTGCAGAGTGAAAGAAACTGACACTGTCCCTACCTAGAGTTTTCTGTCCCTAGAATAAATGTTTTTTTTTAAGCACACTATAGCAGAAGCACAAAACACACTGACACTCTCCCTACCTATCCTTCTCTTTCCCTAAACTAAAGGAATCCAGGTTAAGCAAGAAAGAAATAACAGTCACTGTCCCTGCCTATGCTACTCTATCCCTGCTCCGGAACACACTACACTAGGCCGCCGTGCTGGCGGCCTTTTATAGTGTGGGGCGTGTACTAAACACCCTCAGCAATAATTGGCCACAGGCATCCTGCCTGTGGCCAATCATTGCTCTCCTCGCTGCCGGCGCTGTGATTGGCCAAGCATGCGGGGTCACAGTGCATGCTTGGCCAATCACAGCGCCTGGATGACACTGCGATGGCGTAGTGCATTGTGGGCCGTTCGCGTCACTCGAATTTGGCGCGAACGGCCCAAATCGTTCGATCTTCGTCGAACGATCGAACAGCCAATGTTCGAGTCGAACGTATGTTCGACTCGAACACGAAGCTCATCCCTACTGTGCATGAAGGCAGCCCATGAAAGCAGCCTTACTGTGCATGAATGCAGCCCATGAATGCAACCTTGCTGTGCATGATTGCAGCCCATGAATGCAGCCTTACTGTGCATGAATGCAGCCCATGAATGCAGCCCATGAATGCAGCCTTACTGTGCATGAATGCAGCCTTACTGTGCATGAATGCAGCACATGAATGCAGCCTTACTGTGCATGAATGCAGCACATGAATGCAGCCTTACTGTGCATGAATGCAGCACATGAAAGCAGCCTCACTGTGCATGAATGCAGCCCATGAAAGCAGCCTTACTGTGCATGAATGCAGCCCATGAAAGCAGCTTTACTGTGCATGAATGCAGCCCATGAAAGCAGCCTTACTGTGCATGAATGCAGCCCATGAAAGCAGCCTTACTGTGCATGAATGCAGCCCATGAAAGCAGCCTTACTGTGCATGAATGCAGCCCATGAATGCAACCTTACTGTGCATGAATGCAGCCTTACTGTCCATGAATGCAGCCTTACTGTCCATGAATGCGGCCCATGAATGCAGCCTTACTGTCCATGAATGCAGCCCATGAAAGCAGCCTTACTGTGCATGAATGCAGCCCATGAATGCAACCTTACTGTGCATGAATGCAGCCCATGAATGCAGCCTTACTGTCCATGAATGCAGCCTTACTGTCCATGAATGCGGCCCATGAATGCAGCCTTGCTGTCCATGAATGCAGCCCATGAATGCAGCCTTACAGTAATCGAATGCAGCCTTACTGTGCATGAATGCAGCCTTACTGTGCATGAATGCAGCCCATGAAAGCAGCCTTACTGTGCATGAATGCAGCCCATGAATGCAACCTTGCTGTGCATGAATGCAGTCCATGAATGCAACCTTGCTGTGCATGAATGCAGCCCATGAATGCAGCCTTACTGTGCATGAATGCAGCCCATGAATGCAGCCTTACTGTGCATGAATGCAGCACATGAATGCAGCCTTGCTGTGCATGAATGCAGCCTTACTGTGCATGAATGCAGCCTTACTGTGCATGAATGCAGCCCATGAAAGCAGCCTTACTGTGCATGAATGCAGCCCATGAAAGCAGCCTTACTGTGCATGAATGCAGCCCATGAATGCAGCCTTACTGTGCATGAATGCAGCCTTACTGTGCATGAATGCAGCCCATGAATGCAGCCTTACTGTGCATGAATGCAGCCCATGAATGTACCCTTACTGAAATCGAATGCAGCCTTACTGAGCCCATCAATACAAGATACTTGCCTGGATCACACACACCAGGCATCTCCCGCGCTGTGTGTGAGAGCTGGCTGGGTCTGTGTTCAGCTGTGCTGCCTTTAGGAAGGTCCCGCCCCTCTAGACCTGCTCGTGTGATAGTAGATGGAACACTGATTCAATCAGTGTTTCGCCTATCACACGAGTCGGTCTAGGGGGGCGGGACCTTCCTACAGGCAGCACAGCCGAACACAGACCCAGCTCTCACACACAGCGCGGGAGATGCCTGGTGTGTGTGATCCATAGAAGAGAGAGAGAGAGGGAGGGGAGTGCTGCGGTCAGCCGCAGCTCAAAGCAGCCCCAGGACAGGCAGCCTACCGGGATTTTTCCAGCTATCCCGGGGGCCAGTCCGGCCCTTCCCGCAGGATGTACCCTGCTTGGAATCTGGACCTGAGGTTTGGACAGGAAATATGATCAAGACCGTAACAGGAGTGACCCTTAACAATAACCAAGCTCCTTACCTCCTGAATGACACTCTTTATTCAAAAAATAAATGTAAAAATTATTTACTTAAACATCTGCTAACAGCTGCAAAGGCTTGTATTCCGGCATTATAAAAAAGCTCAAGTTCCCGGACCATAGCTCATTGGAAGGCGAGGATTGAGGGGATTCAAGAAATGGAAAGCCTTACAATCATTCTGAAGGTAAGGGAGGACAAATACTGGAAGGTTTGGACTCCCTATTTCTTTAATAGACACCAGACCTCTCTTGCTTCTCAACCAGGGCTTGATCTTGAAGCAAGTGTACATACTCCTTAACCTGGCACATGGCATTGTCTGAGAGGGAGACAGTTTCTTTAATTTAACCTTTCCCCACTTCCCTCCCATCCCACTCTCCCTCCTTTCTTTTTCCTCTGGCGTCACTTACTCCTGTTTTCTTTTCTCTTCCTATGACCCCTTTTTTGTTAGTTTTTTTTTTCCCTGTAGTTTATCTACTATATGACCTATTTACCTATATGTAAAATGCATAAACTGTCATGGAATTTGACATTTATTGCTGATTGTTCGGAAAAAAGAAATAAAAAAAAGCGCAACCCAATGTGAATTTAATATCAGTGAAAAATCACTGGAACAATGTGACTGAGGAATTCCAACTGATATCCCAACGATATCACAAGCAGGGCTCGTGTGGGAACGGCGTCCCTGCACTTTTTTCACAGCAGGAACGCCGTTCCCTTTGCAGGACTAGAGCAGCCGCTCGGGCCGATCCGAGTGCAGTTCACCCAGGCGCCACAGAGGTGGTGTCATAGAAATCCTGTCAGCTACAGGATTCCTGGACTTCCTGATTCCGAATCTCGGGCACGTCCACGCGCGCGGGCACGCGCGCGATGGCGAGCACGTGCGCGCGCACGCGCTTAGCGGGGGCGCGCGCACGCTCCACAAAGCGCGCCAGAAGAGCTATTTAAACATGCCTGTGACAGACAGTCCCTGCTGTCTGCTCTACAGCGTGTAGTACCCAAAGAGACCTGATTCGTGTATTTACCTGTATCCGACCCGGCTTGCCTTGACCCTTCCAGTTTCCTGCCTGCCTCTGACCCCCGGCTTTGTTTGACCAATCTT
Source organism: Rana muscosa (assembly GCA_029206835.1). Taxonomy (NCBI): domain Eukaryota; kingdom Metazoa; phylum Chordata; class Amphibia; order Anura; family Ranidae; genus Rana; species Rana muscosa. Next base: position 8,877,912 of record CM055124.1, read on the forward strand.
CTGCCTGATCCTCCAGTACCTTGCCGTCAGCCAATACTACCGACCCGGCTTGTCCGACCAATCTCTCCAGTTGCTGTGTCCTGGTTCCAGTCCAGTCAGCCTCATCAGTTCCAGTCCAGCTGCTTGTTCCTAGTTCCAGTCCAGTTGCTTGTTCCTGGTTCCAGTCCAGTTGCTGTATCCTGGTTCCAGTCCAGCCAGTCTCTTCAGTTCCAGTCCAGTTGCTGTGTTCCTGGTTCCGGTTCAGCCTGCCATACTTCCTGGGTGCCTGGATCCGTCCCAGTCTTCAGACTCTACTCTACCTTGATCCATCCTGCCAGGCACTCGTACCCCTTCTACCTCCGTGCCTCCTGTCTTCAGTACCAGGGGCCGCCGGTGGAAGCCGTAAGAGAGGCCTCCCTCTGCAGATCCGGGCTCGTCACCGTCAGGTACGTGACAGTAGCAGACAGCCATGTCTGAGCCCGGGCAGGGAGCCTCACCTATGGAGGAACTCTGTCGGCACCTGGCAGGTTTGTCTGAAGCAGTCAAGAGTCTTCAACAAGGATACACCCGCTTGGAAGAACAAGTGCGGGTCCTCACCAATCCCTCTGCCATCCAAGAGGGGCCCCACGCCTCTGCTTCCACAGCCGGAACAAGTTCCTCACCCACAGTGGTCATGCTTCCTCCTGAACCTAAGGTTCCTACACCCGAAAGATTTTCCGGGGATCGGAGCAAGTTTAGGGCCTTCCGGAATTCGTGTGAACTGTATTTTGCCCTACAGCCCCGTACCTTTTCTCTAGAGGCCACCAAGGTGGGCTTTGTGGTCTCTTTGCTCGCTGGAGACCCTCAGAGCTGGGCCCACCGTCTCTTTGAACAGAAGGATGTATCACTAAACAACCTCGCTGCTTTTTTCGATGCCCTGGCCCAGCTATACGAAGATCCCCAACTCTCAGTAACCGCAGAAGCCGCCTTGCGTTCCCTTCAACAAGGACGCAGACCAGCGGAGGACTATGTGGCAGAATTCAGGCGGTGGAGTGCGGATACCAATTGGAATGATGCCGCCCTCCGCCATCAGTTTCGCTTAGGACTTTCCGATTCCTTGAAGGACGAGCTAGCTAGAGTTGGTGTACCACAGACACTCAACCTGTTGATTGATCTAACCATCCAGATTGACCGACGTCTGAGGGAACGGAGGGCTGAGAGGACCACTGGCTTCTCCCGCCCAACCTGGATGCTTCCTCGGGCTCCTAGTCACCTGTACTCGGCTCCTGCTACACCTCCAACTCCCACATCTGACACGCCTGAACCAATGCAGCTCGGGCTCCTTCGTCCATCCCTCGCTCCTGAGGAACGCCAGCGCCGCCGAATAAATAATCTGTGCCTGTACTGCGGGGACCCCGGACATTTCGTTAGAACCTGTCCCCTGAAGCTTCGTAAGTTTCTTTCAGTTTCTTCTAACATGACTAACCTACAAGCCAAAACCACATCTCACCTTGCCCTCTCTGTTTCATTACAGCTCCCAGGAAGGACTTTGCAAGTACCCGCCATTATTGATTCCGGAGCATGCAGCTGCTTTATGGACTCAGCCTTTGCCATTAAACACCAAATTCCCCTTCGTACCAAGACCCACGGACTTCGTGTCCATCTGGCTGATGGTTCCGTCATTAAGTCCGGACCTGTGACTCAGGAGACCACTCCTATACCCGCTACCATCTTTACCACCTCTGGAACCCACCAAGAATGCTTGTGTCTGGACATCATCTCTTCCCCGTTGTTCCCCTTGATCCTTGGTATGCCTTGGTTACAAGCCCACAATCCCACTATCAACTGGACTACGGGAATAGTTGCCTTTCCTTCTTCCTATTGCCAACAGTCCTGTGGCTCATATAAACCTCCTGGGCCGGCCTCGTTACTATGCATTGACACCGAAGATGGCACCCGTCAATCCATCCCAGAAGTTTACCACGACTTTCTTGACGTATTCAGTAAACAAAAGGCAGAGACTCTACCACCCCATCGGGCCTACGATTGCCCCATCGACCTACTTCCTGGAGCAAAGATTCCGTTCGGTAGAGTCTTCCCTTTAACGGAGGTGGAACAAGGGGCTTTAAAAAATTATGTTGATGAGAACTTGCAAAAAGGGTTCATCCGCCCTTCCACATCCCCAGCAGGCGCAGGCATCTTTTTTGTAGAGAAAAAGGACCACACCCTTCGACCTTGTGTGGATTACCGGGAATTGAATAAAATTACAGTAAAAAATTGCTACCCTCTCCCCCTGGTACCAGAGTTATTTCAGAGACTAGGTACTGCCACCATCTTTACCAAACTTGACCTCCGCGGAGCCTACAACTTGATCCGTATCAAAGAAGGTGACGAATGGAAGACCGCCTTCCGTACCCGGTATGGACATTTTGAGTACTTGGTAATGCCATTCGGGTTGTGTAACGCCCCTGCCACTTTCCAGTATTTTATCAACGATGTTCTACGGGACTTCCTAGACCTCTTTGTTATTGTTTATCTTGATGATATCTTAATTTTTTCTTCCTCCCTAGATTCTCATCGCAGACATGTCAAAAATGTGTTGGGTCGGCTCCGCCAGCATGGCCTGTATGCGAAGGCCGAAAAATGCGAGTTCGAGCAAGAGAATATATCATTTCTGGGGTTAATCATTTCCAGCGAGGGCATCAAGATGGATCCTCAAAAGATTACCGCAATCCTGGACTGGCCAGAACCGGTGGACAAGAAGGGAATCCAACGTTTCGTTGGATTCGCCAACTTCTACCGCAAGTTCATCAGGGGGTTTTCAGCTATTATCGCACCCATTACTCAACTCACCAAGCAAGGAACACGTTTTCACTGGTCTCCTGAAGCCCAAGAAGCTTTTGAACGCCTGAAGGCCCTATTTACCTCAGCCTCTATCTTGAAACACCCAGACTCCTCACTACCATTCGTACTTGAGGTAGACGCCTCCGAAATAGCGGTAGGAGCAATACTGTCCCAAAGACAGGGAGTCAAAGCCTTGCTCCACCCAGTAGCCTTCTTCTCCCGCAAGCTTTCTGCAGCAGAGAGGAACTACGACGTGGGGGATCGGGAGCTACTAGCGATCAAGTCTGCACTAGAAGAATGGCGGTACCTGCTGGAGGGCGCGGCTCATCCGATCCTAATATTCACTGACCACAAGAACCTGGAGTACCTGAAAGCCGCGAGAAGATTGAATCCACGGCAAGCCAGGTGGGCACTCTTCTTCTCCCGGTTCTCTTTTCATGTTACTTATCGTCCTGGGGCCAAGAATATTAAGCCTGACGCCCTGTCTCGGATGTTCCATAAGTCCAAGGAGACTTCTCCGCCTGATACCATCCTTGCCCCCGGAAATTTCCTTCTTCTACAGGAGAACCTGTTCACTCAAATCAAACAAGCTTCCACCGGGCAGAGACAGTTCTCCGAGCCGGAATTGCAGGTTAAGGATGGACTATTGTGGTACCAAGACAGAATCTACGTACCTGAGAAACTAAGAGTAACCGCATTAGAACTCTGCCACGACCACGCCCTGGCCGGGCATTTTGGCGTTGCCAAGACCACTGACCTGGTACAGCGCACCTTCTGGTGGCCTCGAGTACGTGAAGACTGTAGGAGGTTTGTAGATTCTTGTACAACTTGTACCCGAAACAAGGGTTCCAGATCCAAGGCCTGGGGACTACTAAAACCCTTACCCGTTCCAGATAGGCCCTGGAGAATGTTGTCCATCGACTTCATTGTCGAGTTACCCCCGGCCGAGAACCATTCCACCATCTTCGTTATTGTGGACCGTCTGTCCAAGATGGCACACTTCATCCCTATGAAAGGGACTCCCTCCGCTCCTGAAACCGCACAGGTATTCATCAGAGAAATAGTCAGACTCCACGGGGTACCAGCCAATATTGTTTCCGATCGCGGGGTTCAATTTACCTCTCGATTCTGGAGATCCCTTTGCAAAACCTTGAAAATCGAATTATCGTTTTCCTCTGCTTACCATCCACAGACCAACGGACAGACGGAGAGAACGAATCAGACGCTCGAGCAATACCTGCGATGCTTCTCCTCTTTTGCTCAGGACAACTGGGTTTCCCTACTTCCGTTGGCCGAGTTTGCGTATAACAATTCCATCCACTCCGCTACCTGCCAGACTCCTTTCTTTGCAAACTATGGTTTTCATCCTACTTTTCTGCCTAACTCCCTTCCTGAGTGTCCTGTACCTGCAGTCCAGGAAAAGTTAAATTTTTTCTCGGTCAATAACCAGCTTTTACAAGAGACCATGACCAAGACTCAAGAACGCAACAAGACAATTTATGACAAGAAGAGACGGGGTGAATTAGTGTTGGTACCCGGCGACCAAGTATGGCTATCTACCACAAACCTAAGAATGGCATGCCCTTCTAAAAAACTGGGCCCCAAATTTTTAGGTCCATTCCCTGTTAAGAGGAAAATTAATGAAGTAGCTTATGAATTGGAACTTCCTGACTCTCTTAGAATCCATCCAGTTTTTCATGTCTCTCTCCTAAAACCCACAGTCTCTAATCCGTTTCCAGATCGGAAGCCGGATCACCCTGATCCGATCATTATTGACGGTGAGCAGGAATTCGAAGTAGAAGCTATCATGGACTTCAGGAGAAGAAATAACCAGAACCAATTCCTAATTAAATGGAAGGGCTACGGACCCGAGGAAAACTCATGGGAACCCGAGGAGAATATCCATGCCAGGAGTTTGATACAGGCTTTCAAAAGGACTCACCCTGGAAGGTTCACCCGGCTGGGCATCCGGAGGCTGCCCCTTGGGGGGGGCAATGTCATAGAAATCCTGTCAGCTACAGGATTCCTGGACTTCCTGATTCCGAATCTCGGGCACGTCCACGCACGCGGGCACGCGCGCGCGCGATGGCGAGCACGTGCGCGCGCACGCGCTTAGCGGGGGCGCACGCACGCTCCACAAAGCGCGCCAGAAGAGCTATTTAAACATGCCTGTGACAGACAGTCCCTGCTGTCTGCTCTACAGCGTGTAGTACCCAAAGAGACCTGATTCGTGTATTTACCTGTATCCGACCCGGCTTGCCTTGACCCTTCCAGTTTCCTGCCTGCCTCTGACCCCCGGCTTTGTTTGACCAATCTTCTGCCTGATCCTCCAGTACCTTGCCGTCAGCCAATACTACCGACCCGGCTTGTCCGACCAATCTCTCCAGTTGCTGTGTCCTGGTTCCAGTCCAGTCAGCCTCATCAGTTCCAGTCCAGCTGCTTGTTCCTAGTTCCAGTCCAGTTGCTTGTTCCTGGTTCCAGTCCAGTTGCTGTATCCTGGTTCCAGTCCAGCCAGTCTCTTCAGTTCCAGTCCAGTTGCTGTGTTCCTGGTTCCGGTTCAGCCTGCCATACTTCCTGGGTGCCTGGATCCGTCCCAGTCTTCAGACTCTACTCTACCTTGATCCATCCTGCCAGGCACTCGTACCCCTTCTACCTCCGTGCCTCCTGTCTTCAGTACCAGGGGCCGCCGGTGGAAGCCGTAAGAGAGGCCTCCCTCTGCAGATCCGGGCTCGTCACCGTCAGGTACGTGACAGGTGGGGACGCTCAAGCGCCAGAGTGCTCCCCTCCCTCCTCCCCCTCCTCTTCCTCCTCTCCTTGTCAGCATCCCTCTGGACACCACTGGTCACTGCAGCGCAGCCGCTGTCTCCGCCGGTCACTGCCGCCCTGTTTCCTGCCCAAGCCCCTCCTATCAGTGGAGGTCGAAGTGGCTGTCTCTGTTCGGAGAGACCCTCTCAGTGACGTCGTTGGGGGCGGGGCGGTCCGTGGCATGCAGTGCAGGACGCCGACAATGCATTTGTTCTCCTCTCTGTCACGATCTTCTCCACCCGGGCAGCACGGCTCCACACCTCTCCTCTCCTGCTGACGCCCGGGTGGGGTTTGTCCGGAGGGGGGGTTTGTCCTGAGGGGGGGGTTTGTACTAATAATGGAGGGGGGTCTGTACTAATAATGGAGGGGGGGTCTGTACTAATAATGGAGGGGGGTCTGTACTAATAATGGAGGGGGGTCCGTACTAATAATGGAGTGGGGGTCTGTACTAATAATGGAGGATGGGGTCTGTACTAATAATGGAGGGGGGTCTTTACTAATAATGGAGGGGGGTCTGTACTAATAATGGAGGGGGGTCTGTACTAATAATGGAGGGGGGTCTGTACTAATAATGGAGGAGTGTACAGAGGTGGACATGGGGGGGGTACAGAGATGGACATGTGTTATGTATAGGGTAGGGGGTGGTGGCGCTGCTAATGGGTGGTGTTTATGAGAGCTGAGTGGGGTGCTGTGGTGGGCCTCTTTATGTCATAGGGTAGTCCCCTGGTGTGCAATTCCCTTCCTAAGCCAGCCTAGACTGATAAAGCAATGTGGAAGCCGCTCTGATGTAAGTGGTGGGAATGGGAAAAGGGTTAATTCCACGAGAGCTCAGGTAAGTGACCCTGTGTATCTGTGCTTCTAGTGGGTAAAGTGATAAACCTTCTAACCACTTAATAAAATAAAATGAAATGACACCGTTATGAATTTAGTGAACACCCTGCCGGTGTCTGCTGCTTACCCTTATCAGTCTGTGTGATACCTGTGATCTGTCCAGTATTTTAGTGTACCGGCTATTTTGTGTTCCACACTTATCTGTGCACAAAAAGTGAAAATAAATAAACAAAGTTTTGAAAAAAAAATATGGACTAAATGGTGATAACAATCATAAGATCCAACTACGATGTAGGAATGTGATCTACTTGCTTGCTGAGTTAATCTTTTCACAGGCAGTATACCTGATCACTTGGCAGCTCCCACCTGGGGCAGTGACCAGGGGACTCACATTTTGGTTTATCTAATTTTTTTTTTCAAATAACAATTTTTATTGTGGTGTTCTACAAAGAAAGTACAAAGGGTTTTAAGACTTCAAAATATGGAGAACATTACGTTTCCAGGTTGTCAAACAAATACAGTAAGGTTTTATCCATATACTTGTAAGCAATAGCAGGCACCCAACCAAAGATGGAAGTGATGCAGAAATGCGTCATAAAAAAAAAAACATCCCGCAAACTATTCGGGACAAAGGGAGTCCCTAGAATACTCTCAGTAGAGAGCAGGAAAGAGGGAAAGAGGAAAGAAAAGAAGAGAGATCATCATGGTAGCTCAGTCACCTGGTCACGGTGGATCCTCCCAAAGGTGCCACAGCTCCCAGACTTTGTCGTGAATGTCCAGCTTATCCTGCATCCTGGCCGTCATTTTCTCCATCAGCTCCACGTCTTTGATTCTAGCGTGCAAGGCCTCGGGAGTAGGGGGGATTGTTTTTTCCAGTTTAGGGTTATGAGACAGCGTGCGGCTGTGAGGATATGGCATGTCAGTTTTTTGTAGGGTGGGAGAAGCTGCAGCGGCAAGAGGCCTAGCAAGAAGAACTTGGGAGTTATGGGGATCGGCATTTCCAACAACCGTGACAACAGCTGCTGTACTTCAGTCCAGTAGGGAGTGAGTAGAGTACAACTCCAATAAATGTGAAGGAGGGACCCCCTGTCTTTCTGGCAGCGCCAACAGCGGTCTGAGCTGGAGGGGTATATGGTGTGGAGCACATCAGGGGTCATGTACCAGAAAAGAAGGATTTTGTAAGTATTTTCCTTGTACAGAGTACAGAGGGAGCTCTTCGCCGCCCGAGACCATATGATCCGCCACTGTTCTAAAGGAATTTCCTCATCGAGGGCCTTCTCCCACCTAGTCATGTAGGAATGTCTACCCCTCGAGTCCATGGAATAGGCGTTAAGTATATTATAAATGGATGAGATTAAGCCCTTCTGGGCAGAGCCTGCCAGGACCAAGGACTCAAAGGGGGTTGGGGGGGAGAAGTGTAGGTGGGGAGCTATGGTCAGAGCATAGTGGCGGATTTGCAGATAGCTATAAAATGCCTGGCGCGGTAGACCAACTTTGGTCTGAAGTCTAGGGAAGGGTAATAATGTGCGCTTCACGAGATCCACTGGATTCCCGAAATGAAATAGATTCCGGGATGTCCAGGGGTGCGACATTTGGTGGGAGAGGCTATCCGGCACTTTGGGATTACAGGCGAATGAAGTCAAGAGCGAACGTTCAGAGTTCAACCCATATGGACCCACCACCCTGCGCCAGAGTCGTCTTAGCTGAGACATGGACCCCAACAATCGGTCGGGGGGGACCTCCGCATTCACACTCCAAAGCAGGCTATTTGGAAGGGTCGGGGCTAGCCATATTTTCTCGATCTCCGTCCACTTGTTATAGGATCGTTGAGTGAACCATGAGGCTATAGCACGTAATTGGGTCGCTTGGTAATACCTGACCAGGTCAGGGACCGCCAAGCCCCCATCCGAACGAGCCGCCAATAGTACCGACTGAGGGACCCTATGTCTCTTGTAGTTCCAGATAAATTTAATGAGGTCAGATTGGAGGTTTCTCAGGTGTTTGTAGAGGACTGGGATGGGCAGTGTTTGGAAGAGGTAAAGGAGCTTCGGGAGAATCGCCATCTTAACTGAGGCGATCCGGCCGAGTAGAGAAATGCGATGTTGCTTCCATTGCGTGAGCAAGGTTCTAATCGAACGGAAGAGTGGGGGGAAGTTCTCCTGGTATAGAGTAGAGAATTTTGGGGTGATGTGTATTCCAAGGTATTATTTTTCCAGTGGTAGGGGAAGTTGGCCTTCAACTGAGCGATTTCCGTTTCAGGAATATTAATAGGCAGGGCCTCTGACTTGGAAGTGTTAATTTTGAATTCCGAAAGGGCTCCATAGCAGGCCAGTTCCGCGTGGAGATTTGGAAGAGAGATCCTAGGCTGTGTCAGTGAAAGAATAACATTGTCTGCGAACATGGAAACTTTAAATTCCCGACCCCGTACCGAGATCTCCGGATAGCCGAGTTACCTCGGATGGAGGCTGCCAAGGGTTCAACGCAAAGCACAAATAGCAGGGGAGAGAGTGGACACCCCTGCCGCGTGTCATTGGTTACAGAGAACGAGGGCGAGAGGGCAAAGGGAGTTTTTACCTGAGAGGACTGGTTGGAGTAGAGGTGTTGGATTGCTCGCAAAAAATGACCCCGGAACCCAACATGGCGGAGCGTTGCAAACAGGAAGGGCCACCCAAGCCGGTCAAAGGCCTTCTCGGCGTCCAGGCTAAGGAGCAGGGACGCCGATTTTTCCCTGTTCGCCACGTCCACCAGGTCAATCACCTTCCTAGTGTTGTCTCCTGCCTGTCAGAGCGGTACAAAGCCCACCTGGTCCTTGTGGATGAGGGAGGGGAGGACCATATTTAAGCGGATAGAGAGTAGTTTTGTAAAGATTTTTAGATCTAAGTTCAGGAGGGCGATAGGTCTGTAGTTGGCACACAGAACGGGGTCTTTATCGGGCTTGGGGATCAGGGTGATGAAGGAGCGCTGCATATCCACCGGGACAGTAGTGTCTCGCAGGAAGGCATTAAAAAGTTTGCACATGTGGGGGAGTAACAGGGGGAGGAAAGACTTGTAGTATTCATAGGGTTGGCCATCCGGGCCCGGGGATTTGTGGGAAGGCAGGGATTTAATGGCCTGTTCTATCTCTTCTTCGGTGATCGGCATATTTAAGGATGTTAGGTCAGAGTCCTGGAGTTTGGATACTCCACTCTGGTCTAGATACTGCGTCATGCGTAGTGAGAGGTCAGAGGGGAGGGGGCTGCTGGGGATGTCAGGGTTGTTATAGAGGTGCATATAAAAGTCAGCAAAGGTATGGGCTATGTCCTTAGGGTGGGAGTGTATGCAGCCGAATTTGTCTTTGATCTGGTGGGGCGTAGTCGCAAGGTGGCTATCCCGCAGCTTTCTCGCTAGAAGGGAGTGGGCCATATTACCTTTGTCATAATAAACTTGCCGCAGTCTGAGCAGAGCCTTTTCTACACGACCTAGTGCTAGATCCTTTAGTGTCATACGCAGGTTTGTGATTTTTTTAAGAAGGGAGAGAGTGGGGGACGTCAGCAGTCGTCGTTCCAAGACCCCAAGTTCCCTCTTGGCTTGCAATTTCGCAGCCAAGGCATCTCTCTTCAGAGCTGAAGATATCGCCATACATTTACCTTGGATGACCGCCTTATGAGCCTCCCACAGCGTGGAGAGGGACACGTCGGGTGTGGAGTTTTCCGTGAAATAAAGTTGCAGGGTGGTGTTTAGGTCTGTTTTGGACGGGAGGTGTTGGAGAAGGAATGTGTTTAACTTCCAGTTGTAGGGTCTAGGGACGGGGGAGCCCACGTCTAGGGATGAGCTCGGTGTTCGAGTCGAACATACGTTCGACTCGAACATCGGCTGTTCGATCGTTCGCCGAACAACGAACGATTTGGGCCGTTCGCGCCTAATTCGCGGCCCACAATGCACTACGCCATCGCAGTGTCATCCAGGCGCTGTGATTGGCCAAGCATGCACTGTGACCCCGCATGCTTGGCCAATCACAGCGCCGGCAGCGAGGAGAGCAATGATTGGCCACAGGCAGGATGCCTGTGGCCAATTATTGCTGAGGGTGTTTAGTACACGCCCCACACTATAAAAGGCCGCCAGCACGGCGGCCTAGTGTAGTGTGTTCCGGAGCAGGGAAAGAGAAGCATAGGCAGGGACAGTGACATTTTTTTTTCTTGCTTAACCTGGATTCCTTTAGTTTAGGGAAAGAGAAGGATAGGTAGGGAGAGTGTCAGTGTGTTTTACTGTGCAAAACCTTGTTTGTAGGGACAGGGAAGGACAGTGAGGGAAATTCTCATTGTGCTATACTGTGCTAAAGCATTCATCATCAACCATCTTTAAAAAAACTTTTTTTATAGGGACAGAAAACTATAGGTAGGGAGAGTGTCAGTGTGTTTTACTGTGCTAAACCTTGTTTGTAGGGACAGGGAAGGACAGTGAGGGAAATTCTCATTGTGCTATACTGTGCTAAAGCATTCATCATCAACCATCTTTAAAAAAAAAAAAATTATAGGGACAGAAAACTATAGGTAGGGAGAGTGTCAGTGTGTTTTACTGTGCTAAACCTTGTTTGTAGGGACAGGGAAGGACAGTGAGGGAAATTCTCATTGTGCTATACTGTGCTAAAGCATTCATTATCAACCATCTTTAAAAAAACATTTTTTATAGGGACAGAAAACTATAGGTAGGGAGAGTGTCAGTGTGTTTTACTGTGCTAAACCTTGTTTGTAGGGACAGGGAGGGACAGTGAGGGAAATTCTCATTGTGCTATACTGTGCTAAAGCATTCCTCATCAACCATCTTTAAAAAAACATTTTTTATAGGGACAGAAAACTATAGGTAGGGAGAGTGTCAGTGTGTTTTACTGTGCTAAACCTTGTTTGTAGGGACAGGGAAGGACAGTGAGGGAAATTCTCATTGTGCTATACTGTGCTAAAGCATTCATCATCAACCATCTTTAAAAAAAAAAATTATAGGGACAGAAAACTATAGGTAGGGAGAGTGTCAGTGTGTTTTACTGTGCTAAACCTTGTTTGTAGGGACAGGGAAGGACAGTGAGGGAAATTCTCATTGTGCTATACTGTGCTAAAGCATTCATCATCAACCATCTTTAAAAAAACATTTTTTATAGGGACAGAAAACTATAGGTAGGGAGAGTGTCAGTGTGTTTTACTGTGCTAAACCTTGTTTGTAGGGACAGGGAAGGACAGTGAGGGAAATTCTCATTGTGCTATACTGTGCTAAAGCATTCATCATCAACCATCTTTAAAAAAAAAAAAATTATAGGGACAGAAAACTATAGGTAGGGAGAGTGTCAGTGTGTTTTACTGTGCTAAACCTTGTTTGTAGGGACAGGGAAGGACAGTGAGGGAAATTCTCATTGTGCTATACTGTGCTAAAGCATTCATCATCAACCATCTTTAAAAAAACATTTTTTATAGGGACAGAAAACTATAGGTAGGGAGAGTGTCAGTGTGTTTTACTGTGCTAAACCTTGTTTGTAGGGACAGGGAAGGACAGTGAGGGAAATTCTCATTGTGCTATACTGTGCTAAAGCATTCCTCATCAACCATCTTTAAAAAAACATTTTTTATAGGGACAGAAAACTATAGGTAGGGAGAGTGTCAGTGTGTTTTACTGTGCTAAACCTTGTTTGTAGGGACAGGGAAGGACAGTGAGGGAAATTCTCATTGTGCTATACTGTGCTAAAGCATTCATCATCAACCATCTTTAAAAAAAAATTTTTATAGGGACAGAAAACTATAGGTAGGGAGAGTGTCAGTGTGTTTTACTGTGCTAAACCTTGTTTGTAGGGACAGGGAAGGACAGTGAGGGAAATTCTCATTGTGCTATACTGTGCTAAAGCATTCCTCATCAACCATCTTTAAAAAAACATTTTTTATAGGGACAGAAAACTATAGGTAGGGAGAGTGTCAGTGTGTTTTACTGTGCTAAACCTTGTTTGTAGGGACAGGGAAGGACAGTGAGGGAAATTCTCATTGTGCTATACTGTGCTAAAGCATTCCTCATCAACCATCTTTAAAAAAACATTTTTTATAGGGACAGAAAACTATAGGTAGGGAGAGTGTCAGTGTGTTTTACTGTGCTAAACCTTGTTTGTAGGGACAGGGAAGGACAGTGAGGGAAATTCTCATTGTGCTATACTGTGCTAAAGCATTCATCATCAACCATCTTTAAAAAAACATTTTTTATAGGGACAGAAAACTATAGGTAGGGAGAGTGTCAGTGTGTTTTACTGTGCTAAACCTTGTTTGTAGGGACAGGGAAGGCCAGTGAGGGAAATTCTCATTGTGCTATACTGTGCTAAAGCATTCCTCATCAACCATCTTTGAAATCCTTGTTTTTTGGACAGTCAGGGAAATTGTCATTGTGCTATTCTTTGCGAAAGCAATCATCCTCAACCATATTTAGAAATCCTTAAGTAAAGGGACAGAGAAGGACACCTGAAGGTAGCCCTTATTGCTTTTTTCCCATCTCCCTGCAGGCCATCCATTAGAATGTCTGGAAGGCAAACAAGGAGAGGCAGACAGTCAGGAGGCAATAAAAGAGGGCAAGCAGGCTCTGTGTCTGGGGGCAACAGTGCTGGTCGTGGACGCGGTGCATTGTCATCAGTACATGGCCATGGGACACGCTTGTCCTTCTTTTCGGCAGCTGGACATGTTGAGCCACATCATGCCGAAGACTTGGTAGAGTGGATGACCAAGCCCTCCTCCTCCTCCTCATCCTCTCTCACCCAGGCTCAGGGTACTGGCAAAGCAGCTGCCAAAGCGTCCTCTTCCCTGGTATCAATGTCAGACTCATCATCAGTCACTCCTTCCCTAGACCCACCATGTCCTCCTCCTGAGGAGTCCCCCGAACTGTTTGAGCACAGTGTTGGGTACATGCTCCAGGAGGATGCCCAGCGTTTCGAAGGGTCTGATGATGAAACCCAGCTAGAGGAAGGCAGTAGCGTGAGAGCAGACAGAGGGGATGCTCAAGAAGGACACCAATCTGGCAGTCATGTTCCAGCAGCTGCAGCATACTGCCAGATTGGCTCCAGTGATGAGGAGGGAGGGGATGATGAGGTCACTGACTCCACGTGGGTGCCTAATAGGAGAGAGGAGGAGGAGGAGGATGAGGAGGAGGCACATCTCCAACGAGGCAGGATGCCCTTTGGTGGCCAGCGTAAGGGCAGTACACCGACGGAATCACACCGCAGAGCTCCGCCTGTGCAGGGCGCTGCCTCTGCCCGTCATTCAAAAAGTTATTTGGTGTGGGCCTTTTTTGAGGCTAGTGCATCAGATCGCACAGCTGCTGTTTGCAACATATGTCTCAAGCGTATATCGCGTGGCCAAAACATCAGCCGCTTGGGTACCACATGCCTGACCAGACATATGTTGACCTGCCATGCAGCTCGTTGGCAAGCCTACCTCAAAGACCCACACCAAAGAACAAAGCGGACCTCTCCTTGCACCGCATCAGCTGGGATCTCCAACCCCACTATAACTTCAGTCCTCTCTGAAACATGCACTGAGAGGAATGAAGGTGTAGAATTAGGTGTGTCACAGCCAAGTACTTGCGGCCACTCTGCTAGCAGTACACCGACGTCCGATTCTAGCAGGCAAATTTCCCTGCCCCAGCTGCTGGACCGTCGAAAGAAGTTCACTCCCAGCCATCCACATGCCCAGCGGTTGAATGCTAGCTTGGCTAAATTGCTAGCGCTTCAACTGCTGCCTTTTCAGTTGGTAGACTCGGCCCCCTTCCGTGAGTTTGTGCAATGTGCGGTTCCTCAGTGGCAGGTTCCCAAACGCCACTTTTTCTCACGGAAGGCTATTCCGGCTCTCTACCGGCATGTGGAAGGCAATGTCTTGGCCTCGCTGGACAGGGCGGTCAGCGGTAAGGTGCATATTACCGCTGACTCATGGTCCAGCAGGCATGGACAGGGACGTTACCTTTCTTTCATGGCCCATTGGGTCACTCTTTTGGCAGCTGGGAAGGATGCAGGACAAGGTGCAGTAGTGTTGGAGGTTGTTGCCACGCCTCCAAAATGCTACTACTGGTTGTGACACACCTCTCTCCTCCACCCCCTCCTCTTCTTCTTCCTCCATGGCCTCTTCCTGTGCTTTGTCCTCTGAACCAGCGGTGCTCCGTAGCCGTTCAAGGGGCTACGCAAGTACGCAGGCAAAAAGATGCCATGCCGTGCTTGCGCTGGTGTGTTTGGGGGACAGAAGCCACACTGGGGCAGAGGTCCTGTCTGCTCTGCAGGGCCAGGCCGAGAGGTGGTTGACGCCACGCCAGCTTAAGCCAGGAATGGTGGTTTGCGACAATGGCACCAACCTCCTCTCCGCCCTCCGACAGGGACAACTGACCCATGTGCCCTGTGTGGCTCACGTCCTTAACCTGGTGGTGCAGCGGTTCTTGGGAAGGTACCCGGGCTTACAGGATGTCCTGAGGCAGGCCAGGAAAGTCTGTGTGCATTTCCGCAGATCTTATAATGCCAGTGCTCGCCTGGCTGAGCTGCAAAAGGAGTTGAACCTGCCCAAGAACCGCCTTATATGTGACATGCCCACCAGGTGGAACTCAACGTTGGCCATGCTGCAGCGGCTGCACACGCAGCAGAGGGCCATCAATGAGTACCTGTGCGACTACGGCACCAGGACAGGGTCAGGGGAGCTTGGTTTTTTTTCTCCACGCCAGTGGGGCATGATCAGGGATGCATGCACTGTCCTGGCACCATTTGAGGAGGCCACGAGGATGGTGAGCAGTGACAGTGCATGCATCAGTGACACTGTACCTCTTGTCCACCTGTTGGAGCACACGCTGCGTGGAATAATGGACAGGGCACTTGAGGCAGAACAGAGGCAGGAAGAGGAGGACTTCCTTGCCTCTCAAGGCCCCCTTTACCCAGACAGTGTTCCTTCTGTCCCACCCATCGCACAGGAAGAGGAGGAGGAGGAGGATTGTGTCAGCATGGAGGTGGAGGCTGGCACTCAGCATCATCAGCAGCAGTCTTTTAGGGATGATTTACAGTCCCAAGAAACCAGTGGACTTGTACGTGGCTGGGAGGAGGTGGCTGCGGATCATGTCGTCCTTAGTGACCCAGAGGACTCCGGACCGAATGCCTCAGCTAACCTACGCTGCATGGCCTCCCTGATCCTGCAAAGTCTGCGGAAGGATCCTCGTATTCTTCGGATCAAGGAGTGGGACCATTACTGGCTGGCCACTCTCCTTGATCCACGGTACAAGGGTAAGGTTGCGGACCTTATGTTACCGTCGCAGAGGGAGCAGAGGATGAGACAACTCCGGGAGGCCTTGCAGAAAGGTCTGTGTAACGCGTTCCCAGAGACTGGGAGGTTACAAACTCCTGGTCCTGGACAACGAGTTGCTGAGGCTTCGGCCAGTCAAAGAAGGAGCGGTGGGGAAGGTGGCCGTCTGACCGATGCGTTCAGACAATTCTTTAGTCCGCAGCCCCAAAGTATGATCGGTTCCAGCAACCATCGCCAGCGTCTGATAAACATGGTGCAGGAATATCTAGGGGCAAGGTCAGACTTGGACACCTTCCCCACCGAAAATCCTCTGGCTTACTGGGTCTTGAGGATGGATCACTGGCCAGACCTTGCACAGTATGCAATTGAGCTACTGGCCTGTCCTGCATCCAGCGTTCTTTCGGAACGCACATTTAGTGCTGCTGGAGGATTTGTCACGGATCACAGGGTGCGCCTGTCCACCGACTCGGTTGATCGACTGACTTTCATCAAGATGAACCAGTCTTGGATCACCACCAGCTACCACACACCTGATGCTGATATAACAGACTAATTGATTTTAACATGTCACATCCCTTCAAGACTGATGCTGATGCTGAGTGCCTGTGCTGTTATGTTGACTGGCTATCCTCCTCCTCCGAGTCCTCAATGATACGATTGATGATGATAGCTTGGAAGATCATTTTTGTTTATGGGTGCCGCCACCAGTGCCTAACGCCCAATTTTTCAGCCCCTGTTTAACAGGGGCGTGTAATTACAATTTTTGAAGCAATACTTTGCAACAGGGCTCATTGCTGTGCTCCAAGTACAGTATCTGTGAGGGGTTGCAGTGTTGTGCCACCAGTGCCTAAGGCCCAATTTTTCAGCCCCTGTTCAACAGGGGCATGTAATTACAATTCTTGATCTAATAATTCACAGCAGGGCCCATTGCTGCACCCACCAAGAGTAACTCTGAGGGCTTACAGTGTTGTGGCAACGCCACCACCACCACCACCACGAAAGGCCCAATTTTTCAGCCCCTGTTCAAAAGGGGCATGTAATTACAATTCTTGATCTAATAATTCACAGCAGGGCCCATTCCTGCACCCACCAAGAGTAACTCTGAGGGCTTACAGTGTTGTGGCAACACCACCACCACCACCACCACCACGAAAGGCCCAATTTTTCAGCCCCTGTTCAACAGGGGCATGCAATTACAATTCTTGATCTAATAATTCACAGCAGGGCCCATTGCTGCACCCACCAAGAGTAACTGTCAGGGCTTACAGTGTTGTGGCACCAGCACCACCATCAAAGGCCCAATTTTTACTACCACTGTTCAACAATTATATGTAATTACAATTCCTGATATAATAGTTGACAGCAGGGCGTTCCAGCACCAACCAAGAGTAACTGTGAGTGCTTACAGTGTTGTGCCAACACCAACAACTAAGGGGCCTATTTCTGCAGAGTATATACGGCAGGTCCCTACTTTCAAACATCCAACTTACAAACGACTCCTACTTGCAAACGCAAGAAGACAACAGGAAGTGAGAGGAAATATACCCCTAGGAAGGAAAATTCTCTCCTGTAAGAATTAATATGGGAGAAAGGTGTCTCCTCTGTACTGATGCTTTATCACCAATCCTTGTTTCAAGAAAAACACCACATTTCAAAAACAGTTGTCATTGGGACGGAAAGTGAGGTGAAATGTTCTGAACAGGGGCACAGACAGCAAAACAAATGTTACAGGGGTGATAACCCTTACCTATGTTTTCCAAAAAGTTTAAAAATAGATTTTTGGGCTGGAGCTACACTTAAACAATGTACCTGTTCAAAATTACAAACAGATTCTACATAAGAACAAACCTACAGTCCCTGTCTTGTATGCACCGCCTGTATACGGCTGTTCAGAGTATATAGGGCCTTTTTTATTTTATGTGCGGGGTTCCCCTTAATATCCATACAAGACCCAAAGGGGCTGGTAATGGGCTGGGGTAGGGGGGGGGGGGTCATGGGGTAGCTATGCCATTTTTCTTAAAGATTTTCATCCATATTTCCGGGACCAGATATTACATTAAAGCCGCAAGCAGTTTTAAATGGCTTTTTTTTCCTTTAGAAGTGTCATTTTGTGCAGGGACAGTTCTAAACACGGGAAACACGTGGCACTTCACAGGCATACTTTAGACACCCCCCAGGTACGATATTTAAAGGAATATTTGACTTTTTTTTTTTCACTTTATGCATCAGTAAAATGACTGCTCCCAAAAAACGACCGTTTTTAAAACTTCTTTTTGCATTGATACATGTCCCCTGGTGCAGAACCCGGGTTCCCAAACCCTTTTTAGGACAATAACATGCATAATAGTCGTTATAATTAGCACTTTAGAATTCGAACGTTCGCATCCATTGTATTTAATAGGGTTCTAATGTTCGTACGAACTTTCGGTCCGTTCGCGGGTTCTGGTGCGAACCGAACCCGGGGGTGTTCGGCTCATCACTACCCACGTCCAATGTAAGCAAGATAGGTGCGTGGTCTGACCAGGAGATCGGGAGTATCCGCGCTTCACGGGTCACTTGGAGTGTGGAGCTGTTGGTGAAGAAGTAGTCAATACGAGAATGGATTCGATGCGGGGCAGAGTAGAAAGTGTACTGCCGATCACCCGGGTGGAGAGCCCTCCAGGCATCAAAGAGATCATAACATCTGGAGAGTTGGCGGTAAAGCTTTGAGTCCCTGAGGGCTCGAGCCAACGATGCCTGGGAGTTCACCACCATGCGATCCGCAGTTGCAGAGTGGGCCAAGTTAAAGTCGCCCCCTATCACCAAGAGCCCATGGTCATTCCTGAAGAGGCGGGCAAACACCCCCGACAAGAATCTATGTTGCTTAACATTCGGGGCATATAGAGCACAGAACGTGATCGCCCGTGTACGCCACAGTCCCCGAAGGATAACAAAGTGACCACGTGGATCACTATAATAACCAGAGCAGGTAAATGGAGACCCGTGCTTGATCAGTATAGCAACCCCAGCCCGCTTGCGGGGACCGGAAGATGAGTAGATCTGGTGAAACTGCCTGGATGCGAATGCGAAGGACCCCCCCATGTCAAAATGTGTCTCTTGGACGAGAACAACGTCTGCGCCCGACTGTCTAAACTCCCTCAGTGCCAGATGCCTCTTTCTGTCGGAGTTCAGGCCGTGTACGTTCGGGGACAAGACCTTAGCCATGGTAACGGGTGGGGGAGGGGGGGAAGTCTCTTACCTGGCTTGGCGTGGAGCTGACGAAAGCCAGGGGTCAGGGACCTGCACACCTCGGGAGGCAGTCCAGGTGAGTTCCACAAAGAGGGGACTAGAGGGGGCACTTAAGAAGGGACTAGAAGTTCAAAAATGTCCAGGGCTGAAACATCAAGCGGATCATATGGGCAGGCAGTTCAGTGAGGAGCAACATATGGAGAGAGACTCAGCAGGTTCAGCCATTGCTGTGTCGAGCGGCCTTGTGGGAAGCCCCATTATTTCGGGGACGGTTAGATGAGGGGACTTTCTGTCAGGTTGCGGATGGCGGGGGTGGCGTCGCCACGAGGTCCCAATCCGGAAGTTGGGGGACAGGCATCCCCAGGGCATCACAAAAGGCGGGAAGATCCTCTGGATATCTCAGTGCAGCCGATTTGCCCTGATGTTTGGCCGTTAGACTGAAGGGGAATCCCCATCTATAGGGGATGTTTTCCTCTTGCAGGGAATGCAATAGGGGTTGTAGGAGTCTGCACTTCTGCAGGGTGATCCATGAAAGATCCGGGTACAGCTGCAAGGGAGCATCATGTAGCATTATTTTGCGCGCCAGTCGGGCCTGACGCATGATCTCTTCCTTCAAGGGATAAGAGCTGATCCTACAGATGATATCCCGTGGTTTAGAGGTGGCGCCTTTAGGGTGCAAGGCCCGATGGGCTGGGTCCATTTCAATGTGCGTTGTGGGGGGCTCCCCTAAAAGATTGTTAAACACAGTCTGTAAGGAGTTCTTTATGTCCTCAGGGCCATCAGATTCCATAACACCCCTCACCCGGATTTTGTTTCTGCGCCCCCTGTTGTCCAAGTCCTCCACATGACGTTGCATATCTCTCAGGAGGGAACGGAGGTCTGCGCCTTGTAGTTGGACCCTGTGAACAGCTAGTTTGGTTTCTTGAATGTCCTCCTCTGCCATTTCCACACGATCGGCCAAGTGCTTGAGGCCGGACTGTAGGGCTTGAATTTCTGAGCAGCACGTGGACTTTACGTCCTCCACCAGTTGTCTAAAGTCCTCTTTAGTAGGTACCCGCCTGCAAGTATGATTGCCACTGTGGGGGTGGAGGTTGGACGTGGGCCAACATGGGGTGTTGCTCTGGCGGAGGCAATTGGGGTGACAACGGCTGAGAAAATGGGGTGGTGTAGCCATGCGCCAGGTACGCCAGCCCAGCAGGTGAGGTCCACTGATCGCCCCAGGATGGCATCTAGTCTGGCATGGGGGGCTGTATGGCTGCAGTTTCAGGTGGACGTGAAGCAGGGAAGCAGCCTTTTTGAGCACAGGTGGGAGCCGGCAGTACCTGCGGTGCCATAGGAGATCGGGAGGCCTGTGTGGGAGATAGTCTCTGGGCCTTAGGAGGGGGCGGTATAGGAGTGGAGGGTTGGAAGTCCTCCCAGGGCCTCACAGGCTCTTGAGGTGTCTGGACTGCAGAGTATATGGGGTCCGGCAGAGTGGGGAAGTCCAGTGAGGACTCTGAGTGAAAAGGGGAGCCAGGGTCTGTCCCCCGCAGGCAGGGATCTGAAGCCGTCCGCAGCAGGCGGGGAAAGGCATCCGAGCACTGAGTGTAGTGCGGGGAGGAGGGGCGAGCATGGCGGCCTGCACTCCTCGTGGTGATGCCTCATGGAGGAGGAAATGGCTGCCAGAACTCACCGCACCAGAGGGGGAAGGAGAGTCCGCGGTGTCCACCGAGGCTGGCGGGGACCCAGCAGAGGTCCGGTCGGACGTGTAAGCCGCCGGATTCATCTGTGTGGAGGACCGCGAGCGGGTCATGGAGGGGTCCGGCGCCATCTTCCCTGTTCTCCCGGGGGAAGAAGCAGGCTGTAGAAAGTAGTCCCGGAGGTCCGCTGCTGATCCGGGCGGAGGCTGGGATGATCCCCTGTATTTCGTTGACCGAGTGTTCCCGGATTTGCCCATCCTAGAGTGCTGAATTGTCCCCCAAAGTGCCTGTGAAGCTCGGGCTGAGAGAGAGCTATGGATCTAAGCTGCCATCCAGGTCGGCTTCCGGTGGTTTATCTAATTTTTAATGGATGTGCAAGTAGATCACATTCCTACATTGTAGTTGGATCTTATGATTGTTATCACCATTTAGTCCATATATATTTTTTTCAAAACGTTGTTTATTTATTTTCACTTTTTGTGCACAGATAAGTGTGAAACACAAAATAGCCGGTACACTAAAATATCGGACAGATCACAGGTATCACACAGACTGCTAAGGGTAAGCAGCAGACACCGGCAGGGTGTTCACTAAATTCATAACGGTGTCATTTCATTTTATTTTATTAAGTGGTTAGAAGGTTTATCACTTTACCCACTAGAAGCACAGATACACAGGGTCACTTACCTGAGCTCTCGTGGAATTAACCCTTTTCCCATTCCCACCACTTATATCAGAGCGGCTTCCACATTGCTTTTTCAGTCTAGGCTGGCTTAGGAAGAGAATTGCACACCGGGGGACTACCCTATGACATAAAGAGGCCCACCACGGCACCCCACTCAGCTCTCATAAACACCACCCATTAGCAGCGCCACCACCCCCTACCCTATACATAACACATTTACCAGTAACCTGTCTTTTGACAGATTATAACAGGGGGGGCAGCAGCTCAATTGAGTCCATTTAGCGCGGAGAATCACTAATTTACAGAGATGGACATGGCCCGTTTTTTTATGCAGTTCGGCGGCAGCGGGAGCGTGGCAGCAAACAGCGGCGGGGATTCGGGGAAGGTGGCCAGCGAGGAGGGCAGTTGGATGTAAAATTCAGAGGAGGGAGAAGAGCACCACCCCCTCCCTGACCACCGAAGAGGCGAACAGTAGCGAGCGCGGCCACCCTGGCGCTCCCAGAACCTCGATTCCTCCACTTCCTCTCTGCTCCAGGAACCATGCGGCCTGGGCCGGAGGGCAGGCTGACTGGGAGCCCGGAGGAAGAGAACATGCGCCACTGTAAGGAGCAGAGCAGCGAGAGCACCCCCCGGATCAAGAGGGAGACTCGGCGCTGCCGCTGCTGGCCATCAGGTACCTGGCATCCTACACAAACATGCCAGAACACTGAGACAGCGGGGAGGTGAGCAGAGGAGGGACTGCAGAAAGGGACAGTGCTATGTGGTCTGTCTCAGCCCTCCCTTCTGTCTCTCTGCCCCCTCTGTCTCTCAGACCCCTCCTCTGTCTCTCAGCTCTCCTCTTCTGTCTCTCAGCTCTCCTCTTCTGTCTCTCAGCTCTCCTCCTCTGTCTCTCAGCTCTCCTCCTCTGTCTCTCAGCTCTCCTCCTCTGCCTCTCAGCTCTCCTCCTCTGCCTCTCAGCCCCCTGTCTCTCAGCCCCCCTCTGTCTTTCAGACCCTTCCTCTGTCTCTCAGCCCCCTCCTCTCTCTTTCAGCTCCCCCTCTGTCTCTCAGCACCTCCCTCTGTCTCTCAGCTCCCCCCTCTGTCTTTCAGCTCCCCCTGTCTCCAAGCCCCCCTCTGTCTCTCAGCTTCCCCCCTCTGTCTCTCAGCTCCCCCCTCTGTCTCTCAGCTCCCCCCCTCTATCTCTCAGCTCCCTCCCTCTGTCTCTCAGCTCCCCCCTCTGTCTCTCAGCTCCCCCCTCTGTCTCTCAGCTCCCCCCTCTGTCTCTCAGCTCCCCCCTCTGTCTCTCAGCTCCCCCTCTGTCTCTCAGCTCCCCCCTCTGTCTCTCAGACCCCCCTCTGTCCCTCAGACCCCCCTCTGTCTCTCAGTCCCCCCTCTGTCTCTCAGTTCCCGTGCCTCTCAGCCCCCCCGCTCTTTTAGCCCCTCCTCTGTCTCTTAGCTCCCCTCTATCTCTCAGCTCCCCCTCTGTCTCTTAGCTCCCCTCTATCTCTCAGACCCCCCTCTGTCTCTCTGAACCCTCCTCTGTCTCTCAGACCCCTCCTCTGTCTCTCGGACCCCTCATCTGTCTCTCAGCCCCCTCCTCTGTCTCTCAGCCCTCTCCTCTGTCTCTCAGCCCCCTCCTCTGTCTCTCAGCCCCCTCCTCTGTCTCTCAGCTCTCCTCCTCTATCTCTCAGCTCCCCCTCTATCTCTCAGCTCTCCTCCTCTGTCTCTCAGCTCCCCCTCTGTCTCTCAGCTCCCCCCTCTGTCTCTCAGCTCCCCCCTCTGTCTCTCAGCTCCCCCCTTTGTCTCTCTGCCCTTTCCTCTGTCTCATTCACTCCCTGACTCTTAGGCTGCTTTCACACTGGGGCGGGCATTGACGGTAAAACGCTGCTAGTTTTAGCAGCACTTTACAGTCATTTTAGCTGCGCTACTCGGCTTCTAGCAGGTGCTTTTAACCCCGGCTAGCAGCCAAATTAAAGGTTAAATGCGCCCGTGTAGCGCTGCTGCCGAAGTGTTTTGCAGGCTCTTCAGCAGCGGAGGCCATTCATTTCAATGGGCAGGAACGGTGTGTACACCGCTCCTCCACTGTCCCAAAGATGCTGCTTGGAGAACGATTTTAACGCCCTGAAAGCGCCCCAGTGTGAAAACACTTGGACTTTCACACTGGGACTACAGTGGAGGTGTTTTTCAGGTGCTTTACAGGCGCTATTTTTAGCCCAAAAGCGCCTGAAAAAACGCCTCAGTGTGAAAGGGGTCCTACATTCACCCCCTCTCTCTTACACTCACCCCCCTCTCTCACCCACCCCCTCACTCCCTTTCCCTCAACCCTCCCTCTCTCTCTCTCTCTCATTCCCCTCTCGCTCACCCTCTCATGATATACAATAATGGATGTAGGGGCCTTTTGGTGGGCGTGATTTTTTGGGGGGGTGGGGGGCATCATTTTATTGAATTAAAGTGGCCGGTCTGAATGAAGTCCAGGGCCAAATTTTTGTCCCAGTCCAGCCCTGTGGGGGGGGGGGGGATACAGAAGTGAGAAGGGGACATGGGGGGTACAGAAGTGAGAGGTGGACATGGGGGTACAGAAGTGAGAGATGGACATGGGGGGGTACAGAGATGAACATGGGGGGGTACAGAGATGCATATGGGGGGTTACAGAGGTGGACGTGGAGGGGGTACAGAGATGGACATGGGGGGTACAGAGGTGAACACAGGTGGACAGGGGGAACAGATGTGGAGGGGGTACAGAGGTGAACACAGAGGTGGACATGGGGGGTACAGAGGTGGACGGGGGTACAGAGGTTTACATGAGGGGGTACAGAGGTGGACATGGGGGGTACAGAGATGAACCCAGAGGTGGACATGGGGATGTACAGAGGTGGACATGGGGGGGTACAGAGGTGGACATGGGGGGGTACAGAGGTGGATGTGGTGGGGGTACAGAGGTGGATGTGGAGGGGGTACAGATATGGATATGGGGGGTACAGAGATGGACATGGGGGTACAGAGGTGAACACAGGTGGACGGGGGGAACAGAGTTGGAGGGGGTACAGAGGTGAACACAGAGTTGAAGGGGGTGCAGAGATGAACACAGAGGTGGACATGGGGGGGTACAGAGGTGAACACAGAGGTGGATGGGGGACCGAGTACCCTGAGGCCAGCCAGCCAGCACCCTGAGACCAGCCAGGCCAGCACCGAGGCCAGTACCGAGACCAGCCAGGCCAGCACCGAGACCAACCAGGCCAGCACCGAGACCAGCCAGGCCAGCACCCTGAGACCAGCCAGGCCAGCACCGAGTACCCCGAGGTGTGTGTGATTATTCTGTTAGTTTGACAAGTTAACTTATTTTGTTTTTGTAAACTGGCACTTTACAATATATGTTGCACTGTATTTTCTGTGAAATATATATGCATATGAGCGTATCATTTTTTTTTTTTTTTGGTGGGGGAGTGGATCTTGGGTGGGAGTTCCCACACTTTTTTCCCCAGGACTTGACCACTGATCACAAGGTTGGAATATAAGTGAAACGAAAATAAAACAAAAATGTGAAAATAAAGTGATAAAAGCAAATAAAACTTATAACATGTAAACTCTCAAAAAGTCCATATGATGTTATATCTATAGGGGAATGTTCCCTAGATGAAACATATAAGATTGTTGCCGTGAAGGTGTTCTTATGCGGCAAAAGACCTGATACTCAGGTTGATAGTATAAGCTTCACATCCGATGGATTACTTATAAGTAAATGGCTTGCTTACCAGATATAAGATGATATTGGGCTCAGGGTTAGGCTGACCTGCCTTCAACGGTCTATCCTCTGTGTTCACCACACATGGATCGGTTGAAATTCCGGAGGCGGTCACTATAAAGCTGAATCCCACAGACTGCAGACATTTCAGTAATTTTTCAATTGGCTTGAGGTGAGTGTTGTATATATGTAGCGGGGTGTCACTTTAAGGAGCTCAAAAGACTACCATACCCAGTGTACAGCGGGACACCCACAGTGCATTGCCGGGCGCAAGGTCTGCTGGGGAAGGGCTATATAAGGAGGAGCGGAGCTATACGCGCGTCTCTTTGGACGCCGCCCCCTAGCAAGTGGAACCAACGCTGAGTTTGCCGCTGGACTGGGCCTAAGAGTTTGGGCCTTGAGATCCAAAGAGCCCTCCGACCTTCAACCTAGGAGTCATTTCGTCCATCATCCTTCCAAGGACTGTCGGGAGGATCAGAGACCACGAGTGTCGTGAGACTGTGTGCTGGAGCCCCAGCTGCAGAAGTCGGTTGTACGGACTGGTCCGGTCGGGTGAGAGAGCACTTGCTCAGAGATTAACTGACCAATCTTAGGCCCAGTGTCCTTTGTTCAGGGACCACCGTTACCAGAGTGTTATATTGCACGCCAAAGGGACAGTGTGCTGTGCAGCGTTAGTTGAACTCTTTTGTACATGCCAAGAAGTTAACTGTTTTGATGCCTGTGGATTACAAATAACCTACAAAGTGCACCTCCATTGCTAGCGAAGATCCTTCCCAACGGAAGAACCATATCCGCAATAGTCAGGCCTGACTGTAGAACTGTTAGATATTTGTTTGGGCGCCATCTTGCCCACGAGGGGGAAGCTCGCGAGCATAGTTAAATGACATTTAGCGTGTGTAATGCTATTGGAACTTAGCGCTTGTTAATTGCTGAATGGTTAACATTGCAGGGCTCTGCATATGCATACGTATTACTGTTTAACTTGATGCTTTATATTCAGTAAAAAGTACTTGTGGTTAAGCCAATCCGCTGTGTGGTTATATGTTTGTTGCGGTATTGTGATCCCCATAGCCAACGGGTTTCACAATCCCACCCTTACTACTATCTGTGCCAAGGGAGGTTAGAGCCAGTTAACTGGGGGTTGACAGCAGTGTGTACATGCCCAAAATCTATACCACCAGCCCTTTTAACTGGGTGGTAGTGCTACATGTTATATAACTCACGTTTTCCACATACAGCAAGCAGAGATTAACATCCAGAGGTCAGCAGTCAATTGCCAAAGAGAAGGAAGAAGAAAAGATCCTCATGGTGCAGTATTTCTTCATAAAAAGTATTTATTGCACAGGCTTCATAAAACACTGACATCCATGGAACAGAGACAACTTTTTCTCAAAAATAGCCGCAGTTAGCACCAGCTGGCTGGAACGTGATGTCGTCAGAGACTTGTAGCTCCACCCTACATGTTTCCCCGTATAAGGATTCTACTGGGAAAGGAGGCTCACGTTCCAGCCAGCTGGTGCTAACCGCGGCTGTTTTTGAGAAAAATTTGTCTCTGTTCCATGGATGTCAGTGTTTTATGAAGCCTGTGCAATAAATACTTTTTATGAAGAAATACTGCACCATGAGGATCTTTTCTTCTTCCTTCTTTTTGGCAATTGACTGCTGACCTCTGGATGTTAATCTCTGCTTGCTGTATGTGGAAAACGTGAGTTATATAATATGCAACACTCACCTCACGGCAATTGAAAGATTACTGAAGTGTCTGCAGTCTGTGGGATTCAGCTTTATAGTGACCGCCCCTGGAATTTCAACCGATCCATGTGTGGTAAACACTGAGGATAGACCGTTGAAGGCAGGTCGGCCTAACCCTGAGCCCAATATCATCTTATATCTGGTAAGCAAGCCATTTACTTATCAGTAATCCATTGGATGTGAAGCTTAAACTATCAACCTGTCTGAGTATCATGTCTTCTGCCGCATAAGAACACCTTCACGGCAACAATCTTATATGTTTCATCTAGGGAACATTCCCCTATAGATATAACATCATATGGACTTTTTGAGAGTTTACATGTGATAAGTTTTATTTGTTTGTTTTTATCACTTTATTTTCACATTTTTGTTTTATTTTCATTTCACTTATATTCCAACGACGTCACTGAGCGGGTCTCTCCGAACAGAGACAGCCACTTCGACCTCCACTGATAGGAGGGGCTTGGGCAGGAAACAGGGTGGCGGTGACCGGCGGAGACAGCGGCTGTGCTGCAGTGACCAGTGGTGTCCAGAGGGATGCTGACAAGGAGAGGAGGAGGAGGAGAAGGAGGGAGGGGAGCACTCTGGCGCTTGAGCGCCCCCACCTCTGTGGCGCCTGGGTGAACTGCACTCGGAGCGGCCCGAGCGGCTGCTCTAGTCCTGCAAAGGGAACGGCGTTCCTGCTGTGAAAAAAGTGCAGGGACGCCGTTCCCACGCATTCCTGCAGGACTCGAGCCCTGCTTGTGATATCGTTGGGATATTAGTTGGAATTCCTCAGTCACATTGTTCCAGTGATTGTTCACTGATATTAAATTCACATTGGGTTGCGCTTTTTTTGATACATTTTTTTCCATATGTTTTGAGTCTTTTTCAGGCTAATTGAATAGCAGCACCCACCCATCAGGTGAAGATCATATTACTCACCATTCTCTCACATATTTAGAGTATCACACTCACCTAGTGTTTTAAAAACACTTAATTTTTCTCACTGTTATAGGCAGTGCTGGATTTTTTCCATTTACTATTATTGCTGATTGTTCACTAGGGGCGTCGTTAGGGGTGGGCTGGGGAGGCTGGAGCCCCGAATGGGTCCCCGAAAAGCCCAGAGTCTCAGGCATGCGGTATTTAATTACTAGCCTCGAGCGCCGCCGAGTAGGGACCATTCTGTTTCCGACAGCCGAGAGACATAGCAGATCCTGCCTTCTGGAGCCTGCAGGGCCTATGATGGACGTTCCACTGGTCCAATGCTGGGGCCGCAGGACGTGTGACGTCCATCATAGGCGCTGCAAGCTCAGAAGGCGGGACTTACAATGCCGCCCGCCACGCCACATCCCCGCTCCCTGCTCGGTTCGGCGGCTCTCCTCTCTGGCTCCTGAGCCTCTTCTGGCTGCATCTCTTTGACGGGCACATTGGGCGCGCCGGCACCGCACACCACGGCTGAGGTAGGTCAGTGATTGTGTAAGTAGGTGATGTCTGTGTATGTAGGTCAGGTCAGTGTATGTAGGTCATGTCAGTGTATGTAGGTCAAGTCACTGTATGTAGGTCAGGTCACTGTATGTAGGTCATGTGTCAGAAACAACCCTGAAAGACATGCTAGTGTCCCTAAGAGCTTCCTTACATGCTGATCTCATGGAATGTGTAACTGACATACATATACACACACACACACTGACTTACACATCAGTGTGTGTGTGTTTACTGACATACACACAAGCTGACATACATACATACACACACACACACGCGCGCTGACATACATACACACACACACACTGACATACATACAAACACACACACACTGACATACATACACACACACTGACATACATACAATGACCTACATGTCAGTGTGTGTGTGTGTATTTATGTCCGGGTATGCGTGTCAGGTAGGTCACCCCGCACCACTCCACCACGCCACCACGCCCGCACCCCCCTGTATACGTTTCAGTACTCCAGAATGCTGCACTCTGTCTGTTATAAATGCACCACTCAGAAGTGTGCAAAATACAGCACAGCATACAGACTTTAGAGGTGAGGAGCAAGTAATGACATCTGACTGTCCTACACTGGACACTGCTATACATAAATATTTATGGCCACTGCACTCTCTATGGTGGACTGTACATTACCTACTCCTGAGTCCTGACCATTGCACTCAGTAAGTTAAAGCGGACCTTCAGTAATTTTTTCATCTTTCCATCTATCAAATCTTCTGCCCTTGCTGTTTTAACTTTGGATAGTAAAAAAAATAAAAATTCTGCCAGTAAATAACTTATACAGCCCACTACCTGTTTCTTGTCTGGTAAAAAGCTTAGGCTTATGACATCATGCAACAGCTCTTTCTCTCACTCTCGTGAGAGTTTGCCAGGAAGGGAGAGGGGTGAGTCATAAGAGGGCCAATGAGAGCTTAAGGGCTGCAGAGCTGGAGGTGTGCCTCTGTGTGTCTGTGTAAATACAGGAAGTGAACAGGCAGCAGCTTCAGCTGCCCACAGTTAAAATGGTTGCAGCCAGACTCCGTGAGGGAGATTTCTGCAGCATATTTGGCAAGTAGAGAATCACAGTATATATAAAATAATATGCAAAGTGGTTGGAGGGAAGCTTCAGAATGGCAAAGATGTTTTTATTACAAATTATGTGAGCAGATTGCAGTTCCTCTTTAAAGTGGCTGTAAACCCACAAAAAAAAAACCCAGCAAGACAAAGGCAGAATGAGCTAGTATGCATAGCATACTAGCTCATTATGAAATACTCACCTTAGATTAAAACCCCTGTTGCAGTCCCCATACACAGCTCCGGCCGGCAACATCGCTCCCGGAGTTACTTCCGGGTAGCGTGGGCTCTGGCGCTGTGATTGGCTGGAGGGTTGCCACTTTTTATCAGGCCAAACCCGAACACTTTTTGCAGCGCACTGCAAATTTTTTTTTTTAATATACACTATAGGATTGTAACAGACCTGGGACACCTTTGGGCGCTCCAAAGAAAATAGTAATGCTGTGCACATAGTGCCCTCGCTCTCTCGTATCAGGCCCTGTTCTGAGCCAGATTCCTGTCTGAATATTGTGTCCGGGTTTCAGACGGACTTAAACCTGGACACATGATTTAAAACCTGAACTGTCTGGGTGAATCCTGGACAGGTGGCAACCCTAGCATGCGCGCGGGAGCTGCCGGTAATGGCACACTAGCTGAAGCAACGGCACGAATGTGCCGTTGCTTCAGTGCGCATGTGCTGATGACGTAGGCACATGCTGATACAGGGAATGTCTCCTAAACTGTGCAGGTTTAGGAGATATCTGGGGTAGCTACAGGTAAGCCTTATTATAGGTGTAGCGCCCTCCCCAAAAGGTTGGGACGCTATCTCAAATTTAGAGGAATGTCTGGGCCAGTAGTTAGGCTCAGACGGCTGAATTATATTGAGATTTGCCTCTGTTCTGGCTGTGGTTTGCCTGATAGTAATTTCCCTTATTGCCTGTAGGTGGCGTTACCAACTCAGGCACCTGTTGGAACACGGACAAACAATGGTGCACTGAGTGACCCTTCTCGGCAGCGGTGTAGTGGGAGTGGTTGGCCTGCTGTGCTTGCTGGGAGGGGATACTTAAGGGGCAGACGCCATTGTTGGGGGTCTTCGTCTCGTGGCCCTCCGGGCGCGAGGTATGCTGTGTGTGGTTCTGGTCTCGGGCCACGTTGTCCCAGGGCTGCATCGCTATCTAGTAGGCCCAGCTAGTCTGGCTGGGGCCTATATTCAGAAAGGGGATCCCAAGCTGTCCGTCCAAGTGGGAAGGAAGCTATCTTAACAAAGGAAACCAGGGGAGGACCTGCCCTGGAGGTGACTGGCAAAGTGCTGACGTCTTGGGTCAGGCCTGGTGACTTTGTTGAGGAGGGATCCACTATACCACAAGCCCTGCAGTCTGCCGGATTGGCTTCAAGGCTCTTTACTGCACGGTTGAAAGTTTGGGACTTTGAAATCCTGTGGCAGAGGATTCCTGGACTATCCATTTGCTCAACTTTAAAAGGTCTGTGGCAGAGATTTTGTTCACTTTAGGAAGGTCTGTGGCAGAGACCCACTTCATCTTGGGCAGTCTGTGGCAGAGACTGCCCTGTTGCTGGTTCGTGTGTCATCCCGGCTGCTAGGCCATGTGAGAGGGGACTATCCGGGTGACCAATACCCAATCTAACATTGAGAGTGGTGAATGACTTTGAACTGATGTTTGCTATTTTTGTGCCGAGTGCCTGAACCTTCCCCTGCTTTCTCCTACCTTCTACTTTCTCTCAAAATTTTACAGTATATGCAGAAGAAAATAAAGCCTGACTGTTGAAGGTTTTACATCTGTGTGGACATTGCATTTACTACAGACTTTCTCACTCTGACAACAAAGCTAAAGAGGTAACGTGCAAACTCAAAAACAAACCAGCAGCTCCTACGGGGGTAGTGCTACATAGGCTTACCTGTAGTAAAAAGTGGTCTGTAAGGGTTTACAACCACTTTAAGCGGTATGTTACATACTCATAACTAGAGGTCGACCGATATGGGTTTTTCTCTGGCCGATGCCTATGCCGATATTTAGAAATTGGGGCGGCCGATGGCCGATATATGATGCCGATTTTTGTGGCCGATATTTTAGGCCGATTTAAAAAAAAAAAAAAAAACCTCACCCATTCCACTCTTTCCTGCTTACTCCTGTCACTCTAGCACACACTTGATGTCCTCAGTACAGATGGCACTGGTTGGCACTGGCAGGCGGCACTGGTTGGTGGCACTGGTTTGGAACTAGCAGGTGGCACTGGTTTGGAACTGACAGATGGCACTGGCAGGTGGCACTGATTGGCACTGGCAGGTGGCACTAGCAGGTGGCACTGGTTTGGAACTGACAGATGGCACTAGTTTGAAACTGACAGATGGCACTGGTTGGCATTGGCAGGTGGCACTGGTTTGGAACTGACAGATGGCACTATTGGCACTGGAAGGTGGCACTGACAGATGGCACTGATTGGCAGCAGGTGGCACTGGTTTAAACTGACAGATGGCACTAGTTTGGGGCAGATGGCACTGGCAGGTGGCACTGATTGGCAGTGGCACTTGCAATTGGAACTGGTTGGCACTGTCAGGAGGCACTGATTGGCGGTGGCACTGGCTGGCAGTGGCGGGTGACACTGGCTGGCAGTGGTTGGCACTGGCGGGTGACACTGGTTGGCACTGGCTGGTGGCACTGACAGATGGCACTGATTGGCACTGGCTGGTGGCATTGACAGATGGCACTGATTGGCACTGGCTGGTGGCACTGACATTTGGCACTGATTGGCACTGGCTGGTGGCACTGACAGATGGCACTGATTGGCACTGGCTGGTGGCATATACAGATGGCACTGATTGGCACTGGCTGGTGGCATTGACAGATGGCACTGGCTGGGGGCACTGATTTGCAGTGGCACTGGCAGGTTTCACACTAAGCCGAGTGTATGTGTGAAACTGACAGAGAGGAGAGAGAGAGATGTCAGAATTGAGCTCGATGTGGGGGTGGGCGGGACCCGGCCGGGGTGGGCGGGACCCAGCAGCTAAATTACATCAGCCAATGATTGGGCTGCTTTAGAAAGGGGGTGGGGCCACATACACGTAGCGGCCCGCCCAGACACCATCCCATTGGCTGGTGTAATATATCTGCTGGGTCCCGCCCACCCTTGCCGGGTCCCGCCCACCCCCGACATCGAGCTGACAGCTCCTTTCCCTCTCTCCTCTCTGTTACTTGCAGTTTCACACACACAGCGCAGTGCTTGATGCTGCTGGAGCCGCTGAGTGTGGAGAAGGGAGGAGGTAGGCAGCCAGTGTAAAATATCGGCCCAGTTTTAATAATAATCGGCCGATGCCGATTTATCAAAAATGCCCAAATATCGGCCAATATATCGGTCGACCTCTACTCAGTGGATACTCATAACCCCCTGCACTTTTTCATTTTATATACTCCTGATCCCTGCACTTTATATATCAAGTTGTAGTTTATACTCCCCTAAACCCTGAACTTTATTTTATTTTGTAATTACATACTCTTAACTAGGGATGAGCCGAACACCCCCCGGTTCGGTTCGCACCAGAACCTGCAAACGGACCAAAAGTTTGCGCGAACTTTAGAACCCTATTGAATACAATGGATGTGAACGTTCGAAATCAAAAGTGCTAATTATAATGCCTAATATGCAGGTTATTGTCCTAAAAAGGGTTTGGGGACCCGGGTCCTGCCCCAGGGGACATGTATCAATGCAAAAATACATTTTAAAAACAGCCGTTTTTTTCGGGAGCAGTGATTTTAATGATGCATAAAGTGAAAAAACAAAAGTGAAATATTCCTTTAAAGATCGTACCTGGGGGGTGTCTAAAGTATGCCTGTGAAGTGGCACATGTTTCCCGTGTTTAGAACTGTCCCTGCACAAAATTACATTCCTAAAGGAAAAAAAGTCATTTAAAACTGCTTGCGGCTTTAATGTAATGTCTGGTCCCGGCAATATGGATGAAAATCATTGAGAAAAATTACATGGGTACCCCCCCAGCCCATTACCAGCCCCTTTGGGTCTTGTATGGATATTAATGGGAACCCCGCACCCAAATTTAAAAAAGGCCCTATATACTCTGAACAGCAGTATACAGGCGGCGCAAACAAGACTGTAGGTTTGTTCTTAAGTAGAATCTGTTTATAATTTGGAACAGGTACATTTTTAAAATGTAGCTCCAGCCAAAAAAATATATTTTTAAGCTTTAAGGAAAACATAGGGAAGGGTTATCACCGCTGTAACATTTGTTTTGCTGTCTGTGCACCTGTTCAGAACATTTCACCTTACTTTCCGTCCCAATGACAAATGTTTTTTGAAAATTTGGGGGTTTTATTGAAACAAGGATTGGTGATAAAGCATCAGTGGAGAGTAGACACCTTTTTCCCATATTAACTCTTACAGGAGAGAATTTCCCTTCCTAGGGGTAGATTTCCTCTCACTTCCTGTTGTCTCCTTCCGTTTGCAAGTAGGAGTCGTTTGTAAGTTGAATGTTTGAAAGTAGATGCCTGCCATATATTCTCTGTGGAAATTTGGCCCTTATGCCTCGTACACACGGCCGAGATTCTCGTCGAAAAAAACATGTCGTTTTTTTCGACGAGATTCTTGGACAAGAAACTTGTCCCGGCCGAGTGTACACACGCTCCTTTCAAAGAACCCGCGGTTCTTTGAATGGAGCGAACGCAGTGACGTCATCGAATACGACGAGCATGCGCTCGTCACATTCGATGCCGTCGCCGCCATCTTTGTTCACCCTACCTATGCCTAGGAAGCTACCGCGCATGCGTCGAAGTCATTTAGAGCATGCGCGGGCTTCCCGGCGAAAAGGTAAGTGTACACACGCACAATTTTCTCGTCGAGAAACAGGCTGACGAGAATCTCGACGAGAAAATAGAGAGCAGGTTCTCTATTTTCTCGTCGAGATTCTTGTCGCTTTTCTTAACGAGAAACCATACACACGAACGAGTTTCTCGGCAAGAAATCTCTGCCAGCAAGTTTCTTGCTGGTTTTTGCAGAGAAACTCGTTCGTGTGTACGAGGCTTTAGGTGTTGGTGTTGACACAACACTGTAAGCCCTTACAGTTACTCTTGGTGGGCGCAGGAATGGGCCCTGCTGTGAATCATTAGATCAAGAATTGTAATAACATGCCCCTGTTGAACAGGGGCAGAAAATTTGGGCCTTTGGTGGTGGTGGTGGTCTTGCCACAACACTGTAAGTCCTCACATTGACTCTTGGTGGGCGCAGGAATGGGCCCAGCTGTTAAATATTAGATCAAGAATTGTAATTACATGATATTGTTGAAGAGTGGTAGGGAAAATTGGGCCTTTGGTGGTGGTGGTGGTGCTGGTGCCACAACACTGTAAGCCCTCACAGTTACTCTTGGTGGCCGCAGGAATGGGCGCTGCTGTGAATTATTAGATCAAGAATTGTAATTACATGCCCCTGTTGAACAGGGGCATACAAATTGTGCCTTAGGCACTGGTGCCACAACACTGCAACCCCTCACAGATACTGTTCTTGGAGCGCAGCAATGAGCCCTGTTGCAAAGTATTGCATCAAAAATTTTAATTACATGCCCCTGTTAAACAGTGGCAGAAAAATTGGGCCTTAGGCACTGGTTCTGGTGCCACAACACTGCAACCCCTCACATATACTGTAGTTTGAGCACAGCAATGAGCCCTGCTGCAAAGCATTGCATCAAATATTGTAAATACACGCCCCTGTTAAACAGGGGCTGAAAAATTGGGCCTTAGCCACTGGTGTCGGTGCCCAGAACCAAAAATGTTCTTTCAAGCTATCAGCATGATTATTGAGGAGGAAGAGGATAGTCACTCAGCATAACAGGATAGTCACTCAGCATCAGCATAGGCAGTCTTGAAGGGATCTGACATTTCCCAAAAAATTATTCGGTTACATCAGCATCAGGTGCTTGGTAGCTGGTGGTGATCCAAGACTGATTCATTTTTATGAAGGTCAGTCGATCGACTGAGTCGGTGGACAGGCACACCCTG
This sequence comes from Rana muscosa, assembly GCA_029206835.1. NCBI lineage: Eukaryota > Metazoa > Chordata > Amphibia > Anura > Ranidae > Rana > Rana muscosa. The sequence goes on from CM055124.1 coordinate 8,913,226, forward strand.
TGATCGGTTACAAAGCCTCCAGCAGCACTGAATGTGCGTTCTGAAAGAACGCTGGATGCAGGACAGGCCAGTACCTCAATTGCATACTGTGCAAGCTCTGGCCAGTGATCCATCCTCAAGACCCAGTAACCCAGAGGATTTTCGGTGGGAAAGGTGTCCAAGTCTGATCTTGCCCCTAGGTATTCCTGAACCATGTAAACAAGACGCTGGCGATGGTTGCTGGAAGCGATCATACCTTGGGGCTGCGTACTAAAAAATTGTCTGAACGCATCGGTCAGACGGCCACCTTCTCCACCGCTCCTTCTTTGACTGACCGGAGCCTCAGCAACACGTTGTCCAGGACCAGGAATTTGTAACCTCCCAGTCTCTGGGAACGCGTTGCACAGACCATTCTGCAAGGCCTCCCGAAGATTCTTCATCCTCTGCTCCCTCTGCGACGACAAGATAAGGTCCGCAACCTTACCCTTGTAACGTGGATCAAGGAGGGTTGCCAGCCAGTAATGATCCCTCTCCTTGATCGCACGAATACGAGGATCCTTGCACAGGCTTTGCAGGATCAGGGAGGCCATGCAGCGTAGGTTTGCTGAGGCATTCGGTGCAGAGTCCTCTGGGTCACTGAGGACGACATGATCCGCAGCCACCTCCTCCCAGCCATGTACAAGTCAATGGATGTCTTGGGACTGTAATTGATTCCTTGAAGACTGCTGCTAATGCTGAGTGCTAGGCTCCACCTCCATGCTGACACAATAATCCTCCTCCTCCTCCTCTTCCGGTGTGATAGCCGGGCCAGCAGGAACACTGTATGGATAAAGGGGGTCTTGAGAGGTAAGGAAGTCCTCCTCTTCCTGCCTCAGTTCTGCCTCAAGTGCCCTGTCTATTATTCCACGCAGCGTGTGCTCCAACAGGTGGACAAGAGGGACAGTGTCAATGATGCATGCACTGTCACTGCTCACCATCCTCGTGGCCTCCTCAAATGGTGCCAGGACAGTGCATGCATCCCTGATCATGGCCCACTGGCGTGGGGAAAAAAATCCAAGCTCCCCTGACCCTGTCCTGGTGCCATATTGCAACAGATACTCATTGATGGCCCTCTGCTGCGTGTGCAGCCCCTGCAGCATGGCCAACGTAGAGTTCTACCTGGTGGGCATGTCACAGATTAGGCGGTTCTTGGGCAGGTTGTAATCCTTTTGCAGGTCAGCCAGCCGAGCACTGGCATTATATGACCGGCGGAAATGCCCACAGAGTTTCCTGGCCTGCTTCAGGACCTCCTGTAAGCCCGGGTACCTGCCCAAGAACCGCTGCACCACCAAGTTAAGGATGTGAGCCAAACAGGGCACATGGGTCGGTTGTCCCTGTCGGAGGGCGGAGAGGAGGTTGGTGACATTGTCGGAAACTACTTTTCCTGGCTTAAGCTGGCATGGCGTCAACCACCACTGAGCCTGCCCCTGCAGAGCTGACAGAATCTCTGCCCCAGTGTGGCTCATGTCCCCCAAGCACACCAGCTCTAGCACCGCATGGCATCTTTTTGCCTGCGTACTTGCGTAGCCCCTTGAACGCCTACGGAGCACCACTGGTTCCGAGGACAAAGCACAGGTAGAGGCCATGGAGGAAGAAGAAGAGGAGGGGGTGGAGGAGAGAGGTGTGTCAGAATCACCAGTAGTAACATTTTGGAGGCGTGGTGGCGGAACAACCTCCAACACTATTGCACCTTGTCCTGCATCCTTCCCAGCTGCCAGAAGAGTCACCCAATGCGCCGTGAAAGATAGGTAATGTCCCTGTCCATGCCTGCTGGACCATGAGTCAGCGGTAATATGCACCTTACCGCTGACCGCCTGTCCAGCGAGGCCAAGACATTGCCTTCCACATGCCGGTAGAGAGCCGGAATCGCCTTCCGTGAGAAAAGTGGTGTTTGGGAACCTGCCACTAAGGAACCGCACATTCAACAAACTCACGGAAGGGGGCAGAGTCTACCAACTGAAAAGGCAGCAGTTGAAGTGCTAGCAATTTAGCCAAGCTAGCATTCAACCACTGGGCATGTGGATGGCTGGGAGCAAACTTCTTTTGGCGGTGCAGCAGCTGGGGCAGGGAAATTTTCCTGGTACAATCGGACGTCGGTGTACCGAAAGGAGATTGCCCGCAAGTACTTGGCTTTGACTGTGACACACCTAATTCTACACCTTCATTCCTCTCAGTGCAGGTTTCAGAGAGGACTGAACGTATAGTGGGGTTGGAGATCCCAGCTGATGAGGAGCAAGGAGAGGTCCGCTTTGTTCTTTGGTGTGGGTCTTTTAGGTACGCCTGCCAACGGACGGACTGCATGGCAGGTCGACATATGTCTGGTCAAGCACATGGTGCCCAAGCGGCTGCTGTTTTGGCCACGTGAGATACGCTTCAGACATATGTTGCAAATGGCAATGGTGCGATCTGCTGCACACGTCTGAAAAAAGGCCCACACCAAAGAACTTTTGGAATGACGTGCAGAGACAGCAGCGCCCTGCACATGCGGAGCTCTGTGTTGTGATGCAGTCGGTGTGCTGCCCTTAAGCTGGCCCCTGGAGGGCATCCTGCCTCATTGGAGATGTGCCTCCTCCTCCTCTCTCCTATCAGGCACCCATGTGGAGTCAGTGACCTCATCATCCCCTCCCTCCTCATCCCTGGAGAAAATCTGGCAGTATGCTGCAGCTGGGGGAACATGACTTCCAGATAGCTGTCCTTGTTGGGCACCCCCTCTCTCTGGGCTCACGTTACTGCCTTCCTCGAGCTGGGTTCCATCATCGGAGCCTTCAAAACGCTGGGCATCCTCCTGGAGCATGTACCCAGCACTGTGGTCAAACAGTTCGGGGGACTCCTCAGGAGGACATGGTGGGGCTAGGGAAGGAGTGACTGATGCCATTAAGCCGAGGGAAGAGGCCGCTTTGGCAGCTGCTTTGGGTGAGAGAGGATGAGGAGGATGAGGACGGCTTGGTCATCCACTCTACCAAATCATGGGCATGTTGCGGCTCAACATGGCCAGCTGCCGAAAAGAAGGACAAGCGTGTCCCACGGCCACGTGCTGATGAGGATGCACCGTGTCCACGACCAGCACTGTTGCCTCTAGACACAGAGCCTGCTTGCCCTCCTTTATTGCCTCGTGACTGTCTGCCTCTCTTTGTTTGCCTTCCAGACATACTAATGGCCTGCAGTGAGATGTAGCTGCACAAAGGTGGGATGTGTATGTATATATATATATATATATATATATATATATATATATACACACACACACACACACACACACACACACACACACACACATATATATATATATATACACACATACACACATATATATATATATATATATATATACATATATATATATATATATATATATACATATATATAATGCAGCTATCAGACACCACTGCCTGCTGTGGTATTAGTAGAATAGTATGAGAAAAGCAGCAAAGTCTTCAGTTAGTTTTAGGTGAACACTGTTCAGAGGACACAGTATACTAACTGAAAATACTAGCAGCTCTCTAGAGGTCTGTGGTTTTACTACGAGAACAACACAAATTGTATTCAGGTTCCTTTAAGTGAACGCTCTGCAAAGAACGCTCTGCAAAGAACAGAAGTACTGCAGTACACTACATGAAATTAATGCAGCACTCTGCCTGTGGTTTTATTATGAGAACACCACTAACTATTGTGGGGGATTAGGCTCAATGCAGGGACAAACTCACAGTTTCTTTAGGAAAACATCACGTTTATTCCACAGGATATTCCCAAACAGAAGAAAAACATCTTCCCATCAATCAAACAATAAACTTCTGCTCTACCGAGCCTTACTGTGTCCATAGACTGACCAGTCCTTGGTCTTGTAGTAAGTGTCCTTTGTATCCAATAATCAGGGGTAAGCAGCTATGCTCCTGGATGCCTTCTCACATGGAGACACACACTCTCTCTCCACATGGAGACACTCTCTCTCCACATGGCTGAGACCAGCTGCCTTAATCAAGACCTGGAAGGAAACCAACAATCTGCGGCTCCACGGACCTGGGAGCCTGTCCCACCCAGAGCTCTATCAGAATCCCAATAAAACCAGCCCCGGAACAAACTTTACCAACACAGGATAAAGAACTATGTTTCTTTATCCTAAAGTCTTTGCTGGTATTATCTTAGATTGTAAATCTAAGCATCCGTGGAGGAACATATATCACTTTTCCTGTAAATTTTAACCTGTTTTACAGGCACCCTGCTACACTGTATTCAGGTAAGCTTTAGGTGAACGCTATGCAAAGCACACAGTACACTAAGTGAAACTCTGCTGCAGCTAGCACAATCACCTGCCTGCCTGTCACAGTATAGAGAACAGCAGTAACGGATCTAGCTAAACTAAATACAGTGTATAAATATATATACACAACACCTAGGATGCATATATATCCTCTACACACTGTATCAGCAGCTAACTGACTCGCCTGCCTGCTCTATCTAACTCAATATAAATGACACTGTCTCTCTCTCTGTAACTCTCTCTTTCACAAACGCCAACACACTACACAAGGCCGACTTACAGGTGGCCTTATATAGTGTGAGGCGTGTACGTACTCCTCTGAGCCATGATTGGCCAAAGCCACCCTGGCTTTGGCCAATTACGGCTCTCCGTTATTACTGCACTGTGATTGGCCAAAGCATGCGGGTCATAGTGCATGCTTGGCCAATCATCAGTCAGCAATGCACTGTGATGCCGCAGTGAATTATGGGGCGTGACGCTCCACTCGAATTTGGCGCGAACGGCCCATAATGTTCGATCTTTGTTGAAGATCGAACAGCCGATGTTCGACTCAAACACGAGGCTCATCCCTACTCTTAACCAGGGGCGTAACTAGAAATCACAGGGCCCCATAGCAAAATGTTGTATGCCCCCCCCTCTGCAAACACCCCCCCCCCCCCCACAAAAAAAATCAACTAATGCCATTGAACAACAAATTACCACACCCATGTGGCACAGTACCCAGGCAACAGCTTATATTAATTTAAAACAACAAAGTAAGCAGTATACTGTATGCAGTCCCTGAAGGACACACATTGCTGACCTCCATGCCTTCTAACCAATTTCTGTTCTGATTAAACTTATGTGTAAATACAAGACCCATAGGGGAGAAATAAGACAGCAATAATGAACAGTGGCCCTAATGGTAGTTTGATCAAGTTTATTCTTAAGGTCTTAGAAACATCTGCACCCTTAAACCTGGCATTACTCCCCCTCTCTTTGTGCCGAAATTATCCTAATGAAAAAATATAGCAAACATTTTCTTCACAAAAATAGCAAAACAGTGCAAAACAGATGACAGTCTGCCATGCTTTTCCTACCTCCTGTCCAGACTCCAGAGCCTCCTCATGTGCCGAAAACGATGTCCCTTCACAGGCGCGCTTGAGCGTTCTGCCCCGCCCACTCTGCTTCCACCCACTCTGCTCCCAGTCACTCTGCTCTCTGCTCCTGCTTCCTGCTGCATGCGGCTGCGTGTGTCGCGACACGGCCGGACTCGCGGGGCCCGGGAGGCTTAAAGTGACACTATAGGTTCCTTTTTTTTTTAAATAACAAACATACCATACTTACCTCCACTGTGCAGTTAGTTTTGCACAGAGTGACCCCGATCCACATCTTCTGGGGTCCCTCGGCGGCTGTCTCGTCTCCTCGCCGCAAGAGCTAACCCCCCTCTGGGAAGCGCTCTCCCAAGGGGGTTAGATTGAGGGGGCGCTCCCGTGTGATACACTCGGCGGCCATAGCCGCTGAGTGTATCACTCGGCCCTGCCCCCCGGCGTGCCGCGTCATTGATTTGATTGACAGCAACGGGACCCAATGGCTGCGCTGCTATCAATTATATTAATCATCCAATGAAGAGCCCACAGGAGCTGGGGGAAAGCAACGCGGGATCGCGCCCACGGAGATTCGAGGCTCAGGTAAGTAAAACTGGGGCTCAGGGGGGCCGGAGAGTGCAAGGTGTTTTTTCACCTTAATGCATAGGATGCATTAAGGTGAAAAAACATGAAGCTTTACAACCCCTTTAACAGTAAACCTACATTCCTCATCCTCACCGCAAGGGTGGATCCATAGTCTAGTCTCAAGAGGGGCACTACCAGAAAATACGTTTTTTTTCCGGGCAATTTATTTGGGAAATGGCTGGTGTTAACGCTTCAATTATCACGGCACCGTGGTTGTTATGGTGTCAGGATGATTGTAGTGCATTATTTCTATTATATTGTTAATGCAGAATCAGTGGGAGCCACCGTCGCCTACCACCAGATGCAGATTGTCACTTGCCACCGTTGCCTACCACCAGATGCAAATTGTCCCTTGCCACCGACGCCTGCCACCAGATGCAGATTGTCACTTGCCACCGTTGCCTGCCAACAGATGCAGATTGTCACTTGTCACACGTTGCATATTGTCCACTTGCCACGTCACCTGTCACACATTGTGGATTGTCCACTTGCCACAAGTTGCGGATTGTCACTTGCCACAAGTTGCAGATTGTCCCTTGCCATGTCACCAGCCACAAGTTGCGGATTGTCCACTTGCCACAAGTTGTGGATTGTCACCTGCCACGTCACCTGCCACAAGTTGCGGATTGTCCACTTGCCACAAGTTGCGGATTGTCACTTGCCACCTCACCTGCCACAAGTTGCGGATTGTCACTTGCCACGTCACCTGCCACACGTTGCAAATTGTCCACTTGCCACGTCACTTGCCACACATTGCGGATTTTGCACTTGCCACGTCACCTGCCAGAAGTTGCGGATTGTCACTTGCCACAAGTTGCGGATTGTCACTTGCCATGTCACCTGCCACACGTTGCAAATTGTCCACTTGCCATGTCACCTGCCACACATTGCGGATTGTTCACTTGCCACAAGTTGCGGATTGTCACTTGCCACAAGTTGCGGATTGTCACTTGCCATGTCATCTGTCACGCGTTGCAAATTGTTCACTTGCCACATCACCTGCCACACATTGCGGATTGTCCACTTGCCACATCACCTGCCACAAGTTGCGGATTGTCACTTGCCACGCCATCTGCCACAAGTTGCGGATTGTCACTTGCCATACGTTGCAAATTGTCCACTTGCTACGTCACCTGTCACACATTGCGGATTGTCCACTTGCCACGTCACCTGCCACACATTGCGGATTGTCCACTTGCCACGTCACCTGCCATAAGTTGCGGATTGTCACTTTCCACAAGTTGCGGAATTGTCCACTTGCCACGTCACCTGCCACACGTTGCAAATTGTCAACTTGCCACGTCACCTGCCACACATTGCTGATTGTCCACTTGCCACGTCACCTGCCACAAGTTGCGGATTGTCACTTGCCACAAGAGGCAGATTGTCACTTGTCACGTCACCTGCCACGCGTTGCAAATTGTCCACTTGCCACGTCACCTGCCACACATTGCGGATTGTCCACTTGCCACGTCACCTGCCACAAGTTGCGGATTGTCACTTGCTACAAGTTGCGGATTGTCACATGCCACACATTGCAAATTGTCCACTTGCCACGTCACCTGCCACACATTGCGGATTGTCCATTTGCCACGTCACCTGCCACACGTTGTGGATTGTGACTTGCCACGTCACCTGCCACACGTTGCAAATTTTCCACTTGCCTCGTCACCTGCCACACATTGTGGATTGTCCTCCTGCCACGTCACCTGCCACACATTGCGGATTGTCCACTTGCCATGTCACCTGCCACACATTGCGGATTGTTCACTTGCCACGTCACCTGCCACAAGTTGCGGATTGTCACTTGCCACAAGTTGCGGATTGTCACTTGCCATGTCATCTGTCATGCGTTGCAAATTGTCCACTTGCCACATCACCTGCCACACATTGCGGATTGTCCACTTGCCACATCACCTGCCACAAGTTGCGGATTGTCACTTGCCACGCCACCTGCCACAAGTTGCGGATTGTCACTTGCCTTACGTTGCAAATTGTCCACTTGCTACGTCACCTGTCACACATTGCAGATTGTCCACTTGCCACGTCACGTGCCATAAGTTGCAGATTGTCACTTTCCACAAGTTGCGGAATTGTCCACTTGCCACGTCACCTGCCACACGTTGCAAATTGTCAACTTGCCACGTCACCTGCCACACATTGCTGATTGTCCACTTGCCACGTCACCTGCCACAATTTGCGGATTGTCACTTGCCACAAGTGGCAGATTGTCACTTGCCACGTCACCTGCCACACGTTGCAAATTGTCCACTTGCCATGTCACCTGCCACACATTGCGGATTGTTCACTTGCCACGTCACCTGCCACAAGTTGCGGATTGTCACTTGCTACAAGTTGCGGTTTGTCACATGCCACACGTTGCAAATTGTCCACTTGCCACGTCACCTGCCACACATTGCAGATTGTCCATTTGCCAAGTCATCTGCCACACGTTGTGGATTGTCACTTGCCACTTCACCTGCCACACGCTGCAAATTGTCCACTTGCCACGTCACCTGCCACAAGTTGCGGATTGTCCACTTGCCACGTCACCTGCCACAAGTTGCGGATTGTCACTTGTCACAAGTTGTGGATTGTGACTTGCCACGTCACCTGCCACACGTTACAAATTTTCCACTTGCCTCGTCACCTGCCACACATTGCGGATTGTCCTCTTGCCACGTCACCTGCCACACAATGCGGATTGTCTACTTGCCATGTCACCTGCCACAAGTTGCAGATTGTCACTTGCCACGTCACCTGCCACACGTTGCAAATTGTCCACTTGCCACGTCACCTGCCACAAGTTGCGGATTGTCACTTGCCACATCACCTGCCACACATTGCGGATTGTCCACTTGCCACATCCCCTGCCACAAGTTGCAGATTGTCACTTTCATGCTAAAGTGGGGAATGGGGATTGCCACTTCCTGTGTCCCAGTCTGAGTCAGGCAGCAGAGAGATGATGTAATCTCTCTGCTTCCTGCACAGTGAGTGAGGGCGGAACTGCCGGGATGCAGGGCGGATGCCGGGCGGTGAGAGATAATGTAATCTCTCTGCTCCGCCACCCGCTGATTTGCCAGTCCACCCACCGAGCCTCCCAGCTGGCAGCTTCCCGTCCCCTCTCTCACCCGCCCGCCGAGCCGCCCAGCTGCGTCCGCTCGCACAGTCAGTGCGCATAAGTGGCTAAGGCGTTAGTTCCGCCACTACTTTTAACCAAAGCATTCATTGCATCAACAGTTGCTGTTTGCTATGTAGTCTCCAGTTATTGTGATCGAGCTCTCCTTACAGCTAATTTAAGACCACATTTTTTCTTAAAATGTTGTGTTGGGGTTTATTTGTGTCTGTGAAATTCTCAACTTTTGGCATAGTAATTATTATGTATGTATAGCCAATTTTTTCATTTTGTTTTGGATAGAGAAGGGACAAGTTAAAATCGCTGTCAGTTAATTTTGTCGCCCGTACTTCCTGTCCTGGAGATGCAATTGGAAGTGAGTGGAGATCTCTACAATGTTAGGATGACTCTCTTCTGAAACAGAAAATATATCCTTACCTCCTGTTTTAGTGACAACTGTAATATTTGTAATTTTCCATCATAAAAATCTAATAGGGGTTCTAAGTCTTCCCAACTCTATCCAGCAGTTTAGAAAAACAATTTGAGTACACACACATTTTAAAAAGTATTTTGGAGTACATGGACTGTGGAATATGTATGCCATGAATACAGAAATTAAGCCCTTTTTGAAGACGTCACGTATGACGAAACATGTTGGGCGGAGCTATGCCCTGACGTCATCACGCTCCACGTGACCCCTGAAGTGCGGGTGTTAGTTTGAATTTGTATTGCCGGCAAGCTTTTTAAAGATTTATACTCTATTGGAATGCTTTTTATGAAAAATAAAGGAATTGTGTTTAACCACTTGCTTACTGGGCACTTAAACCCCCCTCCTGCCCAGACCAATTTTCAGCTTTCAGCGCTGATGCATTTTGAATGACAATTGCGCGGTCATACAACGCTGTACCCAAATGAAATTTTTAGAATTTCCCCCCCACAAATAGAGCTTTCTTTTGGTGGTATTTGATCACCTCTGCGGTTTTAATTTTTTGTAAAAAAAAAAAAAAAAAAAACTGATTTAACCACTTAACAACCACCTGCCGACAAATAACGGCGGCAGGGTGGTTGCTTAACTCTGGGAGGACGTTATATAACGTCCTCCCAGAATCGCGCTCCCGCGCGCCCCCTGGGGCGCGCACACGGGAAACTCCGTGACCGCCGGGTCCAGAGGACCCGGCGGATCACGAATCGCGGTAAATCGCCGCTGATAGCGGCCGTTTACCACGTGATCGCTCCGTCAAATGACGGAGCAATCACTTGTAAACAGACCGGCGTCATTTGATGACGCCGGTTCCTCCCTCCCCTCTCTGTACCGATCGGTACAGTGTGAGAGGGGAGGGGGAGGGAGCGGATGGCAGCAGCAGCACTGTGGGCTGGATCTGTGACAATTGCAGTCACAGATCCAGCCATCCATCCATCCCTGCTCAGCCATCCCTGTGCTATACCCTGCCAATACTCTGCAATACACCCTGCCAATACTCTGCAAAATACCCTGGTGCAATACTCTGCAATACCCTGGTGCAATACTCTGCAATACCCTGGTGCAATACTCTGCAATACCCTGCGAAATACTCTGCAATACCCTGCGAAATACTCTGCAATACCCTGGTGCAATACTCTGCAATACCCTGGTGCAATACTCTGCAATACCCTGGTGCAATACTCTGCAATACCCTGGTGCAATACTCTGCAATACCCTGCACAATACTCTGCAATACCCTGCAAAATACTCTGCAATACCCTGCACAATACTCTGCAATACCCTGCACAATACTCTGCAATACCCTGCACAATACTCTGCAATACCCTCCACAATACTCTGCAATACCCTCCACAATACTCTGCAATACCCTCCACAATACCCTGTGCAATACCCGTGCAATACCCTGCCATACACCGCAATACCCTGCCATACACCGCAATACTCCGCAATGCCCTGCAATACTCCGCAATGCCCGGCAATACTCCGCAATGCCCGGCAATACTCCGCAATGCCCGGCAATACTCTGCAATGCCCGGCAATACTCTGCAATAACCACTTCCCGCCCTCCGGCCGTCATATGACGTCCTTGACTTTGTGCGGGGATATCTGAATGATGGGAGCAGCTACAGGCATCATTCAGATATTAGCTTTTTCAGCCGGCGATTCCCTACACCATAAGAACAATCATAGCGGCTGTTCCACCGCTTGATCATTCTTACGGGAGGCGAGAGGGGATGTCCCCCCCCCCCCGCCGCCCTCCGGTGCTTCTACCGACTCACCGCTACGATCAAAGCCAGGATTGTTGTTTTTTTTTTTTGTATTTTTTTCAGGCTTCCCAGCCTAGAGGTGAGATGTGGGGTCTTATTGACACCCCCCCCCCATATCTCACTGTAAAGAGGACCTGTCATGCCATATTCCTATTACAAGGGATGTTTACGTTCCTTGTAATAGGTATAAAAGTGATCAAAAAAATGTTTAGGGCGGAAAAACATGTCAAACTAAAATAAATAAAGTAAAATGAAGAATAAAATTTTTTTTTTTTTTTAAAGCGCCCCTGTCCCCGTGAGCTCGCATACAGAAGCGAACGCATACGTAAGTCCTGCCCACATATGAAAACGGTTTTCAAACCACACATGTGAGGTATCTCTGCGAACGTTAGAGCGAGAGCAATCATTTTGGCCCTAGACCTCCTCTGTAACTCAAAACATGTAACCAGTAAAAATATTTAAAGCGTCGCCTATGGGGATTTTTTAAGTAGCGAAGTTTGGCGCCATTCCACGAGTGTGTGCAATTTTTAAGGGCGACATGTTAGGTATCTATTTACTCGGCGTAACTTCATCTTTCACATTATGCAAAAACATTGGGCTAACTTTACTGTTTTTTTTTTTTTTAAAGCACAAAACATTTTTTTTCCGTAAAAAACGCGTTAAAAAAATTGCTGCGCAAATATCGTGCGAGATAAAAAGTTGCAACAACCACCATTATATTCTCTAAGGTCTTTGCTAAAAAAACATATATAATGTTTTGGGGTTCTATGTAATTTTCTAGCAAATAAATTATGATTTTTACATGTAGGAGAGAAATGTCAGAATTGGCCTTGGTGCTCCAGAACGCCTGAAGTTGCTCCCTGCATGTTGGGCCTCTGTATGTGGCCACGCTGTGTAAAAGTCTCACACATGTGGTATCGCCATACTCGGGAGTAATAGCAGAATGTGTTTTGGGGTGTAATTTGTGGAATGCATATGCTGTGTGTGAGAAATAACCTGCTAATATGACAATTTTGTGAAAAAAAAAAAAGAGAAAAAAAAAATCTTGATTTTGCAAAGAATTGTGGGAAAAAATGACAACTTCAAAAAACTCACAATGCCTCTTTCTGAATACCTTGGAATGTCTTCTTTCCAAAAAGGGGTCATTTGGGGGGTATTTGTACTTTTCTGGCATGTTAGGGTCTCAAGAATTGAGATAGGCCGTCAGTACTTCAGGTGTGATCAATTTTCAGATATTGGCACCATAGCTTGTGGACTCTATAACTTTCACAAAGACCAAATAATATACACCAATTTGTACTTATTTTTACCAAAGATATGTAGCAGTATAAATTTTGGCCAAAATTTATGAAGAAAAAATAGTAATTTGCAAAATTTTATAACAGAAACGAAAAAAAAATCATTTTTTTACAAAATTTTCAGTCTTTTTTCTCTTATAGCGCAAAAAATAAAAAACCCAACAGTGATTAAATACCACCAAAAGAAAGCTCTATTTGTGTGAAAAAAAGGACAAAAATTTCATATGGGTACAGTGTTGTATGACTGAGTAATTGTCATTCAAAATGTGAGAGCACCGAAAGCTGAAAATTGGTCTGGTTATTAAGGGGGTTTAAGTGCCCAGTGGTCAAGTGGTTAAAAAAAAAAAATTTTTTTTTTATATATTGTTATAAAATATTGCAAACAGGTAATTTTTCTCCTTCATTGATGTACGCTGAAGAGGCTGCACTGATGGGCACTGATGGGCTGCACTGAGAGGTGGCACTGAAGGGCATTGATAGGTGGCACTGGTGGGCACTGAGAAGTGGCACTAATAGGTGGCATTGAGAGGTGGCACTGATAGCTGGCAGTGATGAGCACTGATAGGTGGCAGTGATGGGCACTGATGGGTGGCGGCGATGAGCACTTATGGGTGGCAATAATGGGCACTGGTAGGTTACACTGATAGGCATTACATTACATTGCTAGGTGGCACTGATGAGGCACTGATTGGCATCATTGGTGGGCATTGATAGGTGGCACTTGTGGGCATTGATCGGTGGCACTTGTGGGCATTGATAGGTGGCACTGTGGGCACTGGCAGGTAGTAATGGCAGGTGGCACTGGCAGGCGGTATTTATGGGCACTGATGAGGCTGATGTGCCTCCTTCCTCTTCGGGACCGATGTCCCTTGTGCACAAGCCGATGATCGGCTTTTTTTTCTGATAGTGTGAGGAGAAAAAAAAACGATTACCGCTCCTTTGTTTACATCACATGATCAGCTGTCATTGGCTGACAGCTGATCACATGGTAAGGGGCCGGGACTGGCCCCTTACACGGATCTGTGATCACAGAGTCTCAGTGACTCGGTGATCACAGCGCATGCCGCGCGCGCCCTGCAGGGGGTGCGTGTTGCACGTGAAAAGGGGAGGACGTCTATTGACGGCCTCCCGGCATTTGGAGTCCGCGCTGTAGCCATCATTCAGCTATAGCGCGGATGGGAAGTGGTTAAACTATAACACACTATTGGAGCCTTTATTCTCCTACATGCTCCGATCTTTCCTGGGAGTTTGCATCTCTAAGTACAGTGGACGGAGGGTGACCTTTTGAGTAAGGAGGACGTCTGGAGCTCATTGATATCGGCATCCCGGACTCATCTCAGACCCTGCAGAGAGCTATATCTGCAGGCGCTGGTGACCTCGCTAATAATAGGAGGTCTATTCCATCTGGTAAGAGTTTTTATTTCCCCCGGTGTGTACCCCAAGAAAAGGCTCACCCCACGTTCCCTTTAGGTGGTTGTGGAAAGTTAAAACATCTGCCCATCTTCTTTGAATTGTTACCACTTTTTAAATCGGATTCATTGATTATCATATGTGGACTATATATATACTGTATATCATTTTTTCATAATTTTTTTATACATATATATAATTCCTCTTTCATCTATATTTGTTTAGAGATTTCACTTAATGATCATTTTATTCACTTGTGTACACCTGCTTTAGTATATGTATTACACTATAATTAATTTAGTGTACTTCAGGATTTAAATCTCATCCTAGTAGCGTGATTATTTTCTCTTACATTTTTTGTTTACATGAATATATCGCATGTTAGTTTCGCTGCTTTTTTCACAGGAATATTTTGTTTTCTTTTCAGTTTTTCACCACTAGCGCGGTATACACACTTTTTGATTACTTTTTTACTATGCCTCTTTAAACCCCTCCCACTGTCCACACCCATTGGTTGCCAAGGTGTGCTACTACAAATCTTCCACAATCCAAAATGTACATGTCATAGAGAACACATTCTGAGACCAATCTCCAACTAATGATACTTTATGCTCAGAAAATAGTAGTTGAGTCACACTTTTTTGTATGAAATTTGTTATGGTGTGACTTTTCTTTTTTTCCTGTCAGCATGGTATTGCACTTGTGATTTTATGAGTGTATATACTTAGGAATTTCCTGTTGTCATAGTGAAAACATCCTGTTTGGCCCTAGATGTGATATTCCTCATGTGCTTTTTGTGTGTTGAGTAACCAATGCTTTCTCTTCTGGGCTTTCTTAAAGGAAGTTCAAATAGCAATTATGCAGTGTAAAGAGCTGTAACACATAATTGTAAGCATAATATATTATTTACTTATGTGCGCTGTCCTCTCTGAAATACGGCCTGTCAAAAACACTAATAGAGGGCGCTACCATTAAAAATCCACAACGTGAGTAATATAGTGTATAAATAAGCATAGAAAATATGAATATGAATTAATGATTTGAATCAGTGTCCACAATAATTATCACCAAAATGTGAATAAAACTGAGTCATATAAAATATATATATATATATATATATATATATATATATATATATTGTGAGGGGGTTCACTCGGTAGCGGGTGTGTGTGACCCCCTGGTTGGGCTCCCCACACAAAAACAGGGCCAGCAGACGGAGGTTGTGGTTTTCAAAATCAAAAGGTGCGGTTTATTTCTCTATGTACAGTGACAAAAACACAGCAAAGCCAAAAAGAAACATAAACAAAATAAATCCTGGTCAGCGTGACCTCTGACTAAACATGCAGGTTTCCTAAACTAACAACTGGGATCAGCCTGGTGCTGTCCTAGTCCCTAAGTCCCTGGTTTAGTAAAAGTCCAAACAAATAGCCACACAGGCTTTGCCTCACCGCACAGGGGTTCACTCTCCCTAGACAGTCCACACAGGTCTGGGTCCAGGCATGAGCAAACACCTAATGAAGCTGGGAGTTTTTATAGAGGCCTTAAACGAGCTGACAAGCTTCAGCTGGTCTCATCAACTCCCTGCCTGCACGACGCCCAGCACTCTCCCTAGAGGTATGAGTCATCCATGAGCCCACTAGCCTCAGCTGGGCTTCATCAACTCCCTCCCTAGTTGTATAAGTCGGCATAAAGCCTGAATCTGGGAGAAATATATCTACCCCCCTGGATGCAACCAGGTGACTTTACCTTCCTGCTGTCACATACCCCCCCCTCTTGTTTTAACCTTGGGGTTGGAACACCAGCAATCAGGCATTCATGTACTCGAGACAAAGCATCCACATTCCCCATTTGAACGCCAGGGCGATGCTTTACTGTGAAGTTGAATTCCTGTAGGGCCAGGAACCACCTATTCACTCTTCTATTTGTCTCCTTGTTTTGAGCCATCCACTTTAACGGAGCGTGATCCGTAACCATGTCAAAGTGCCTACCTAGCAGATAGTACCGAAGGGAATCTAGAGCCCACTTCACCGCTAAACACTCCTTTTCAACCGTGGCGTAATTTACCTCATGGGACTTCAACTTCCTGCTGAGGTAAATGACTGGGTGCTCTTCCCCGTTCCAGACCTGGGACAATACTGCTCCTAACCCCACATCTGACGCATCACTTTGTACGACAAAGTCTTTAGAGAAGTCGGGTGAGTACAACACTGGCTGGCTACATAAGGCTTGTTTCAAGAATTGGAATGCTGCCTCAGCCTCGGGGGTCCATTTAATCATGACCGACCCTTTCCCTTTCGTCAGGTTGGTTAGGGGCACAGCCTTAGAAGCAAAGTGGGGAATGAAGCGCCGATAATAACCCGCGATTCCCAGAAAGGCCCGTACCTGCTTCTTGCTGTTGGGACGTGGCCAACTCTGGATGGCCTCGACTTTGTTGAGTTGGGGTTTTATCACTCCCCTGCCAATGGTGTACCCAAGATATTTGGCCTCCTCCTGCCCAATGGTACACTTCTTGGGGTTAGCCGTAAACCCCGCTTCCCGGATAGAGTCTAGGACTGCTTGCACTTTTGGCAGATGTGAGGCCCAATCTGTGCTATGGACAATTACGTCATCCAGGTAAGCCGCAGCATACTTCCGATGGGGCCTCAGTATCTGGTCCATTTTCCGCTGGAATGTGGCCGGCGCATTCTGTAACCCGAACGGCATTCTCTTATATTGGAACGCCCCGTCTGGGGTTACAAATGCGGTTTTCTCTTTGGCCGACTTGGCCAGGGGAATTTGCCAATACCCTTTTGTGAGGTCAAGAGTCGTCATGTATCGGGCTGTTCCCAGCCGGTCGATCAACTCATCTATACGTGGCATGGGGTAGGTGTCAAATTTTGTAACTTTGTTCAACTGACGAAAATCGTTACAAAATCGCCAGCTCCCATCCGGTTTAGGCACCAGCACAATGGGACTAGACCAATCACTTTGGGACTCCTCTATCACCCCTAAGTTCAGCATTTTCTGTACTTCCTCCCGTATTGCCTCCCGTCGGGCCTCTGGGATCCGATAGGGTTTTAACTTCACCCTTTCACCGGGCGGGGTAATAATATCATGCTCTACCCCAGATGTTTGTCCCGGCAGCTCAAAGAACACCTCCTTGTTGCGAAGCACAAACTCCTTAACCTCCTGTTGTTGGGGTTGTGACAAGGTGGCTGCTATTCCAACCTCCGGAATCACGCAACCAGTTTGAGCTGGTGACCAAGTTTCTGCGACTAGGGACTCTCTATCCCTCCAGGCTTTCAACAGATTAACGTGATATATCTGTTCGGGCTTTCGCCTTCCTGGTTGTCTGACCTTGTAATTCACTTCGCTCACTTTTTCCATTATCTCGTAGGGGCCTTGCCATTTGGCAAGGAATTTACTTTCAACCGTAGGGACAAGTACCAGTATCCTATCCCCCGGGGAAAAGGTACGGGTCTTGGCTCCACGGTTGTACACTCTCTGCTGTGCCAACTGCGCTTGGGCCAAATGTTCCTTCACGATGGGCATTACCTGTGCAATTCGATCTTGCATCAGGGCGACATGCTCAATCACACTCCTGTGGGGAGAACTCTCACTTTCCCAAGTTTCCTTGGCAATATCCAACAGCCCTCTTGGGTGTCTCCCATACAGTAACTCAAAGGGGGAGAATCCCGTAGAGGATTGGGGCACCTCCCTAATAGCAAACATCAAATAAGGAAGTAGACAGTCCCAATCCTTTCCATCTCTATCCACCACTTTCTTCAACATTTGTTTTAGGGTTTTGTTGAATCTTTCAACCAGCCCATCGGTTTGGGGGTGATACACAGATGTACGCAATTGCGTCACTTTGAACAATTTACACAGCTCTTTCATAACCCGGGACATAAAGGGTGTACCTTGGTCCGTAAGCAGTTCTTTACAAATACCCACCCGGCTAAAAACAAGAGATAGCTCTTTGGCTATGGTTTTGGCCGAGGTATTTCTGAGAGGGATCGCTTCTGGATAACGGGTGGCATAGTCCATTATAACCAATATGTACTGGTGCCCCCTAGCGGACTTGATTATAGGACCTACCAAATCCATTGCGATTCTCTCAAACGGGACCTCAATGATGGGTAGAGGGACCAGCGGGCTACGGAAATGTGGCATCGGGGCCGACCTCTGACACACAGGGCAGGAGGAACAATAATTTTCTATGTCCTTCATCACCCCAGGCCAATAGAATCTCTGTAATACCCTCTCTCGGGTTTTCTCTGTCCCCAGATGACCTCCAAGAATGTGCCCATGGGCCAACTCCAACACCAACTTCCTGTAAGGTTTGGGCACCACAAGCTGCTCAACGGTTTCTTCTGCCCTTTTTGCCACCCGATACAGTAGGTCCTTCTCTACGCTGAAGTATGGGTAAGTGCAGGTATTATCTGGGTTCACTAACTCGCCATCTATTTCCACTACGTTTTCCCGTGCCTTTATTAGGGCGGGGTCTTTTAACTGTTCTGTGGCAAAATTTTCCCTGTGAACCTCCAGATCAGAAAACTCCACAGACGGTAGGTTTTCGTCTGAGGAGGTGGGCTCCTCTCCAGTTTCTTGAGTCTCCCCTGCCAATACTGACAAGGGAAATTCTGGAGAGTCCTCACCACTCTCAGAGGAGTTCTGGCTATCACATTCCTGGTACATAGGGGCACCAGTGGGGGGCTCAGGATCATCCCACAGTTCCCAGAACTTCGGAAAATCCCTTCCCACAATGGCATCATGCGGTAATTGAGATACTAACCCCACTGGATGAGAGAGGGTACCTTTGGGGGTCTCGAAACACACTGTAGTCACTGGATACTCTCGGGTGTCCCCATGCACACAAATAACAGCTACCTTGCTATTCCCAGAGACCTCTGTTTTAACTAATTCAGCCTTTATCAGGGTCACAAGGCTACCTGAATCCAGTAATACCACAACATTTCTACCATTAATACACATTTTGCATAAATGTTTCTCAGTTCCCCGAATGGCAGTGCATGCGACTGTCGCACACAGCGACTGACGTCTGTCCGTCAGAAAGTCACATTGCATGGGTTCCTCCACAACCGGGCAATTTGCTGCAATATGTCCCGCTTGCCGGCAGCGGTAGCAAACAATCCATTTGGCTGCCTCTTGAGCCCCTGACTTCCCAGGCTGTTCTCGCCAAACTTTGGGTAGAGCTCCCACCCTCTCACTCTCTCCACCCTCACCCCTTGGAATCCTCTTATCCGCCCCTGGGGATGGTCTGGTCTTAGGGTGGAAAGTCCGAGAGTCTCTGGAAGAGGCCGTCAGGTTCTCTGTAGCCAAGTATCTCTCTACACGATCCACAAGTTTACCGGCCGTTTCTGGGTCTCCATGGCTTACCCACTTTTGAATGGCGGTAGGAAGAGCTCTCAAGAAACGATCCATCACAACACGTTCCACAATCTCCGGTGCGGACAAAGTCTCTGGCTGTAGCCACTTCCTGCTCAGGTGAATGAGATCATACATTTGAGACCTGGGGGGTTTTCCAAGCTGGAAAGTCCAGTTATGCACACGCTGAGCCCGGACAGCCAGGGTGACACCCAGCCTTGCCAATATTTCAGCTTTTAGCATCACATAGTCTTTTGCTTGGTCAGGCTCTAGGTCATAGTAAGCCTTCTGCGATTCACCAGTTAACAGAGGAGCCACCAGTCCAGCCCACTGCTCCTCAGGCCACTTTTCTCTTTCAGCAGTCCTTTCAAATGTGGTCAAAAATACCTCTGGATCATCCTCTCCAGTCATTTTTGTCAATAAACGACTCACCCCAAAGGACGCGGTATTAGTGGGACGGCTTTCCTCACTGGTCTGCGGACGTTGCTGCATTACTGCTTCCATTTGTTGTAGTCTCTGCTCTTGCTTCTGTAACAGGTCTATGAAGCGGGCCTCAGATTGCTGCTGGGCTTGTTGATGAGCTTGCTGCTGGGCTGCAAGGCTCCTTTGCAAACCTGCATTTGTCTGCTGTTGATTGGCATTTGCTAGAGCCAGCTGTTTCAGTATCTCCTCCATGCTGGCTTAAAAAAAACTGCCACTGGTTCTCCACCAACTGTGAGGGGGTTCACTCGGTAGCGGGTGTGTGTGACCCCCTGGTTGGGCTCCCCACACAAAAACAGGGCCAGCAGACGGAGGTTGTGGTTTTCAAAATCAAAAGGTGCGGTTTATTTCTCTATGTACAGTGACAAAAACACAGCAAAGCCAAAAAGAAACATAAACAAAATAAATCCTGGTCAGCGTGACCTCTGACTAAACATGCAGGTTTCCTAAACTAACAACTGGGATCAGCCTGGTGCTGTCCTAGTCCCTAAGTCCCTGGTTTAGTAAAAGTCCAAACAAATAGCCACACAGGCTTTGCCTCACCGTACAGGGGTTCACTCTCCCTAGACAGTCCACACAGGTCTGGGTCCAGGCATGAGCAAACACCTAATGAAGCTGGGAGTTTTTATAGAGGCCTTAAACGAGCTGACAAGCTTCAGCTGGTCTCATCAACTCCCTGCCTGCACGACGCCCAGCACTCTCCCTAGAGGTATGAGTCATCCATGAGCCCACTAGCCTCAGCTGGGCTTCATCAACTCCCTCCCTAGTTGTATAAGTCGGCATAAAGCCTGAATCTGGGAGAAATATATCTACCCCCCTGGATGCAACCAGGTGACTTTACCTTCCTGCTGTCACAATATATATATATATATAACAAAGTCCCAACATGTGCATATATGCAAATCACAATTTCTTCAAAAAATCCAGGAAAAATTGCGGATGCCTCTTCCACTGAGTTCATAGATGAGCTATGCAAATACAAACAGAGAATCCCATCGCATAATACTGTTTATTAAGAAATTATTAAAAGACATAAGGTGCCAAATGGCCTCTTACTTTAAATTGTGCCTACCCGGGCACTGGGGTTGAAGGCTTGTCTGCACAACATCGCTCCGCTGTTCCCTCCGTGGCAGCGTGTATGAAGTCACACAGACGAATTCGACTAGAGCGCCGGACTTGGCGTCAGCACAGTAAACACACGTGACCAGGTACCGCTGCCGACGTACGTTTCGTTATTCACGTCTTCAGGGGGCGTACCTGGTCACTAAAGGATCACAGTATTTGTAGTGTGGGATGATTGCATATGGAAACTCTGTGGAAGAGGCATCCGCAATTTTTCCTGTCTTTCTGCAAGTGTGCAGGCACTATCCTGCATAAGCCTAATTGACCATCTTTTTAATTAAAGTGGTCCCAGGGATCTGGTAAGCACATCCTATATCTGTGCACTCCGGGTGACTGATGCAAGCATAGTTTGGTGGAGGAATTATTCACATTTAAGAAGGATATCGTTCTCCTACTAGCAATTTTTTTCTGGATTTTTTGAAGAAATTGTGATTTGCATATATATATATTTTTATATGACTCCGTTTTATTCACATTTTGGTGATAATTATTGTGGACACTGATTCAAATCATTAATTCATATTCATATTTTTTTATGCTTATTTATACACTATATTACTCACGTTGTGGATTTTTAATGGTAGCGCCCTCTATTATGTATTTATATATATATAATTTCTTTACTATGTGTTCATTTTGAAAGAGCCACTTTCACTGTGCAGAGGAGCAGCTGGTTTTTGTTTTATTATTTATTCAATGAGTTTATCACTTATTATTTAGATATTGTTGTGGCGCGGAAAACTTTATTTTATATACACTGTCAAAAACACTGCTTCGAGTACATCAGTGCCTTTATCTGATTACTTCTGGTTCCTGTGCATTTTACAGCCTCATCCACATGGGTGTACTACAGTGCATGCCTGTGTGATGGGTGTGTATCCCCATGCAGGCATTCTTATTCATATCAATTGGGACGCAGTGGCTGCACGTAGGGGCGTCACTAGGGTTGGTGTCACCCTGTGCCGTAAAACATGGTGTCACCCCCTCCCCCTCCACCAACTATAGTCGCCCCTCAATACAGACCCCCATTCTTCAGTACAGACCCCCTGCCAAGTATAGTCCCCCCCTCAGTACAGACCCTCCCTCCACAAAGTATAGTACCCCCCTCAGTATAGACCCCCCCACTTAGTACAGACCCCCCTCCCTCAGTATAGACACCCCACTAAGTATAAACCCCCTCCATAATTACAGCCCCCCCAGGACAAACCACCCCCTCTATCAGTACAGCCCCCCAGGACAAACCACTCCCTCCATCAGTACAGCCCCCCAGGACAAACCACCCCCCAATCAGTACAGCCCCCCCAGGACAAACCACCCCCTCCATCAGTACTGCCCCCCCAGGACAAACCACCCCCTCCATCAGAACAGCCTCCCCAGGACAAACCACCCCCTCCATCAGAACAGCCCCCCCAGGACAAACCACCCCCTCCATCAGTACAGCCCCTCTAGGACAAACCACCCCCCTCCATCAGTACAGCCCCCCCCCAGGACAAACCACCCCCTCCATCAGTACAGCCCCCCAGGACAAAACACCCCCTCCATCAGTACAGCCCCCCCAGGACAAACCTTTATCAGTATGTAGCGGGTGTTAAATTTAGTGGGGTGTATCTGGGCAATAGATGGCTCAGATACATTAAATTTTAGGGATTTATGGACACTTTGGAGTGTGGGAGGTATGAATGGAGTCATGTTCCCTGCAGTCCCTGGGTGGCACTGTCACCTGGGTCCAGGGGTTGAACTACCATTCTAGAGCCGTGCCCTTTTTGTCCTTTCGTGGCAGTAGTACGGCAAGGCGGGGAACCCGCTGTGCCTGCTGGGAGGGGATATAAAGGGGGCAGACATCTTGCGCACGAGGTCCATTCCCCAGACACCTTCGGCCTGGGGGCTGCTGCGGTTCGTCTGTGCCCAGGCACCCTTGGCCTGGGCGCGTGGAGTCGAAATCCATCCCAGGCACCTTCAGCCTGGGGTGAGGTACTATACCAGGAGGCCTGGGGCCCAGTACCTTTGACTGGGTCCCGCAAGGGCGAAGCATTCCTAAGGTGCCCCCGGTATTGGGTGCCTGAATCCTGGGCGTAAGGGACCGGAGACGTGACCTCCCCGTTGAGCCAGCGCAGCATTTGCTGGTGCCGGTAGAGGCCTCTGGTGACCGTCCGGATGGATGTCTTCCTCTGACAGGGGTCGTTTGTTCTAAAGAAGGTACTTGACCCATCTTCCTCAGGTCAGTGGCAAGCCTCATCTAAGGCCTGTGGCAGGGGCCTCAACGTTCACCCAGGTCAGTGGCAGTGACCAAATTCACAGTCGGTGGCAGCGACTGTGCGCCAAGCCTGTTTGCACTAAACGGAACAGGAGAAACTTTAATTCATCAGTTTTGCCTGGACCTACTCTTCCCTACACCTTGTCTGTTCTTTTAAAAGTCAACCAGTTTCAAGTCAATAAAACAGTGTTGGACTTTTCTTGGTGTGGAACTCGTGTTACTGGAAGCTAAGTGTCCCTGTCAGAGACAGTGACAATCATTCTCCACAGGAGAAGCTGAGGTTCCGGCCTAAAACGCAGACCCGAGGATAAATGGTTTAGCTCATATCTCTGCAGCCCACATAAGAGACCCGAGCTTGTGGTGTGCATCTTTCCCCCTTCTCCCAGATACCCCTAGACGAGTAGAACCAGCCATGAACAGAGGGGAGAAGCTGGGGGAGGACCGCTACAAGTAGTATAGCCCCCACCTGTCACAACACCGTGGAGGACATCCCCCCTCATCGCAAGCTGACACCCCCACCCGTTACCGCACCAGCTCGGGCGGCTCAGATACATGGAACACCCGGGCGGCAGCTGGAGAGGAGAGGACAGTGTGCAGCCATGCCGCCCAGGTGGAGAATGGATCGTGACAGGCAGCAGTGCCGTAGTGAGAGACAGAGGAGGAGAAGAACCCCCTGCGGCCGCGGTGCTGGAGGTGGGTTTCCAGCTGAAAGAAAAAACGTCCAAAGTCAACAAGGGCTTTCCTCACCCGCGGGATGGTGTCACCCCTGTTCCGGAGGTCACCCGGGTGTGGACCGCACCCCCTAGCAACGCCACTGGCTGCACGGTCACAGATGCTGCTCCCAACTTGACATCCATGCATGTGCAGACACAGACAGCGCATGTTTGGGGACCAGCACACACACAGATTTCAAATTGGGAGCGGTAGCTATGTCTGTGTAGCCACTGTGTCCTAATTGTCATGAACGGGACCGCCTGCACAGGTGTGCATAGAACATCTGTGGATCCCTGTGCAGGTAAACGTGGCCCTCACATAGGCATATGCTGTAGTATGCCAGTGTGGATGAGGCTTCAAAATGCACAGGAACCAGAAGTAATTGGATAAAGGTAGTGCTGAACTTCCAGCAGTGTTTTTAGCAGGCTGTATTTCAGGACTGCACTCAAAGGTGAAGGTAATCATGCACTCGCACAGGCCTACGCTGTAGCACGCTCATGTGAACGAGATCTAAACTGTTCCCTGTTAACAACAGGATCCTTTCATTGTATGAGAGCTCATTATCGCAGGGCCAGAAGAATAGCTTGGATTGCATTATCTTTTGCTTACAAATCAATTAATTCTATAGTACAAAGGACTGAGTTGAATTTAACATGCCTCACAAGAGGTAACCTTTTTCCCCTATGAATTTTTGCACTGTCCAAGGTAAGGGCACAATTTTTTTTTATGGAGTGCCATTCATCAGCTCTGCTGTTTACAACTTGTGTGTACACCGGTATGCAATCAATACCTGTGATTCAGCAATCATTAGCACAGATCAAAGAAAAAATGCACACAGCCAATCACAGTGGCTCTGTGCCTTGTTATCACTGTGGGGCCAATCACAATAAGCACAAATGTAAACTCTGGCTGTATTTACACCCCTTTGATTCACAATGACGGAAGGAAGGAAAGAAGGAGAGGAAGAGAAAATCAGCAGCACACAGAAGGCAACTATTTATTCAAGGTGGGGGGTTTTAAAGCACCATTGACCACCAATGATTGTCGGAATACTTTGTAGGTTTTAAAATGCCACTGACCACCAATGATTGTGTGGTTGTTTTTTGTGGGGAGGGGTTAAAGTGTCACTGACCACCAATGATTGTGGGATTTAAGTTCACCCGTGACATTTATTCATTGCACTTTCAATTTATTGTAATTTCATCCTCCAAGGAATGCTCTTCCCCTAATGACAGAAGACTTGCACTTTGCTTTTATCCACTTGCCGACCGCCTACCACATATTTACTGTGGCAGGTCGGCTCTGTTGCGTGAAATCACGTACCTGTACATAATTTCGTGCAATAGCCACTGGGGGGGCGCATGCACCGCCGAAGGCGCGATCACGCGCTGATTGGACACAGGGGATGCCAATCGGCGGGTCCGGCAGGCCCGATGTCCGCCAGCCACCCGCAATCGTTCCCAGGAGAGGCAGAATGGCGATCCACCTATGTAAACAAGGCAGATCACCTTTCTGACAGGGGAGAAGATGGAGATCTTGTGTCCCTGCTAAGCAAGAACACAAATTTCTGTTTTCCCCCAGTCAGAGCAACCCCCCTCACAGTTAGCAAACACTCCCTAGGGACACACCTAACCCTTTGATCACCCCTGATGTTAACCTCTTTCCTGCCAGTGTCACTAATACAGTGATCAGTGCTAAAAAATATGCCCTGTTACTTTACTAATGTCAATGGTCCCCAAAACAGTGTCAGTTAGGTGTCCGATATGTTTGCCACAATGTCGCAGTCTAGGGCTCCAACTAACGATTATTTTCATAATCTATTTAGTTGGCCGATTATTGTTTTGATTAATCCATTAATCGGATAATAACCTTAAAAAAAGTGTGGTGTATCATGTAGGTAATATTTAAAAAAAAAAAAAAACACAATTTATTCTTAAATATCTCTATGCAGTGGTAAATATAAATAAGCAACTATATGTGTAGCACTACCCCCAGTTAAGAGAGCTGCTGGTTTTGGGTCTGTACTCTGGCTATCAACCCCAGGAATCTGGCTCGAACCCTCCCTTGGCACAACTGGTCTGCAAGAGATTGTGGAACCCACTGGTAATTGGGAAACACAATAATGTCACACAGTAATAAAATTGTAAATAAAGAGGTTACATTGTGATGGCCACTTGTCCAACAGGGTAACAGATAAACTCCACACAGAATTCTGCTCAACCAATAGTCAATTTTACTAAGAAAAGTAACACTGTTAAACAAAAATACAGTTGACTCTTACAGGGCCCTGCAAGAGTCAATGGTATAGCAGAAAATATTTAGTTAGTAACAATCCAAGCACAAAATCACGGTTCTAGTGTACACTCTCTATATATTTGAAATGTGTGCTCGCGAGCTCCCCCTAGTGGGCAATACTATACAGGTGTCCCGGTACTATCTGCTCTGGACAGGCCTGACTAAGTTCAGTGTAAAGTTCCTTCCAGCAGTAAGAGTCTTCACTAGCATTTGTTGGTGCACATAAAACATTTGTGATCCATTAGATAAAGGAAAAGGCAGAAAAACTGAACATCCACAATGTTTATGAGTAGGTATAACTTGCTGGCGGTGCAGACGCCAATCTCCAAACACGCGACCACTGCAAGATGCACTATGTCCTGGCATGTGGCGCACTACTTTAACAATAACTGCAGGCCTTTAATAGTCACTTTCCTACGCAAAAGCCAGTCAAAATATGGGCAGGTGCCCCCTCAACAAAGCAGGCCTCGTCCCTCTGGTACGCTCCGCTGCAGGCGTTCCGGTCCCCGGTCTCTTCACAACTTGCAGTCTCCAGTCCCTCACACAGCCGCACAAGGTGTCGGTAGATGGGCGACTCCGGTCTCTGTAGAGCAAAAGTTGGACACACGGACAAAGATCCCTCCTTGGGCTGAGTGATCCTACTTGACAACTGTAGGCCCAGGCTTTCCGGCCTAGGCACTCTGGCAGCAGTCCTCAACGCAGGCTTCCTGTTTGATAGAAGGCAATGTCCAGAGAGAGTGAGGGTAGCTCCTCCCTTCCTTTAAGTAATCTCCCCCAGAAGGCTGTGCAATGATGCAATGCACTCTGGTGGTACAGCTGCACTGTGGGTATTGTAGTCTATTTGCTACCCATGGCAATGGAGTCTCTTTCTCCCTGTACTATAAGTTCCATAATGCACCGTTCCACACAGTTAAACAACAGTTGCTGCAATGTCATAAAGAAACTCAGGATGGGAGCTGGGTTCATTCTCAATACGACAATAGTCTTTAACCACACTGCAAAGCTACATATGGTTTGGGAGCAAAATCTCCAATCCACTCTGAGAATAACAGACATAAGAGATATACTGTATATAATATTAGAGGTTGAATCTGGTAAATATCATCAGACTGAGATCAAACTTTTTATTTAAAGGAAAAAAAAAAATGAAAGACTGTCTTGCTGATTTTCAGACAGAACTGTAATACAGTGGAACCTCGGATTGCGAGTAACGCGGTTAACAAGCGTTTTGCAATACGAGCACTGTATTTTAAAATATCCTAACTCGGTTTGCGAGTGTTGTCTCGCAAAATGAGCAGGATTCAGGCCAAAGCGGTGTGCAGTACCGCGTTTGGCCTGAGGTGGGGGGGCGCCGTTCGGAAATGCACGGAAAGGCCCGAGGACAGCTCGGCTGACCTCGACAAATCTCGGAAAGGCTCGGGAATGGAGTCTTTCCGAGGTTTGCCGAGGTCAGCCGAACTGTCCTCGGGCCTTTCTGAACGTTTCCGAGGCTCTCCGGCGCGCGCCCGCCTCTGGCCACATGCGGTATTGCATGCCATTGAAGTCAATGCGGAACAAATTATTTTCGTTTCCATTGATTCAATGGGGAAACTCGCTTTGATATGCGAGTACTTTGGATTACGAGCATTCTCCTGGAACGGATTATGCTCGTAATCCGAGGTTCCACTGTATATTATGTATGTCAGACTCCCTTGTCATAGGCAGGTGGCTAGATAAAAGCTCCCTGCACCTGCTGTCACTTATGCTAGCTATACAAAAACAATGTTTTCCTTCAAAGACAAATTCATTTTAACAATGTTAGTTGATTTTCTAATTGTTAGTGGGGTCAAATCGATGTTCATTTTCGACCTCAGTGACGTGAAAATTCGAAGAAGCTGAATGGAAAACGTATTGGTCAAAGTAATTTTCAGACAGTGTGGGGGTGATTTACTAACAACACTGCGCATACCTTAATTGGCGCGCCGGATAAATCATTAATTGGGCATGTGAACCGGCGGCGCAATGTGATAGTAAATAAAAACATCAGTGGTGTTTCTGTCTCTATTCAAAATGAATGGTTCCCTATGGGAGCCCATTGATTTGAATAGAGGTCGCACCAGAAGTCGGATCAAGATGATCCGACTTGCGGGGCGACTCGTGTGGCGGTTCACACAGGGGCAGTGCGACTTTGCGAGGCAACTTGGACACGACTTAAGCGTGAACCACGCGCTCAAGTGGTGTCCTGGAGGCTTCTTTGCCAGTACATCCCATCGCGCTGCTTCTCGGCGACAGGGTACTGCACACCTCGCGCTCGCTGTCCCCTGTGTTTGGTATGAATGATGAGGGGGAACTCCACGCCAAATTTTATATAAAAAAACGGCATGGGTTCCCCTCCAAGAGCATACCAGGCCCTTAGGTCTGGTATGGATTTCAAGGGAGACCCCCTACGCCGAAAAAAACGGCATGGGGTCCCCCCAAAATCCACACCAGACCCTTACCCGAGCACACAGCCCGGCCGGTCAGGTAAGGGGATGGGGACGAGCGAGTGCCCCCCCCTCCTGAACCGTACCATGCCCTCAACATGGGGGGGTGGGTGCTTTGGGGCAGGGGGCGCCATGTTGATGGGACAAGGGCCTCTTCCCGACAACCCTGGCCGTTGGTTGTCGGGGTCTGCGGGTGGGGGGCTTATCGGAATCCAGGAGCCCCCTTTAATATGGGGCCCCCATATCCTGGCCCCCCACCCTATGTGAATGAGTATGGGGTACATCGTACCCCTACCCATTCACCTGGTGGAAAAAAAAAATCAATAAAAACACTACACAGGTTTTTAAAGTAATTTATTAGGCAGCTCCGGGGGTCTTCTTCTGACTTTGGGGGTCTCTTCCAACTTCGAGGGTCTCTTCCGACTTCGGGGGTCTCTTTTTCTGCTCTCCGGTGTCATCTCTGCGCTCTCTGGTTCTTCTCCCACTCTCCGGTGCCTTCTCCACGCTCTCCGGTTCTTTCTGCCTTCTGCCGTGCGCCTCCGCTATCTTCTTCCAGCTCTTTTTCTAGCGGGGGCTCGGTCTCCATCGTCGTCTTCTTCCCTCTTCTCTCCGCCCGATGTCGACTCGTCGCTCTCTGCCGCTATAATGCTGTGTGCGCGGAGCGCAACGACTTATATAGGCATGGGGCGTGGTCACCGGGTGGTGCCACCCGGTAAGCCCGCCCACATATGACATCACAGTCCCATCATTCCCCGGGATTGTCACGTCATACAGGGGCAGGGTCACCGGGTGGCATCACCCGGTGACCACGCCCCATGCCTAATATAAGTTGTTGCGCTCCGTGCAAATGGCATTATAGCGGCAGAGAGCGACGAGGCAACATCGGGCGGAGAGAAGAGGGAAGAAGACTACGATTAAGACCAGGCCCCCGCTAGCAAAAGAGCTGGAAGGAGATAGCGGAGGCGCCGGCAGAAGGCAGAAAGAACCGGAGAGTGGGAGAAGAACCAGAGAGCGCGGAGACCACCGGAGAGCAGAAGAAGAGACCCCCAAAGTCGGAAGAGACCCCCGAAGTTGGAAGACCCCCAGAGCTGCCTAATAAATTACTTTAAAAACCTGTGTAGTGTTTTTATATATTTTTTTTTTCCACTAGGTGAATGGGTAGGGGTATGATGTACCCCATACTCCTTCACATAGGGCCCCCCCGCCCGCAGACCGCCCGCAGACCCCGAAAACCAACGGCCAGGGTTGTCGGGAAGAGGCCCTTGTCCCCATCAATATGGGGGCAGGGTGCTTTGGGGTGGGGGGCGCAGTGCCCCCCCTGCCCCAAAGCACCAACTCCCCCATGTTGAGGGCATGTGGCTTGGTATGGTGGTATGGTCTAGGAGGGGGGGCGCTCGCTCACCCCCCTTTCCTGACCTGCCGGGCTGCGTGCTCGGATAAGGGTCTGCTATGGATCCTGGGGGAACCCCCACGCCATTTTTTTGGTGTGGGGGCTTCCCCTCAAGATCCGTACCAGACCGAA
The DNA here is from genome assembly GCA_029206835.1 of Rana muscosa. Classification (NCBI taxonomy): domain Eukaryota; kingdom Metazoa; phylum Chordata; class Amphibia; order Anura; family Ranidae; genus Rana; species Rana muscosa. The sequence goes on from CM055124.1 coordinate 8,943,503, forward strand.
GGGTCTGGTATCGTCCTGGGGAAAACCTCACGCAAATTTATTTATTTTAATTTTCGCGGGGTTCCCCTTCAAGGTTCTCCGCACACGAGTTGCCCCGCAAGTCGGATCATCTTGATCCGACTTCTGGTGCGACCTCTATTCGAATCAATGGGCTCCCATAGGGAACCATTCATTTTGAATAGCGAGAAAAACACGGCTGAAAGCTAGCGCGGGGAAGCGTGCATTGAATTCAATGCAAAACGCGGAAAAAATCTTGTTAAAACGCTGCTTTTTTCCTGGCGTCTGTACTAGCTTTTAGGCCCGTTTTTTAAAACGTCTGTGGGCATGAGGCCTAAGAAAAAATGGGGAAAAAAAGCACTGGACTGCATCAAAAACGCGCATGCAGAAAAGCACCTGGAACGCATCCGGACTGCGTTTCCAAGGTGTGAAATGGCCCAGTTGCGTTTAACCTTGTTTTTCAGAAGGCAAAAGAATGCGTTCAGACGCCAAAGATTTCCACGTTTCAGACGCCAAACGCGGCTAAACGCGGGTACCGGCGTTTAGCCGCGTTCTCGTTTAGAAGTGTTTGTAGCGGGGTCTCCTTTAAGGCCCCGGGACTACGTTACCCAGAACCCCGTTCGGCACCCGGAGTGCAATTAGCCACCGCAGAGACTCATGGGAGGGGCTATTTAAGGAGGAGGCGAGGCGGAGCTCGGTCTCTTTGGACACCGGGCTGCAAGCAAGAGTTTCTTCCTGTGCGGATCTGCTGCAGTGCAAGGCCTGAAGCCTGGGCCTTGCGCAACTTCCAAAGAGCCTTCCACCCCACTGTGGAGCCTGGGTGGCACTGGACTTGTCGAGGGAGGACATCAGTTAGATCGGGGACCCGATTGTTGCAGACGCTGTGTGCGGAGACACAGCAGGTGGAAGTTCCGGACTGGGATCGCGTCTGGAGTGGTGAGCGAGCACTTGCTCAAGCCAATAGACTGTACTGTGTTAGGCCTATAGACTGCCTTGGCCCACCTATCGTTGTTTGTTGTTCTATTAGGAGACCCGTAGCAGGACAGAGTTGAAGGGTCTCCAGTGTGGTGTTCCTTGAGACTGCTTACTTGTGGATTACAAATATTATTTCATCAAGTGCACCACCGAAAGTTTGCATGCGAAGAAATCCTAGAGTGAAAAGACTGAGATTTTCTTCTATGACAGGCCTGACTAGGGGGGAGATAGAATATTGTTTAGTGCGCCACAGGGCGTGCACACCATAATAGCTGCGCGCGGTGGGTTACCGCGCTGGGCCATTGTTGTGTGCTACACCTAGGAGGACGGTTTCAGACACCGAAACTATCTCCATCACCCACCCCAAAAGCAGAAAAACAGCAGAAAAGGGAAAGTCCCGGGTCGCCATCTGCCACCCTCAGCGCAGAGTTGTGCGCGGTCCTAGGGGAACTTGTAGCCCAGTGTAAGAAGGATCCTACAGATTACCAAATGTCAGGATACAGAAAACTTAGAATATTCTCAGGAAGGAAACCTGTACCTTCGGGCGAAGAGGGGTTTGAGGAGTGGTTAGACGGTGCCACTCAGGCCTTAGAAGAATGGGAAGTCCCAGACCACAGAAAGAAGCAGAGAATTGCTGAGAGCTTGAAGGGGCCTGCTCTAGAGGCCATACGCAACCTTAAGATGAGTAAGACAGACTGTGATGCACAGGACTATCTGGACATTCTGCAGAATGTGTTCGGTGGAACAGAGAAAATCACTGAGCTCACTTATCAGCTGGAGCACTGCTACCAAAAGACAGGAGAGAAACTGTCAGAGTTCATGAGGCGCCTGGATAAGATCCTGCATAAGATGATTCTGAAGAAGGGGATTGACCCGCAGAAGGTGGATGAGGCCCGTGTTCAACAGGTAATGAGAGAATCTTAGCCCCTGGACGCCATCGCATTGGCGCTACGCACAAGACAGGACGGGAAGAGCCTGGAGTACCCTGATTTGATTCGAGTGATCAGAGAGGAAGAAGCTATGCTGGAGGAGAAGAAGAGGAGCCTACCAGTTGAGTCGGTAAATCCCCCTCCAGTGATGGTCAGGACGGCCATGACCCTGGAAAGAGACTCAGAGGTGGATACCTTGAAGTCGCAGATGTCCCAAGTATTGGGAATGCTGACCTCCCTGATGGAAAAGAAGTCAAGGGAACCAGAGAGGGAAAGTCAGAGGAAGGAGCTGTTTCCCAACACCTCAGCGCCCGCATCCCTGGAAGAGTGGGGGGATGTGATTTATTTCAATTGTGGAGGAGCTGGCCATTTCACCAAAGTGTGTGCCAGTCCAAAGAAAAAAAAGATGAATAACCGCAAGCCGCCGGAAAACTTTAGCGGGCCCCGGTGAAGGAGTCAACCAGGTGCCCATCATCTCCAGTGAGCTCCAAACTGAATGAGAAGCACATGAAAAGAGTGGACAAGACCCCTCAGAAGAAACACAAGGTTCCTCAGAGGGAACGCACCCCAAAGAAAGAGAGTAGTGTCCCTCAGCGGGTAGTTACACCCATCAAAAGGAGGGAGATCAATGCATACCAGGCCCAGGAGAGACTTAAGTCCAAAGAGAAATGGAAGAAAGAAAGTAAAAAGGGAAAATGCAAAGATCAAAAGAAAGAGACCCCTTCGAAGCGATATCCAGAGAAGCTGGTAGGTCCCTCCCCGATAGTACCTGTCCAAGTGGAGGGAGTCTACACAAGAGCCATATTGGATACTGGGGCGCAAGTGACCCTGTTGTACCGGGACTTTTATGATAAGCATCTAAGTCACCTACCCATCCAGAAGATTGAAGAGCTGGAAATATGGGGAATTGGGACAGAGAGTTTCCCGTATGATGGCTATCTGCCTATAAAACTGACTTTCGACCCGTCCATAGCCGGAAAGGCTGAAGTGTTTGACACCTTAGCTGTGGTGTGCCCCCGACCGCCTGGAGCTAACAAGAGTTCTCTAATAATAGGGACCAACACGGATCTGGTCTGAAGACTTCTGGCCCCTCTGACAAGAAGGAAAGACCCCACAGTCACTGAGATACACCCAATGTTGAAGACCAACGGCTGATCTTGGAACAAAAGGCCCCGGAAGAGGGGGTAGGGAAGGTCTGGAGGCTGGGAAGAAGGGGGATAGTGCTGCAGCCCGGTGAAGTAGCCTGCTTGAAAGCCACAGTGAAACTCACTTGGGAGCAGCCTGGCCCCTTTGTCATGTTGGAACCCGACCCCAGGGAAGAACATTCAGGCTTAGAAGTAGTCCCAGAAGTGGTCCCGGTGAGGGCCCTGAAGAAGGCTCACTGTAAAGTGCCTGTGAGCGTCAGAAATACCAAGGATGGTCCCATGGAAATCCCAGCCAGGCTGTTGCTGGGCCGGGTGAGCCCAACTACCCCAGTTGCTTCATCAGATGTGGAGAAGACAGATGGAGAAAGTACTGTGTGGGAGAAACTTTTCCATGGAGAATCCAAACCTGCCCAGGGCTTGGAAAGAGAGAGCCAAGGCCCAGTTGACCAGGTGGGAAAGGATCTTTTCCCAAGATGAATTCGATGTGGGGTGTGCTAGGAGTGCCACCCATCGAATCCGCCTCCAGGAAGACAAGCCCTTCAGGGAGAGGGTTAGGCGGGTTCCGTTAGCAGACCTCGAAGACTTGAGGGAGCAGCTCGCCGAGCTCAAGCGAACAGGGGTGATTCGAGAATCTAGAAGTCCCTATGCCTCCCCTATAGTGGTGGTCCGGAAGAAGAATGGGTCATTGAGGCTGTGCATAGACTATAGGACCCTCAACAGGAGAACCATACCGGACCAGTATACCACTCCGAGGATAGAGGATGCCCTACAGAGATTGTCTGGAGCCAAGTGGTTCAGTGTTATGGACCTCAAAAGCGGGTACTATCAGATCCCGATGCATCCAGAAGACAAAGAGAAGACAGCTTTCATAACCCCGGTAGGGTTCTTCGAATTCGACCGGATGCCTCAAGGTCTGTCTGGAGCTCCAGCCACCTTCCAACGTCTCATGGAGAAGACTGTGGGAGATATGAACCTCATCGAAGTCCTCGTATACATGGATGACATCATTGTCTTCGGAAGAACCTTGGAAGAGCATAAAGAGAGGCTGGAGAAAGTTTTGAAGAGACTGAGTGAGGAAGGACTCAAGCTCTCACCTGAAAAATGCCAATTCTATCAGTCATCAGTCAACTATCTGGGACACATAGTGTCTGAAGATGGGGTGGCCACAGACCCCGAAAAGTTGGAGGCAGTCACCTCCTGGCCAAGGCCCACTACTGTGACAGAACTCAGGTCCTTCCTGGGATTCTGTTCCTATTATAGGAGGTTTGTGGAGGGGTTTTCTCGGATAGCCAGGCCTCTGAATGAGCTGCTCAAGACGGAGGGGGAAGAGGATGACTCGGGCCCTAGGAAGCCAGGGGAGTCAGTCAAGGACCAGTGGAATGAGAAGTGCAAAGATGCCTTCCAAATGTTGAAAAAGAACTTAACCACTGCCCCTGTCCTGTCCTATGCAGACCCAAAGAAGCCTTATGAACTCCATGTAGATGCCAGCCATGATGGTCTGGGAGGAGTGCTCTATCAGGAGCATGAAGGGCAACTGAGACCTGTTGCGTATGTGAGCAGAAGCCTGACCCCCTCCGAAAAGAATTATCCTACTCATAAGTTGGAATTCCTGGCCCTCAAGTGGGCCGTAGTTGACAAACTCCGAGATTATCTGTATGGGGCAGATTTCACTGTGAAAACGGACAACAACCCCCTCACCTATCTTTTCACCACAGCTAAGCTGGATGCCACAGGACATAGATGGCTGGCGGCGCTGTCTGCCTTCATTTTCAGCCTGAAGTACAGACCTGGGGCTGGAAACTAAGATGCAGACGCCTTGTCTAGAAGATCTCATGTCCCCACTTGCAGTACAGAAGACTAGACCCAAGTGGCACCCGACGGGGTGCGGGCCCTCTGTCAAGGGGCTGAACTCCAAGCCAGTGGCGGCTCAAGAGCAGAAGAGATAGGGGTTACCATAGTAGGAGTTCCCAAGCAATACTGTGGAGTAACCCAACTGGGGGAAGATAACTTGCCAAAACTGTCCAAGAAGGAGTTGAGATCAGACCAATTGGAAGACCCCATGGGGTTCTAGAGGCCCTGGAGAATCAGGACCCGAATAGACTCTTACGCCACCCTTCAAAGGAAGCTTGCCTGTTGAGCAAAGAGTGGGACAAGTTGCAGGTGCATCAGGGAGTGGTCTACTGAAGGGGCCCCTCTGATGACCTGGAAGACAAATGGCAATTGTTCCTGCCCGAGAAGCACCGAGAGACGGTCCTGGTTGCTCTGCACGACAACCATGGCCACCTAGGGGCGGAAAGGACCTTCCAACTCGTTAGGGACTGTTTCTATTGGCCCTGCATGAGGGCTGAAGTTGAAGAATACTGCCACTCATGTGCACGATGCATCCAGAGAAAGACTTTACCTCATCAAGCTGCCCCAATGGGCCATCTGCAAAGTCAAAGCCCACTTGATCTGGTATGCATTGATTTTCTCTGCCTCGAACCCGACCTGAGTGGACTAGGAAATGTTCTGGTAGTAACCGACCATTTCACCCGGTATGCCCAGGCCTTCCCAACCAAGGACCAGAAGGCGTCCACCATGGCCAAAGTGCTGATGGAGAAATACTTTGTACACTATGGGCTACCACAACGGCTCCATTCAGATCAGGGAAGGGATTTTGAAAGTCGATTGATCCGGAAGCTCCTGGATTCTTTGGGGATCAAGAAGACAAGAACTACCCCCTATCATCCACAAGGTGATGCTCAGCCGGAAAGGTTCAACCGAACCCTGCTCAACATGCTGGGGACCCTAAGCAGTGAAAAGAAGCAGCATTGGAGCAACCACATAGCGGCAGTTGTGCATGCATACAACAGCACCACCAGTGATGCTACATGGTACTCACCCTATCGACTTATGTTCGGGAGAGAAGCAAGACTACCCGTAGATCTGGCCTTTGGCACTTCCATAGACCATTGTTCTGCTGCTTCCCACAAAGGGATATGTCGATAGACTAAGACGCAATTTGAAATTGGCCTATGAACAGGCTCAGGCGGCCTCGGAGGAAAGGGGGGCCCGCAACAAGAAAAATTTTAACCTGAAAGTTAGGATTCAGGATTTGCAACCAGGAGACAGAGTGTTGCTATGAAACTTGGGGGTCCCTGGAAAACACAAGCTTGCTGTCACGTACCTGGTAGGAGTCTGATATGATGAGGTCGGCCTCTCTTGTATCTCCAGTCCAAGCCCCACTGAGGGTGGAACAGATGGTGGCTAGGGCCAGGAGGAACACGAGTGCCTGAGGAAGTTGCTTGCAGGACTTGCTGGAACAGATGTGGCTTGGAGACCCAGACAGCCGGACAGACACTGGACACAGGAACACTTGGAGGATGGGTAGAGGTTTGAGGGAACTCCAACCCACTTGCAGGTTCTGGGAACGAAGCTCACAGGAATAGAGGTCAGGAGGATAGCCAGGGTTCAGCAACAGACAGGCGGCACGGTACAAAGGATCAATCAGAAGCAGGGTCAGTGGAAGCCAGGATCAGAAGCCAGTAATCAGGAAGTGTTTCAGAGTCCAAAGACAGAGTCAGGGAAAGCCACAGTCAGCAACGGTTATCAAGCAGCATAACAGGAACCAGGAAGTTTTCAGGACACAGCTGAAGACCAGTCAGCACTTGCTTGAGAGTCAGGACTTCCTTAAATAGATAGGAAGTCTTGTAATCAGGCTTCAGGTCACAGCTGAGGGCAGGAAGTGCTGCCTGTCCCACACTGCCGGAATACACCCGCTGGTGGACACCGGTACTACAGTCCGTGGAACATGCATTACCACCAGCAGGTGAGATCCTTGCAGACTGGCGCCAAAGGAGATTAGGGGCGCGCACCCGCGCGTGCACGTCGTCCCCGCGCACGCGCATGTGTACTAGCACTCTGGAAGGGCTGCTGCAGCCCGGGGGTGCGCGCGCCAGTATTCCGAGACTGCTGGCGAACGCGCGCCTGCGCAGGAGAGTTCCTATCAGTTCTCTTACACTTGCAGACAGATGGAGACCTGAACCTTATGTTGTTTGCAAAAGGCTACCGGGCCTGCCCGTTTACAGACTTAAACCAGAAGGGAAGGTGGGACCTTTGAAGACCTGGCATCGGAACCACCTACTCCCACTAGCGGAGGCAGTTCGGATACCCCCTGTGACGGATTCCCCTGAGCCTACTTCCATCCTGGATACTCCCAGACCTAACACTCGGTCCCAGACCCCTCAGATTGGGGATACAGAGACCTCGGAGATAAGTGAAGATGAGGGAGAAGAACTTGACTGGCTTTGGCCTTCACAGGCCCCAGGAACCTCTGCTATTGATCTTCCACCTGAAGAAGACACCATAGATCAGACGCTGAATGCAGAAGCTACTGAGTTCATTCCGTCCAGTCCTTGGTCAGATTCTTGGGAGAGTGCCTGTGACTTACTCCCAGAAGAAGATCCAAGGGAGTCTCTGTACCTCCCTGCTCCAGAGTCCAGTGCTCCTAAACCAGAGGAAATTCCTAGGTCAGTTCCAGAGGAAGAGCCCGTTTTAACAGAAAGCCCAAGAGGACAGAGGAAGCAAAGAGCCATAAAACCTCCCAAAAGATTAACTTACCCACAGATGGGGCAGAGTGCGGAGGACACTGTGGTTACTGCTAGGAGGAGTATGGAAGACCCTGACCCTCCCACTGTTCATTTAGTGGGGGGCAACCCCAACTCACTCTCTGGCACAGTTAGGCAGGACACTGAGGATAGTGTGACCTGTGGGCAGGGGAGTTCACTGCCTCGTTTTTGGTGGGAATTTCCTCTGCCAGCATCATACGAAACTTTGATTGAGGTTGTACGTTCTGTGATGTAGTGTTATGTTATCTTTGGGGACCAAAGAGTTTAAGTGGGGGGAGTGTGTAGCGGGGTCTCCTTTAAGGCCCCAGGACTACGTTACCCAGAACCCCGTTCGGCACCCAGAGTGCAATTAGCCACCGCAGAGACTCATGGGAGGGGCTATTTAAGGAGGAGGCGAGGCGGAGCTCGGTCTCTTTGGACACCGTGCTGCAAGCAAGAGTTTCCTCCTGTGTGGATCTGCTGCAGTGCAAGGCCTGAAGCCTGGGCCTTGCGCAACTTCCAAAGAGCCTTCCACCCCACTGCGGGACTGCCTTGGCCCACCTATCATTGTTTGTTGTTCTATTAGGAGACCCGTAGCAGGACAGAGTTGAAGGGTCTCCAGTGTGGTGTTCCTTGAGACTGCTTACTTGTGAATTACAAATATTATTTCATCAAGTGCACCCCAGAAAGTTTGCATGCGAAGAAATCCTAGAGTGAAAAGACTGAGATTTTCTTCTATGTCAGGCCTGACTAGGGGGGAGATAGAATATTGTTTAGTGCGCCACAGGGCGCGCACACCATAATAGCTGCGCGCGGTGGGTTACCGCGCTGGGCCATTGTTGTGTGCTACACCTATTGCTGCAGGGCTCTGTAAGCAAGTTGCATTTGTTCTGTTCTGCCTATGCTTTTGATATAAAAGTAAAGCCGTTGCATTTGATCTCTCGCCTCAGTGTGTTGTCTTACTGTAAAAGAGATTGCCCCCTACAATATTTCTGAATGTGATATAAGTTTAACCCTAGACTAACTGTGCCAGAGTGGGTCGAGTAAGATTGCTGGGGGTTGGCGGTGTTGTATGCAGGGCCCGAAATCAAACCAGCGGCTCTCTTAACTGGGGGTAGCGCTACACGTTTTTAAAGGTGACCTATTTTTTTACATTGAAAAACTCAAAAATGGTGGCAAATGATGAAAAAACATTAAAAATATATTTAAAAAAAAAAATTTAATTGTTTGCATTGCATTGTGGACAATACACAACTTGTGGCAGGTGACGTGGCAAGTGGACAATCCACAACTTGTGGCAGTTGTCACTATACTTCCTCACATCACCCCACATCACACCATTATATTGACACTTCCAGCTTCTTTATATTTTGATTTGAACATGCCATGCGCCAGGTCCATAGTGGCGCACTGAGCGCCTCCTCCCGTGCGCCGAGAACACTATAGTAAATGGGGAATGGCGCTGCGCTACCAGCGCAAATGTTTCGTAAATACCAACACTGCCGTTGCGCACGCCGATGCGCCGATACTGGTTTTCATTCAGAAACTACATTCATTTTAAAACTGAATGTTAAAAGTAAGAGAAATTTTCAAACGACATTCTTTCATGCCCCTATAGCAAGGTAAAAAATTCTGGCATTGCTCCTCACACATTCACAAGTTCTCTGGCACCTACCGACATGTATGGACGGTGTACTGAGCTTTATGTGTGCTGAACTGTATTTCCTGATATGTAAACAAATAATGCATTCTGTATGCAGGCCAAATAATCGGCTGGCCAATTAATCGATTATGAAAATAGTTGACAACTATTTTCATAATCGATTAGTTGTTGATTAATCGATTAGCTATTTCGGCCCTATCACAGTCCTACTAAAAATCTTTGATCTCCACCATTACTAGTAAAAAAATAAAATAAAATTCCATAAAAAATATCCCATCATTTGTAGACGCTTTAACTTTTGCGCAAAACAATCCATATGCGCTTATTGGGATTTTTTTTACCAAAAATATGTAGCTGAATACATATTGGCCTAAATTGATGAAGAAATTTGATTACATTTTTTTTATTGGATATGTTTTATAGCAAAAAGTAAAAAATATAGTTTTTTTTCAAAATTGTAGCTCTCTTTTTTGTTTATAGCAAAAAATAAAAACCGCAGAGGTGATCAAATACCACCAAAAGAAAAGTCTATTTGTGGGCAAAAAGGATATGAACTCCATTTGGGTACATCGTCGCATGACCGCGCAATTGTCAGTTAAAATAACGCAGTGCTGTATTGCACAAAGTGGCCTGATCATTAAGGTGCTAAAACCTTCGGGTGTAGAAGTGGTTAAAGTACAACTAAATGCAAAACGTTTTTTTCCGTTTTGGATAGAGTGGATAAGGATTATAACCCCTGTCAGTTTTGAATACTTTCTGTGCCACCCTCTCTAGTTGTCCTGTTTACCGTGAACGTAAAACAAAATCCCAAATTTTGGGTTGTTCCTAGGAAAGTAACAGAGGTGAAATCTTCCAATGGGGACACTAGTTCTGGTGACCTAAGGAAACCCAAGGGTATCCTTTCATTCACAGGGATTTCCTCTCACTTCCTGTTTGACAAGTAAATAATCTCTTTTATTTAATTTTTTTTTTTTTTCATTTTTATTGGGTTTAAAGACAAACCAACATACAAAAGAAAAAACTTTGGTTGTTCATTGGTATACATAAACAGGCAATACACTCTTTCAGTTAATAAACAAATATCAATTCACCTATCTCTTGTTAATAAGTGCATAATTACAGATATTGACCATACTGTCAGTATGAACTTCATTTAGCAACAGTGGAGATCAGCACATTGAAGTACGTGGCACAATCAAGAAATAACATTATAATGTATTCCCTCTGGGGTAAGGGTCAGAGGGCTAGCTATCCACCTGCCCCAAATTTTGTAGAATGTCTTATTCCTCTTTCGGAGTTCAAATGTAAGTTTGTACAGTGGTATAGAATCGTTAATTAGCTTCAACCAGAGGGATTTCAGAGGGGTCTGTGTTCCCTTCCAAGACAGCAAGATAGACTTTTTAAATACAGAATGCGGAGCAGTCTCTTAGCATGGGACAGTATGTGTAAATCACCAAAGATACCTAAAAGGAAGATCTTGGGATGGATAATGCTTGGGAGACCCACCGCCTACGAGATGAAAGAACCTACATCTACCCAGAAGTCTTGAATCACTGGACAAGACCAGAAACAGTGTAGGAAATCGGTGGTTTGGCCACAGCCTCGGAAGCACTCAGACGAGGGGGGCAGCCCCATTTTTTTGTAACCTAGCTGGAGTAAGGTGAGAATGGTGAAAGATTTTGATGTGTATAATGCGGTTCCAAGAGATAACTGAGGTCTTGTATGTGCCCCTAAATTCTGACCAGTCATCTTCTGTGAAAGAAATGCCCATAGAGGTCAATTTTGTCTGAGCCATGTGGAATCTAGGGTTAAAGTCAGTCGTAAGGGCAGCATAGTAAGTGGAGATGAGTTTAGTGGGGTCAGAGTGTCTTAGCATTTTCTCCAATGGGGGTATAGTTATAGGGTCATCTAATGAGCCAAATTGGGCATGAACAGCATGTCGGAGCTGATAGTAATAGAACAGGTAGGAGCGTGGTAGGTCAAAGTAAATGCGTAGTTTATGGAAAGATTTAAAACCCTGTGCATTGTATAAGTGACATAGGTATTTAACCTCTTTAGAGTACCAGCGTTTGGGATCCGATACTCGCACATTATGTGTCACTTACCTGCAAACGAAGCTCGCGTCGTCCCCGCTGCAGGCCGCATCCATCTTCGCCCATCTTTCTTCTGGGGCTGAGGACTCCGGCTGTGTGACTGTCCGGAGCCGCGTGACCTCACTTCCACGCATGCGCACGGGAGCCGCAGGTCACGACACATGCTCCTAAAGAAACAGCACGGGCGGCCGTTCCGTCAGAGCGCATGCGCCGATGACATTAAACAGCACGGGCGCACGTTTAGGAGATATTTACAGTACCTATAGGTAAGCCCTATTCTAGGCTTACCTATAGGTACAAATCATAAAGGAAGGTATACAACCTCTTTAACCACTTTCCGACGAATCGCCATATATGTACGGCGGCTCCTTTAAGAGCTATAGCAGGCACGCGCCCGCTGCATGCCAGGGGACCCGATGCGTGTGGCCGGCGTTTGAGATCGTCGCCGGCCACCCGTGATCGTGAGCACGAGAGCCAGAATGGGGATTTGCATGTGTAAACATACAAATCCCTGTTCTGACAGGGAAGGAGAGACAAATATTCCATGAAACTTCTATGCTTTGTGTGACGAACTAGGAGTGCAGAGAAAGCGCACAGAGGCAGACCACGTGAAACCTGACTGGTGGGTGTTTATTTAAAGACTTGTGTTTACAGGAGGGGTTTACAGCAGTTCGCAGAGTAGCAAAGAACACAAAAGAGGAGATGACCCTCAGGACAGCAGCAACAGGTAACAGTCCATGGGGTGGAAATATGATACAGCAAAAGGGAAAATAAGGCAAAAGCAGGGGAAATGCTCCCCAGAATGGGAACCGCAGGGGATTTAGCGGGCGGAAAGGGTTCAAAGACTCACGCTGGGGAAGTCTGACTGTCCTGAGTAGTGGATATGGTGGTTATGGCATCAGGGGAACCAGGCAGGGCACTCAGCAGAGAGGGCAGGCAGGGCAATCCAAGAAGGGGTTTGAGCACAAAGCAGAGAGGGCAGGCAGAGCAATCCGATCAGGGCTCTGGGCACACAGCAGTCTTGAGCCCCCACTGGTTTGGGCAGCAAGAGGCTCCCACAGAAAGGATCTACAAAGTGAGGAGAAGGAGAACTCCAGAGTCTGTAAAGCAGCACAGACCATACGGAACTACAAGTCCCAGTGTCCAGAAAGTAGCACACAGTCCATACTGACCCATCAAACTCAGCAGTTCTAAGCACCTTCTAGTGAAGCATGCAGCCATCAGCTCCTCTGCGTCCATCACAGAAGTTAACTCAGGAAAATCCCTCTTCTTTGTTATCTTGTACTTTTAATGCAGCCAGAGATCTCAGCTACAATCTGTCAGTGTCAAAGTGTCTGGCCACCCTGGTACAAAATTCAGTGAATTCTGTACTGAGAAAGGCGCCCTACCTCTATACCATTGGTTTGGTCACAGGAACTCACTAATCAATTGTGCAGATCAGCTTACTTATGTTCATTTAGGCTCAAGTAACAAATGCTTTGAGTTCTTTTTTTTTTTACTCATTCCCCATTTGTCAAAAATCTAATATTTCTGACCTCTGTTACACATCGCACTATACGAAGTATGCTTTCCAATGTGAGGATACACCTTATGTGACATGAAGCAGGATGGTAAACTCATCCTTTGGACAGATGATGTGTAAGAGCCCACATAGAGTTCGCCAGGGGTACTACATTCATCTGGGCCAATTTGGTGCAATGAGAATCACCAGGATGACCTCCATCTGGATCATGTGGTGCTGAAGGGGAGAAGTTTCAGAGGATAGAGAGTTTGAACTTGTTTCACAGAGTCACCAGAGTTTCCACTGCTATGGCATGAGGATCCTTAGACTTGCTCAGTTTGTTGTTAAATCTGGAAGCCAGGTGGTCCACATCCAGCATTGTCCACTAGCAACACATTTCCCAAATCTCCTCCAGGTTAGAAGGACACTCTCCTGAGTGCAGACATTGTTGACCAAGTAAGCTCATCTGCCAATTGTCCACATCTGGAACATGCATTGTGGACATGGCTGGGGTGTGACGTTCCACCCAAGTCAGGGCAGTAAGACTGCTGTGGCATCATCTGACTGACTGGATGACAATGCAATCAAGAAATACAATGTACAAATTGCTTGTAGCTCTGGTATTGAGAGACAAGCTGCTTCTTGGTGTACAGGATTCATCCCCATCTAGTTATGCTTGCACCCAACATGAGAATCTTCCAGACTGATGAAGGGAAGGATTTCCCCAAATGCAGGGCTGGTTTCATGAGGCACCAGGCCAGCGATAAACTGGTGTTAGTTAATCCAGACACTGTACTTTCTGGAGTGTAAATGTTTTGTTCTGCTATTGGGCATATATGTGTAGCGGCCTCACCTCTCTCCCTTGCTTTATCGGTTATATGGCTGTTGTCTAGGGGTACCTGGGAGAGAGAGAGATAAAACACACCACGGCCCATGTCCTCTGTAACTGGGAGGTGAAGGCCAGAGATTGGGCTTTTGTGTAGGTGTCCTAGAGTCAAGTCCAGTCCTTCGTCCCTGACTCCTTTGCTTTAGTAACCCAAGTTCCACACAGTGAATAGCTACAACTCAGTTTTATTCTTCTTGCCAAGCAATAAAACAATCTTTCTCCATTGGAAAATGGGGACAGATCGAGGCACAATCTTTTCCCTTCTTGCTGCTGCCCACTGTGCTGTCACCAGTGGTGAATAGTCACTGCCACTGACTAGGTAATATAGAATGTGAATTACCTTTGCTCACTTTGCCCCTGTCAGAGGAAGAAATCCGTCCAAGGGAGAAGTGGAGGCCTCTCCGTCACCAGCGATGCTGCGCGGGGCTCTTTTAGAGAAGTTACTGCGCACCAGTCCTCACAAACTCAGACACGGGCACCCAAGGAGTTAGGACCCCTCAGATTCCTCCACCCTCGCGGAACTCAGTCAAAGGTACTGAGCCCCAGGCTTCCGCCATAGTACCTCACCCCAGGCTAAAGGTGCCTGAGATGGACTCCATTCCTGCTCCAGCTAGGCCAAGGGCGCCTAGGCCTGAAACACTGGAACGCCAGCACCCAAGCTGAAGGTGCCTGGGTGCGGCCGCGTCCTCCGACTCTCTCCCTAAAATCAGGGCGTCCGCCCCTTTTATGGCCTCTCCCTTTGCGTCACAGCGGGTTCCCCGCCCCGCTGTACCAGCTCCAGGGGAGGACAAAAAGGCACAGTTTGCGGTGCGAGTTCAGCTCCGGCCCAAGGCAACAACGCCACCTGTAGGCCCCAAGGAACCCCACACCACCAGAGTCCTCACATAAATTCAAACACCCGCTACACTCTCCCCCTGGTGATTTGACACTGGTCCCCAGTGTCTGGTACAAACTCACATCCCACAAGGATAAGTTCAGCCCAGAAACCAAACTACACAATTTAGCCCTGAATTGTGCCAAGACCTGTATGGGGAAGGGAAATTTTAAAACAATATAACTATAAAACTTTCCAATAAAACACTTTAAATATCTCACACATTTACATTCCTCCCTCTGGCTATCTAAGAACCACCCACTCTCAGTAGTCTTGACAGACGAGTCTCCTGCAGAGGGAAAGAAAAGAAACATACATTCTACCAACATGTGTGTTTGCTTGGAATGAATGGGTCTATCCTAGAAGAAACCCACTCACTCCAATAAGTGCTGCATAATGTCAAAAAAACAAACAATCGTTGCGCAACACTGCCACCTGGTGACAGTGCCGCGGTCAAGACACTCATCACTTCCAGACGAACTTTCCCCTTTAACATTTTCTCTGTGACCCTACACTATCTAAAACCCAAAGTCACTGATTTATTTTTAAGTGCCAGGAGAAGGAGGGAGAACAAACAAAAAACAGCTCCCATATATCCAACGAGTAGAACTGGCCAAATACAAAAAAAAAAAAATAGGGCACAGTCCCTGTGTTCAAGAGAAGGCACTCCGGAAAGTTCAGCCAGGAATAGAAAAGAAAAGCACACGGGAGTCTCTTTTTCCCTTACAAGTAAAACCTTGGATGAGGCAGTGATATAGGCTTCAAACGATCATCAAAAGCCTCCACATGGTACTCAATACTTTTTCCTTCTTTGCGGCAGATCACCACTTTGTCCGCATGAATGTGTCTTCCCAGCATCCACTTAGCTTTACAGTCCTGAAACTTCTTGGTGACCGTTGGTGAACAGGAAAGGTACCGCCGTGCTTGCTGTACTTTCAGTTTGTCCCATACAAAGGTATCATACCATCTTTGCCGAAAGACCTCCAACTCATAGAGCAGCTCCCGAGGCAGATACGGGTATTCGCACCCATATTCCTGAGCAACCTTCTGACCAAAGAGACGCTGCAGCCTTGACAAAGGTGGCATAGTAGCTCGGTCTCCCTCTCCAGTAGTGATGAGCCGAACACCCCCGGGTTCGGTTCGCACCAGAACCCGCGAACGGACCGAAAGTTCGTACGAACATTAGAACCCTATTAAATACAATGGATGCGAACGTTCGAATTCTAAAGTGCTAATTATAACAACTATTATGCATGTTATTGTCCTAAAAAGGGTTTGGGAACCCGGGTTGTGCACCAGGGGACATGTATCAATGCAAAAAGAAGTTTTAAAAACGGTCGTTTTTCGGGAGCAGTCATTTTAATGATGCATAAAGTGAAAAAAAAAAAGTCAAATATTCCTTTAAATATCGTACCTGGGGGGTGTCTAAAGTATGCCTGTGAAGTGCCACGTGTTTCCCGTGTTTAGAACTGTCCCTGCACAAAATGACACTTCTAAAGGAAAAAAAAAGCCATTGAAAACTGCTTGCGGCTTTAATGTAATGTCTGGTCCCGGTAATATGGATGAAAATCTTTAAGAAAAATGGCATAGCTACCCCATGACCCCCCCCCCCCCCCTACCCCAGCCCATTACCAGCCCCTTTGGGTCTTGTATGGATATTAAGGGGAACCCCGCACACAAAATAAAAAAGGCCCTATATACTCTGAACAGCCGTATACAGGCGGTGCATACAAGACAGGGACTGTAGGTTTGTTCTTATGTAGAATCTGTTTGTAATTTTGAACAGGTACATTGTTTAAGTGTAGCTCCAACCCAAAAATCTATTTTTAAACTTTTTGGAAAACATAGGTAAGGGTTATCACCCCTGTAACATTTGTTTTGCTGTCTGTGCCCCTGTTCAGAACATTTCACCTCACTTTCCGTCCCAATGACAACTGTTTTTGAAATGTGGTGTTTTTCTTGAAACAAGGATTGCTGATAAAGCATCAGTACAGAGGAGACACCTTTCTCCCATATTAATTCTTACAGGAGAGAATTTTCCTTCCAAGGGGTAGATTTCCTCTCACTTCCTGTTGTCTTCTTGCGTTTGCAAGTAGGAGTCGTTTGTAAGTTGGATGTTTGAAAGTAGGGACCTGCCGTATATACTCTGCAGAAATAGGCCCCTTAGTTGTTGGTGTTGGCACAACACTGTAAGCACTCACAGTTACTCTTGGTTGGTGCTGGAACGCCCTGCTGTCAACTATTATATCAGGAATTTTAATTACATATAATTGTTGAACAGTGGTAGTAAAAATTGGGCCTTTGATGGTGGTGCTGGTGCCACAACACTGTAAGCCCTGACAGTTACTCTTGGTGGGTGCAGCAATGGGCCCTGCTGTGAATTATTAGATCAAGAATTGTAATTGCATGCCCCTGTTGAACAGGGGCTGAAAAATTGGGCCTTTCGTGGTGGTGGTGGTGGTGGTGGTGTTGCCACAACACTGTAAGCCCTCAGAGTTACTCTTGGTGGGTGCAGGAATGGGCCCTGCTGTGAATTATTAGATCAAGAATTGTAATTACATGCCCCTTTTGAACAGGGGCTGAAAAATTGGGCCTTTCGTGGTGGTGGTGGTGGTGGCGTTGCCACAACACTGTAAGCCCTCAGAGTTACTCTTGGTGGGTGCAGGAATGGGCCCTGCTGTGAATTATTAGATCAAGAATTGTAATTACATGCCCCTTTTGAACAGGGGCTGAAAAATTGGGCCTTTCGTGGTGGTGGTGGTGGTGGCGTTGCCACAACACTGTAAGCCCTCAGAGTTACTCTTGGTGGGTGCAGGAATGGGCCCTGCTGTGAATTATTAGATCAAGAATTGTAATTACATGCCCCTTTTGAACAGGGGCTGAAAAATTGGGCCTTTCGTGGTGGTGGTGGTGGTGGCGTTGCCACAACACTGTAAGCCCTCAGAGTTACTCTTGGTGGGTGCAGCAATGGGCCCTGCTGTGAATTATTAGATCAAGAATTGTAATTACATGCCCCTGTTGAACAGGAGCTGAAAAATTGGGCCTTAGGCACTGGTGGCACAACACTACAACCCCTCACAGATACTGTACTTGGAGCACAGCAATGAGCCCTGTTGCAAAGTATTGCTTCAAAAATTGTAATGACACGCCCCTGTTAAACAGGGGCTGAAAAATTGGGCCTTAGGCACTGGTGCCACAACACTCCAACCCCTCACAGATACTGTACTTGGAGCACAGCAATGAGCCCTATGGCAAATTATTGCTAAAAAAATTGTAATTACACGCCCCTGTAAAACAGGGGCTGAAAAATTGGGCCTTAGCCACTGGTGGCGGCACCCATAAACAAAAATGATCTTCCAAGCTATCATCATCAATCGTATCATTGAGGACTCAGAGGAGGAGGATAGCCAGTCAACATAACAGCACAGGCACTCAGCATCAGCATCAGTCTTGAAGGGATGTGACATGTTAAAATCAATTAGTCTGTTATATCAGCATCAGGTGTGTGGTAGCTGGTGGTGATCCAAGACTGGTTCATCTTGATGAAAGTCAGTCGATCAACCGAGTCGGTGGACAGGCGCACCCTGTGATCCGTGACAAATCCTCCAGCAGCACTGAATGTGCGTTCCAAAAGAACGCTGGATGCAGGACAGGCCAGTAGCTCAATTGCATACTGTGCAAGCTCTGGCCAGTGATCCATCCTCAAGACCCAGTAAGCCAGAGGATTTTCGGTGGGGAAGGTGTCCAAGTCTGACCTTGCCCCTAGATATTCCTGCACCATGTTTATCAGACGCTGGCGATGGTTGCTGGAACCGATCATACTTTGGGGTTGCGGACTAAAGAATTGTCTGAACGCATCGGTCAGACGGCCACCTTCCCCACCGCTCCTTCTTTGACTGGCCGAATCCTCAGCAACTCGTTGTCCAGGACCAGGAGTTTGTAACCTCCCAGTCTCTGGGAACGCGTTGCACAGACCTTTCTGCAAGGCCTCCCGGAGTTGTCTCATCCTCTGCTCCCTCTGCGACGGTAACATAAGGTCCGCAACCTTACCCTTGTACCGTGGATCAAGGAGAGTGGCCAGCCAGTAATGGTCCCTCTCCTTGATCCGAAGAATACGAGGATCCTTCCGCAGACTTTGCAGGATCAGGGAGGCCATGCAGCGTAGGTTTGCTGAGGCATTCGCTCCGGAGTCCTCTGGGTCACTAAGGACGACATGATCCGCAGCCACCTCCTCCCAGCCACGTACAAGTCCACTGGTTTCTTGGGACTGTAAATCATCCCTAAAAGACTGCTGCTGATGATGCTGAGTGCCAGCCTCCACCTCCATGCTGACACAATCCTCCTCCTCCTCCTCCTCCTCCTCCTCTTCCTGTGCGATGGGTGGGGCAGAAGGAACACTGTCTGGGTAAAGGGGGCCTTGAGAGGCAAGGAAGTCCTCCTCTTCCTGCCTCTGTTCTGCCTCAAGTGCCCTGTCCATTATTCCACGCAGCGTGTGCTCCAACAGGTGGACAAGAGGTACAGTGTCACTGATGCATGCACTGTCACTGCTCACCATCCTCGTGGCCTCCTCAAATGGTGCCAGGACAGTGCATGCATCCCTGATCATGCCCCACTGGCGTGGAGAAAAAAAACCAAGCTCCCCTGACCCTGTCCTGGTGCCGTAGTCGCACAGGTACTCATTGATGGCCCTCTGCTGCGTGTGCAGCCGCTGCAGCATGGCCAACGTTGAGTTCCACCTGGTGGGCATGTCACATATAAGGCGGTTCTTGGGCAGGTTCAACTCCTTTTGCAGCTCAGCCAGGCGAGCACTGGCATTATAAGATCTGCGGAAATGCACACAGACTTTCCTGGCCTGCCTCAGGACATCCTGTAAGCCCGGGTACCTGCCCAAGAACCGCTGCACCACCAGGTTAAGGACGTGAGCCACACAGGGCACATGGGTCAGTTGTCCCTGTCGGAGGGCGGAGAGGAGGTTGGTGCCATTGTCGCAAACCACCATTCCTGGCTTAAGCTGGCGTGGCGTCAACCACCTCTCGGCCTGGCCCTGCAGAGCAGACAGGACCTCTGCCCCAGTGTGGCTTCTGTCCCCCAAACACACCAGCGCAAGCACGGCATGGCATCTTTTTGCCTGCGTACTTGCGTAGCCCCTTGAACGCCTACGGAGCACCGCTGGTTCCAAGGACAAACCACAGGAAGAGGCCATGGAGGAAGAAGAAGAGGAGGGGGTGGAGGAGAGAGGTGTGTCACAACCAGTAGTAGCATTTTGGAGGCGTGGCGGTGGAACAACCTCCAACACTACTGCACCTTGTCCTGCATCCTTCCCAGCTGCCAAAAGAGTGACCCAATGGGCCGTGAAAGAAAGGTAACGTCCCTGTCCATGCCTGCTGGACCATGAGTCAGCGGTAATATGCACCTTACCGCTGACCGCCCTGTCCAGCGAGGCCAAGACATTGCCTTCCACATGCCGGTAGAGAGCCGGAATAGCCTTCCGTGAGAAAAAGTGGCGTTTGGGAACCTGCCACTGAGGAACCGCACATTGCACAAACTCACGGAAGGGGGCCGAGTCTACCAACTGAAAAGGCAGCAGTTGAAGCGCTAGCAATTTAGCCAAGCTAGCATTCAACCGCTGGGCATGTGGATGGCTGGGAGTGAACTTCTTTCGACGGTCCAGCAGCTGGGGCAGGGAAATTTGCCTGCTAGAATCGGACGTCGGTGTACTGCTAGCAGAGTGGCCGCAAGTACTTGGCTGTGACACACCTAATTCTACACCTTCATTCCTCTCAGTGCATGTTTCAGAGAGGACTGAAGTTATAGTGGGGTTGGAGATCCCAGCTGATGCGGTGCAAGGAGAGGTCCGCTTTGTTCTTTGGTGTGGGTCTTTGAGGTAGGCTTGCCAACGAGCTGCATGGCAGGTCAACATATGTCTGGTCAGGCATGTGGTACCCAAGCGGCTGATGTTTTGGCCACGCGATATACGCTTGAGACATATGTTGCAAACAGCAGCTGTGCGATCTGATGCACTAGCCTCAAAAAAGGCCCACACCAAAGAACTTTTTGAATGACGGGCAGAGGCAGCGCCCTGCACAGGCGGAGCTCTGCGGTGTGATTCCGTCGGTGTACTGCCCTTACGCTGGCCACCAAAGGGCATCCTGCCTCGTTGGAGATGTGCCTCCTCCTCATCCTCCTCCTCCTCCTCTCTCCTATTAGGCACCCACGTGGAGTCAGTGACCTCATCATCCCCTCCCTCCTCATCACTGGAGCCAATCTGGCAGTATGCTGCAGCTGCTGGAACATGACTGCCAGATTGGTGTCCTTCTTGAGCATCCCCTCTGTCTGCTCTCACGCTACTGCCTTCCTGTAGCTGGGTTTCACCATCAGACCCTTCGAAACGCTGGGCATCCTCCTGGAGCATGTACCCAACACTGTGCTCAAACAGTTCGGGGGACTCCTCAGGAGGAGGACATGGTGGGTCTAGGGAAGGAGTGACTGATGATGAGTCTGACATTGATACCAGGGAAGAGGACGCTTTGGCAGCTGCTTTGCCAGTACCCTGAGCCTGGGTGAGAGAGGATGAGGAGGAGGAGGAGGGCTTGGTCATCCACTCTACCAAGTCTTCGGCATGATGTGGCTCAACATGTCCAGCTGCCGAAAAGAAGGACAAGCGTGTCCCATGGCCATGTGCTGATGACAATGCACCGCGTCCACGACCAGCACTGTTGCCCCCAGACACAGAGCCTGCTTGCCCTCTTTTATTGCCTCCTGACTGTCTGCCTCTCCTTGTTTGCCTTCCAGACATTCTAATAGATGGCCTGCAGGGAGATGGGAAAAAAGCAATAAGGGCTACCTTCAGGTGTCCTTCTCTGTCCCTTTACTTAAGGATTTCTAAATATGGTTGAGGATGATTGCTTTTGCACAGAATAGCACAACGACAATTTCCCTGACTGTCCAAAAAACAAGGATTTCAAAGATGGTTGATGAGGAATGCTTTAGCACACTATAGCACAAGGAGAATTTCCCTCACTGTCCTTCCCTGTCCCTAGAAACAAGGATTATCACAGTGAAAGAAACTGACACTCTTCCTACCTATAGTTTTCTGTCCCTAGAAAAAATGTTTTTTTAAAGCACACTATAGCACAAGGAGAATTTCCCTCACTGTCCTTCCCTGTCCCTAGAAACAAGGATTATCACAGTGAAAGAAACTGACACTCTTCCTACCTATAGTTTTCTGTCCCTAGAAAAAATGTTTTTTTAAAGCACACTATAGCACGAGGAGAATTTCCCTCACTGTCCTTCCCTGTCCCTAGAAACAAGGATTATCACAGTGAAAGAAACTGACACTCTTCCTACCTATAGTTTTCTGTCCCTAGAAAAAATGTTTTTTTAAAGCACACTATAGCACAAGGAGAATTTCCCTCACTGTCCTTCCCTGTCCCTAGAAACAAGGATTATCACAGTGAAAGAAACTGACACTCTTCCTACCTATAGTTTTCTGTCCCTAGAAAAAATGTTTTTTTAAAGCACACTATAGCACAAGGAGAATTTCCCTCACTGTCCTTCCCTGTCCCTAGAAACAAGGATTCGCACAGTAAAACACACTGACACTCTCCCTACCTATAGTTTTCTGTCCGTAGAAAAAATGTTTTTTTAAAGCACACTATAGCACAAGGAGAATTTCCCTCACTGTCCTTCCCTGTCCCTAGAAACAAGGATTCGCACAGTAAAACACACTGACACTCTCCCTACCTATAGTTTTCTGTCCCTAGAAAAAATGTTTTTTTAAAGCACACTATAGCACAAGGAGAATTTCCCTCACTGTCCTTCCCTGTCCCTAGAAACAAGGATTCGCACAGTAAAACACACTGACACTCTCCCTACCTATCCTTCTCTTTCCCTAAACTAAAGGAATCCAGGTTAAGCAAGAAAAAATAAATGTCACTGTCCCTGCCTATGCTTCTCTTTCCCTGCTCCGGAACACACTACACTAGGCCGCCGTGCTGGCGGCCTTTTATAGTGTGGGGCGTGTACTAAACACCCTCAGCAATAATTGGCCACAGGCATCCTGCCTGTGGCCAATCATTGCTCTCCTCGCTGCCGGCGCTGTGATTGGCCAAGCATGCGGGGTCACAGTGCATGCTTGGCCAATCACAGCGCCTGGATGACACTGCGATGGCGTAGTGCATTGTGGGCCGTTCGCGTCACTCGAATTAGGCGCGAACGGCCCAAATCGTTCGATCTTCGTCGAACGATCGAACAGCCGATGTTCGAGTCGAACGTATGTTCGACTCGAACACCAAGCTCATCCCTACTCTCCAGGTGGAACAATCACTTCTGAGTGGCGAGGTGCGTTCACCACCTCGGTAGACCTGGGCCTAGGAGCCCGTAGTGATTGATGTTGCACTCCCGCAACAGGAGCAGGTGAAATGGATGTTGAATCCAGAAGGGGAACTTCAGACAGAGGACCAGCTTCTTCCCTTGGCGCCGGGACCTCTACCCGGGGTGTACTATCTCCAGTAGACATGGGCAGGTCCCTTGTGACACGGGCCGAGGGTAGCTTCATCTTGTCCCATCCCTTCTGTTGGAAGATTTCGTCTATCTCCCCATCATCGCCATTGTCAGACAATGAATCCAGGTCAGAGGTGTCGTAGCACTCAGCGGGCAGATAATTCCCAGTCACGGAACTATCCCCCTTGACGGCCTCTACCGACTGTGGACTACCTCCACTTTCTACCACACAGACAGTCCCAACCCCTGGCTCACCTGGACCTTTAAACGAGCAGGGATGTCCAGGACGTCGTCTACCGAATCCATCCAGGTCAGGCAAGCAGTGGGGCGAAGCTCTTCCACGGCCACACGAGGCCATCACTAGGCCGACTTTTCTTTTCGGCGGCCGGAGCAGGGAGCTGCTGGTGACCGAGGCAGCATCCTCGGATTTCTCTCTTTTTACTTCCGCTTGGGCAGTCCCTTCGCCCGGATCAGTGCGCACGGGGAACGCACCAGCATCGATCTCTCCCTCTGGAGTGGCAGTCCCTGTGAGGTAGTTGTGGTGGAAAGCCCAAGGCTTTTCTGTGGATGGTTCCACCTCGAAGAGGAATTCTTTGCAGATCTCACAGCGCCCAAACGGCTTCAGCTGGACCACCAGTCCCGAACAGCCGGGACAGATCACACTGAGGGCTTCCATGTCTCTACAGGTAAAGAGAGCCAATCGCCCCCGGGGCCTTAGTCTTATCCCCGTATCCATAATCGGAGCAGCCAGAGAAGACATATCCGCGAAGGAAGGAACAGAAATCCACGGAGCACTTGAAGCCATCCTCTCTCTTTGCTGCTCCATTGCGCACTGACCCACCTGCGCCGGAATCTCCATGTGCGTACCTCCACGTGGCCAGACTCCTCCCACCTTCTGCACTTGTTCGCAGGCTTTTCACTTGTTCGCGGGCTTTTCCCTTGCCCAGCCCACGAACTACACAGTTATGGGTTGCCTCGTGGCACGTTGGCCAATATGGCCGACCTACTCGGAACTCCTCTGGGCAGCAAAGTTAAATTTCAGACACCATAGACATATCCCGGATACGATGCCCCCACGTGTAGCGGCCTCACCTCTCTCCCTTGCTTTATCGGTTATATGGCTGTTGTCTAGGGGTACCTGGGAGAGAGAGATAAAGCACACCACGGCCCATGTCCTCCGTAACTGGGAGGTGAAGGCCAGAGATTGGGCTTTTGTGTAGGTGTCCTAGAGTCAAGTCCAGTCCTTCGTCCCTGACTCCTTTGCTTTAGTAACCCAAGTTCCACACAGTGAATAGGTACAACTCAGTTTTATTCTTCTTGCCAAGCAATAAAACAATCTTTCTCCTTTGGAAAATGGGGACAGATCGAGGCACAATCCTTTCCCTTCTTGCTGCTGCCCACTGAGCTGTCACCAGTGGTGTGGTGAATAGTCACTGCCACTGACTAGGTAATATAGAACGTGAATTACCTTTGCTCACTTTGCCCCTGTCAGAGGAAGAAATCCATCCAAGGGAGAAGTGGAGGCCTCTCCGTCACCAGCGATGCTGCGCCGGGCTCTTTTAGAGAAGTTACTGCGCACCAGTCCTCACAAACTCAGACACAGGCACCCAAGGAGTTAGGGCCCCCTCAGATTCCTCCACCCTCGCAGAACTCAGTCGAAGGTACTGAGCCCCAGGCATCCGCCATAGTACCTCACCCCAGGCTAAAGGTGCCTGAGATGGACTCCATCCCTGCTCCAGCTAGGCCAAGGGCGCCTAGGCCTGAAACACCGGAACGCCAGCACCCAAGCTGAAGGTGCCTGGGTGCGGCCGCGTCCTCTGACTCTCTCCCCAAAATCAGGGCGTCCGCCCCTTTTATGACCTCTCCCTTTGCGTCACAGCGGGTTCCCCGCCCCGCTGTACCAGCTCCAGGGAGGACAAAAAGGCACAGTTTGCGGTGCGAGTTCAGCTCTGGCCCAAGGCAACAACGCCACCTGTAGGCCCCAAGGAACCCCACACCACCAGAATCCTCACATAAATTCAAACACCCGCTACATATGATTACCTCAAATGGGGCCCACCATCAAGACCAGAACAAAAGCAGAGCGTTCGACAACTCCTGGACTGCCGTCCAAACATAGGAGGAGGGGAGTCAGGAGTTTGTCTTGCAGGGGAAAAATCCCCCTGGACTGAGCAGTATCTAGAAGATCTAGTTACTCCAAGTGATATCAGTTCCAGTGCTGACTTCTGAAGATTTAGGATCCAAACAAACATCTGGAACCTGAAATAGTCCTGTGGACATCAGCTTACAGTGACATAATGTTCTCTCAACAAGAGGTCATTCTGAAATCCCACAATGCAAAATGCCCCGTGAAGGCAGCAGAGCTAGGACAGGGGCTAGTACATTGAAGAACACTTGAGTTCCAGTCAAAATATCTAAAGGGAAAAGTAAAACTGGTAGTGTTATCCATCCACAACAAAATGCAGGTAGTGTTGATACAGTGGAAAGATAGGGGACAGAAAATCTCCCAGGATCAAGGTAGCAATGGCTCACTATCTGGATTGGAGTACATTAAGTGACCTTCATAAACAGATTGTTTTTCATGCTACTACTATAGGTACAAGTTTGCATACTATGGTGAACATGTAGTCCCAAACACTGCTCCCTGAACCTAAAAAGGTAGAGTAAACCAGCAAATTTAAACATACTGAACCTGATTTACAAGGATTAGAGCATTTCACTTTGAAAAGGGAATTTTCACTTAGCTTAGTGGATGAGATGTACAGACTCCAATTGCCAGATTATGGGTTTTTGTTTGCACTTGATTGCAAAGATGACCTAAAGTAGCTTCACCTTGTGTGCTAAGCAAAAAATCACATTGCAAAGAAAGCATGTACTTCTTAAATCAACCACACTATGGTATCTATGTATAAAATGTTCACTGTGCAGATGTGACATACATCTGTACAATGAGACTAAATCCACAGTATTTTTCTATTAATTAGTTCCTATATTGTAGGCTCCATCTAGTAGTCAATATGCTTTCTATTAATGTATTTCTGTATCAAACAAAAAATGAAGATGCATAATGGCCACTAGATGACACTATATGAATATTAGGGGAAAAAAAGGATATATAGGGGACTAAAATTTACAAATACTATAATAGAGCCTGATGGGATAGTAAGCTCATGCAAAATGTAGATGTGGCATGTCCTGTACAGTGCCTTGGAAAAAGTATTCATACCCCTTAAATTTTCCACATTTTGTCATGTTACAACCAAAAACGTAAATGTAATTTAATGGGATTTTAAGTGATAGTCCAACACAAAGTGGCACATAATTGTGAAGTGGAAGGAAAATGGTATATGGTTTTCAATTTTTTTTACAAATAAATATCTGAAAAGTGTGGCATCTATTTGTATTCAGTCAATACTTTGTAGAACCACCTTTCGCTGCAATTACAGTCTTTTTTACTAACCGGTTTGGCACATCTAGAGAGTGACATTTTTGCCCATTCTTCTTTGCAAAATAGCTCAAGCTCTGTCAGATTGGATGGAGAGCATCTGTGAACAGCAATTTTCAAGTCTTGCTACAGATTCTCAATTGGGTTAAGGTATGGGCTATGACTGGGCCATTCTAACACATGGATATGTTAATAAAATAGTGCAGTGCTAAAACCCAAGCACCAATATTAAGTGTCCAAATAAAGTGTTGATGTTGAAAAATCATATAGGTTACCTTGTGAAGAGCTCCACCACTGGTAATCTTAGCAGCTTACCTCCCAAAGTGGACCCATGTAGGAATAGGGTCACAAGCGCATTCCCCAAATGGGGTGATCAATGCTGTGTAGAGGAATGGAATCACCAGGATAGGCTAATAGGAAAAACAGATCCTTTTCTGCACGCTCCAGATCCCTCCAAGCACAAAGAAAAAACTCTCTGGTGTCACGATTATACATGAAATAAAGAGTATATAGTGCTCTCTACCAGAATGGTTATTTATTGCGTATAAAAAGAGAATAAAACTTACAAATGCCCTACGGATAAGGGAGGTGGTTTAGTTGTCCTAAGTAAGTCATACTACCAAGCAGAGATGGGTCGCCTGTTGAGTGATCGTGACACGTATACATTTTTGAATAAGGATCCTATGATGGAGTTCAAAGATAAACTACACACCATAGTTGAAGGTGGGAAGGGTAGGGGTGTTCTCAGTAAAAATGAGGCTGCCTATTTGGATCCTCTTTTTTGTAGAACCCCTATTATTTATTTTCTCCCAAAAATCCATAAGGACAGTGTCAACCCCCAGGCAGACCAGTCATGAATGGGATCGAATTGGTCTCTGCTAGATTGGGTCAATATATAGATTGCTTTCTTCAACCATTGGTTTTAAAAACAGAGGCCTTGCTTAAAGAAACGAAACACATCATCCAGATTTTGGAGTCTCTGAAGTGTACCCCCTCGAGCATCCTTGTCACGGCTGATGTAAGCTCGTCATATACTATCATAGGGCGTGAGGATGCTGTAGCATCGGTACAATGGGTATTATCCTCTTCTGAGCTTCCCAGGAAACACAAAAAAATAATTTTAAAGAGTTTCAATTTCTGTTTATCCTGGAATTATTAATGGTATGACAGTTTTATTTAAAAACAAGGAGGGTTGTGATGGGAGCACGTTTTGCTCCCAGTGTGGCAATTTATGGCCCACTGCGAGGAGGAGGCAGTCTTTAAGAATCGCCCACCTGAACTTGTCTGTTATAGGGGATTCATTGATGATCTCATTATGGTTTGGGAAGAAGAGATGTCTAGTCTGGATAGCATAGGTGTGCGCAGCCGCTTTGGGGGGAAGGGGGGAAACAAAGGCCGCAGGGCGAATCTGTGCTGCACAGGGCGATTAGGGTGTGCCTGGGCACACCTGGCACACCCTGTGCGCACGCCTATGCTGTATAGGTTTATTCAGACAATGAATAATAACACAAAGAACATCTCCCTTACGTGGAATATTAGTTTGGAAAGCATGTTACGTTATTTCTAATTTCCTTTATTTTGAATTAATTTTTATGTATCCAATTTTTGCCATGATAATGGTAATGTTTTTTTTGAGTGGTTGTATAGGTTCATTTTTTTTTTTAAATAACAAACATGTCATACTTACACTGTGCAGTTTGTTTTGCACAGAGTGGCCCCAATCCTGCTGTTCTGGGTCCCACAGCAGCTCTTGTGGCTCCTCCCTGCAATATAGAAGGAATTGCTTAAATGTGCATCCTCACAGGGTGACACTGTGGATGCACTAGTACAAATGTGCCAATGTCCCGATATAACAGAAGAATTACTAAATAAACTAAGAAATGGACTTTGAACTGCACATGGATAAATAATGTAAAAATCTAAGGGTTTTATTGTTATAGAAAGATAATAAAAAGTACATAAATACATTCAGAATTTATCAAGATGATGATAATCAATACATGACCCAGGGTAGTGCTCTAGTATCGCTTCAAAAACTAGAGTATCATAGTTGAACTCAATAGTAAAAGAGATACATATCCAACAAAAAGAAAATGGTAGGACAGTGTACATATAAAGCAAGTGGCATTGCCCGTGGGTCCAATGTATAGAAATGTAGTCTTCAATTGCTCTACATGTTTCGTGTGCTATACAGCTTCTTCAGGAGCATGATGATAAATAAGTCATATTGCAAGATGTAACACAAATCTGGGTCTTCGTAAATGGGCAATATATCTAGAATGAGTGGCCAATTTAAAATGTAGAAATCATTTTAAATGACCGCAAGATAATGAACAAAACACAGGCTGCTGGTAAGCAGCAAGAGAAGGTGTCCTCCAGGACTCTGAAGCTAGAAACGCCAAAAAGATATACACCAGTGGGAATCTGGTGCATGGGCTGGGCAGAAATACTCTGTCCACAGTATAGCCTCCAAAAAATAAGTGTGGCCAAGCTGGGAGCCTGGGCACTGCGTGTGATAGCTGGCCTGGATAGAGCCTTCCTGTGTGCGGTGATTGTATAGGTTGTATAGGTTCATTTTTTTTCCAAATAACAAACATATCATACTTACACTGTGCAGTTCGTTTTGCACAGAGTGGCCCCAATCCTGCTGTTCTGGGGTCCCACGGCAGCTCTTGCGGCTCCTCCCTGCAATAGATAACCCCCTCTGGGAAGCTCTCTCCCGAGGGGGTTACCTTGCGGGTGCGCTCCCTGTCATATATTCTGCGTCCATAGACACAGAGTGTATGACTCGGTCCCGCCCCCCCGGCGGCCGTGTCATTGGATTTGATCAATCTATCCAATCAACGCAGAGACTCCGTGGAGAAGAGGACGCCGTGGACGCGCAGAGCAGGTGAACGGGCTCAGATAAGTAAAACAGGGGGGCTGGGGGGCCCGTGACAGCCAGGTGTTTTTTCACCTTAATGGATAGGATGCATTAAGGTGAAAAAACACGGACCTTTACAACCCCTTTAAGGCGTGGGGAAAAGTTCTCCATATTTCTATAATAATTTTTAAGCTTACTTGTTAAGCAGGTAGACTATCCTGTAGAATTATTAGCTGCGGATGTTCTTCTAATTCCGTTATATGTGGACACTTCCTGGGAGTTTCCGGGTTAGTAGGAGCCGTCCTGGTATTATACCATGTGATGTTGCTCTCTGTTTCCACAGTAACTGGCCTTTACTATTTAAAGCCGGTGGCCGGCGTAATTTCCGTATCCGCTGACGAAGTCCTGCCTCCTGGGACGTAACGCGTACGGATGGAAGGGAATCATGTGACGTTACCCGTGGCTATCGCTGATTTTTTATCGTACATGCCTATATACTTGGCACTGGGTTACAGTGCCGCATTTGTACGTTTTATTCTCTTTTTTATACGCAATAAATACCCATTCTGGCAGAGAGCACTATATACAGTATATACTCTTTTTATTTCATGTATTGTCGTGACACCGGAGAGTTTGTTCTTTGTGCTTGGAGGGATCTGGAGTGTGCAGAAAAGGATCTGTTTCTCCTATTAGCCTATCCTGGTGATTCCATTCATCTACACAGCATTGATCACCCCGTTTGGGGAATGCGCTTGTGACCCTATTCCTACAGGGGTCCATTTTGGGAGGTGAGCTGCTAATAATACCAGAGATGGAGGCTCTTCACGAAGTCCCCTATATAATTTTTCAACATCAGCACTTTATATGGACACTTAATATTGGTGCTTGAGATTTGTTATTTGATTATTTTAGTTTTAGCACTGCACTCTTTTATTAACATGTTTACCTTGTGGGATTGGATAATTTGACCCTGAGTGTTCAGCAGCTTGTAGGTAATTGATTTTAATTGCACTGATTGATATTTATATATATTAACACATGGATATGCATTAATCTAAACCATTTCATTGTAGCTCTGGCTGTATGTTTAGGGTCATTGTCCTGCTGGAAGGTAAACCCCGGCCCCAGTCTCAAGTCTTTTTCAAACTCTAACAGGTTTTCTTCTAATGCCACGTACACACGGTCGGAATGGTCCGATGGTATGCCCCATCGGACTATTTTTGACGGAATTTCTGACGGACTTAGATAGAGATATAAAATGAATATGAAAGGATGGACTTTGTAGGCACGTGCGTAAAAAATATAACAATTTTATTTTTACATGATATGACATATGTATTTTAACAGTTGCATCTAATTAAAGAATACAAAAATAGAAACATAATATATGATAAAAGAAAGATCACGTGGTTGATCCCAAGGAGAGTTGCTCAATGTATGGAAACTTGTTGCAATGGTGTCTATGAAATAGATGCCCACGCTTGTTCAAGAGTGTCTCCTGGGTCTGAATCCACGGAATCCTTGACTGGGGTTAAAATATTTTAGCTCTAGCTCGACATGTTTCGTGATATTGACGAAAGTCGCTTCCTCAAGAGCTTCTAAATAGTACAAAGAAATATAACCTCAATAAATTGATAGAATACATCAGTATATATTATAACATGATAAGCGAGTTAAAAATATCTAAACATGTGAAATGCTCACCAAATACTTGGTGCAGATAGAGGGGAGATTCAGGGGGAGCCACCCAGACCACAATGGTGAACAACAAGCAAACACCCACCCCACTAGGTGGAATTGGGGCGGATGACCGGCAACACAAACCCCAACTGAGTAGCCCAGATATCCAAATGGAAAAATATGGGGGTGTACCGGGTAGCTAAGAAGAAAAAAAAGGAAAAATATATAGAATGAATTGCTGCGCAAGATTGATATATTTAGGAGTAACCTATACAGTGGGGATCGAAAGTTTTGGCACCCCAGGTAAAAATGTGTATTAATGTGCATAACGAAGCCAAGGAAAGATGGAAAAATCTCCAAATGGCATTAAATTACAGATTAGACATTCTTATAATATGTCAAAAAAAGTTAGATTTTATTTCCATCATTTACACTTTCAAAATTACAGAAAACAAAAAAATGGCGTCTGCAAAAGTTTGGGCACCCTGCAGAATTTATAGCATGCACTGCCCCCTTTGCAAAGCTGAGACCTGCCAGTGTCATGGATTGTTCTCAATCATCATCTGGGAAGACCAGGTGATGTCAATCTCAAAGGTTTTAAATGACCAGACTCATCTGACCTTGCCCCAACAATTAGCACCATGGGTTCTTCTAAGCAGTTGTCTAGAACAGTGTTTCTCAACTCCAGTCCTCAAGGCGCCCCAACAGGTCATGTTTTCAGGATTTCCCTCAGATGAAACGGCTGTGGTAATTACTAAGGCAGTGAAACTGATCAAATCACCTGTGCAAAATAATGGAAAGCCTGAAAACATGACCTGTTGGGGCGCCTCGAGGACTGGAGTTGAGAAACACTGGTCTAGAAAACTGAAACTGAAAATAGTTGACGCTCACAAAGCTGGAGAAGGCTATAAGAAGATAGCAAAGCGTTTTCAGATGTCAATATCCTCTGTTCGGAATGTAATTAAGAAATGGCAGTCATCAGGAATAGTGGAAGTTAAAGCAAGATCTGGAAGACCAAGAAAAATATCAGACAGAACAGCTCGCAGGATTGTGAGAAAAGCAATTCAAAACCCACGTTTGACTGCACGATCCCTCCAGAAAGATCTGGCAGACACTGGAGTTGTGGTACACTATTCCACTATAAAGAGATACTTGTACAAATATGGTCTTCATGGAAGAGTCATCAGAAGAAAACCTCTTCTACGTCCTCACCACAAAAATCAGTGTTTGAACTTTGCAAATGAACATATAGACAAGCCTGAGGCATTTTGGAAACAAGTTCTGTGGACCGATGAGGTTAAAATAAAACTTTTTGGCCGGAATGAGCAAAGGTACGTTTGGAGAAGAAAGGGCACAGAATTTAATGAAAAGAACCTCTGTCCAACTGTTAAGCATGGGGGTGGATCAATCATGCTTTGGGGTTGTATTGCAGCCAGTGGCACAGGGAACATTTCACGAGTAGAAGGAAAAATGGATTCAATAAAATTCCAGCAAATTTTGGATGGTAACTTGATGCCATCTGTGAAAAAGCTGAAGTTAAAGAGAGGATGGCTTCTACAAATGGATAATGATCCTAAATACACCTCAAAATCCATGGGGGATTACATCAAGAGGCGTAAACTGAAGATTTTGCCATGGCCTTCACAATCTCCTGACCTCAACATTATTGAAAACCTATGGATAGACCTTAAAAGAGCAGTGCGTGACAGACAGCCCAGAAATCTCAAAGAACTGGAAGACTTTTGTAAAGAAGAATGGGCAAAGATACCTCAAACAAGAATTGAAAGACTCTTGGCTGGCTACAAAAAGCGTTTACAAGCTGTGATACTTGCCAAAGGAGGCAGTACAAGATATTAACTCTGCAGGGTGCCCAAACTTTTGCAGACGCCATTTTTTTGTTTTCTGTAATTTTGAAAGTGTAAATGATGGAAATAAAATCTAACTTTTTTTGACATATTATAGGAATGTCTAATCTGCAATTTGATGCCATTTGGAGATTTTTCCATCTTTCCTTGGCTTCCTTATGCACATTAATACACATTTTTACCTGGGGTGCCCAAACTTTCGATCCCCACTGTATACAACATGGCAGGGAGTCTGTATCTATACTTACATTTGAGAAAAACAGTTACAGGGAGAAGGGGAGCTGCGGGAACGAGATACCAGACTACCAACCCGAACGTTTACGGGTCACTGTATTGAAAAAAATATGGGACATAATGCCTAGAATTGCCAGCAACTACCAAATTGCAAAAAAGGGATAATGGTAAGATAACAAAAGCATGTGTAAGTGTAGCGGGTATTTGAATTTAGGGGAAGCATCTGGGTGGTAGTATAGCCCAGATGCACTAATTGCTAGGGGATCCGGGACCTTCTTCTGGTTCTTGGAGGACTCTGGTGGTGTGAGGTTCCTTGTGGTCCACAGGTGGCGCTGTTGCCCTGGGCCGGAGCTGAGCTCACACCGCAAGACTGTGCCTTTTTGTCCTTCCCTGGAGCTGGTACAGCGGGGCGGGGAACCCGCTGTGACGCAAAGGGAGAGGGGATAAAAGGGGCGGACGCCCTTACCACGGGGTTCAGAGTTCGGAGTCCGGAGTGGGAGTCGGAGGACTCGGCCGCACCCAGGCACCTTCAGCTTGGGTGCTGGTGTTCCAGTGTTCCAGGCTTAGGTGCCCTTGACCTAGCCGGAGCGGAGATGGAGTCCATCTCAGGCACCTTTAGCCTGGGGTGAGGTACTATGGCGGACGCCTGGGGCTCAGCACCTTCGACTGAGTTCCGCGAGGGTGGAGGAATCCGAGGGGGCCCTAACTCCTTGGGTGCCCGTGTCTGAGTTCGTGAGGACTGGTGTGCGGAACTTCTCTGGAGAGTCCGGCGCAGCATCGCTGGTGACAGAGAGGCCTCTGGTTTCTCCCTTGGACGGATTTCCTTCCCCTGACAGAGGCCGTGCTAGCGAAGGTAATTCACGTTCTACCTCACATAGTCAGTGGCAGTGACTATTTTACCACTGGTGATACCACAGTGGTTAGCAACAGAAGGGAAAGGATTGTGCCTTGATCTATCCCCATTATTACTCAGTAAAGAAACTGTATGTTTGTACGCCAAGAAGAATAAAACTGAGTTGGACCTATTCACTGTGTGGAAC
Organism: Rana muscosa; assembly: GCA_029206835.1. Taxonomy (NCBI): domain Eukaryota; kingdom Metazoa; phylum Chordata; class Amphibia; order Anura; family Ranidae; genus Rana; species Rana muscosa. The sequence continues at coordinate 8,977,781 of CM055124.1, forward strand.
TCTGGTTACTAGGAGCAAAGGAGTCAGGGACGAAGTACTGGACTTGACTCTAGGACACCTACGCAAGGCCCAATATTTCTGGCCTTCACCTCTCAGCTATGGAGGACATGGGCTGTGGTGTATCTCATCCCTCTCCCCAGCACTGAAACCCCTAGACGAAGAAAAATAAGCCGAGTATGAGAAAGGGAGAGAGGGGTGAGGCCGCTACATATATATCTCTAAAAGCCACATACCTTAATGTCATGAAATACTGACAAGTGGATGTGCTAGATTTTTGAGCCCATACCCAGATTGGCTGTAGGTTTGTAACAGACTTGCACAGATTGAAGCTGTCACTAAGAAATGATTAAAAGACACTAATTACTATAATGATAACATTTATTTATAATCTAATACTGGCAGAAAGGGCGAATACCATGTATATGTACCTGGTAGTGAAACTTACAAGGCATACCATGAGAAGTTAGTTAACATCTATATTTGCTGATAAAAGCTAGCAAAAATCCAGGCAAAACGAAGCGATCTAATGAAAGGGAAGGAAACAAAATGTACCATCAATCCCGAGATGTAAACAGCAAGTAATACTTGCTATACATCAATTCTAAAGGGGATGATGTCTGACCTGATAAAGGTTGTGTGATGGTGAGACCCTGTACGTCCTTAAAGAGTGTTGGTTTACGCCAGATTTGGTAGAGAAAGACATTCTGATTGGACAGCTGTGTCTTGGGCTATTTAGTTCTGACAGGACTATGGATCAGGGCCCCACCCAACAGACAGGAAGTCTGTGTATGGGAGTCAGGTGGACTCCCATTCCTTGGAGAGGAGTCAGGCGCTGCATGGGTGCAGCCAGAGTATGCATGTCTGCAGGAGGCAGATGTTATTGGTGAAGTAAGCAACCAGGTGCTGACCAGGAGTAAGCGAGGAGTGAGCTTATCTCTTGGAAACTGTTTGTTCTGAGGAGCAGACCTAAGGCCTAGGCTAAAGGCCTGAACAGCCAGATCGCAAGAGTGGAAGCCAGGAGGTAAACTGTTGAGTATGCAAGACACAGTAATGGTGGAACCCCCCTGCGAGGGCAACTGATGTATTTGTGAACTTTTTGTGCTTTTAAATAAAAGTGGGCTACCATACCCTTAAATAGAGTTCCTGACTGGCTTGAATCACTGGAAAAACGCATCTACTACGAGAGCTGAAACCCCTAATCTTACATATGGTGGAGGTATTGTCGGGCAGTTTTGGAAGAGTTCCAGATCCGCGCATACCAAAAACAGTGAGTAGAAAGAAACCGTGTGTTTTGCAGCAATACTGTGATGAACAGCCAATCTGAATGAAAAGTCAAAGTTTTCTGCGGTGAACTGCTGTTAGCTGTGTGGGACAGCCAGGCAAACTGCATTGCACGCAAGAAAAAGAGGAATATGCCTGATTCACATAGAGCTGGATAATAGAATATACCAAATGAAAGGTTCGTAGGAATCAAAGAACGGGATCCTCCTAACCAATTAGCATATGTATAAATAAGGGAGCTGGGGGAACGGGAGATTGGGACAAGGCCCAATAGACGGTTATTGGGTGAATCAACCAAAATACATTTGGTAATTAAACATAGAAAAAACTTTATTGGTTGAATGCTATATAAGAAAATATTGTTGTCACATTTCAACCTAACAGTATGAATATACTCATGTAGGAGGAAGGGGTTTCTCCTGAGTATATGCACATTAGAATATAAAAAACATGAAAAATACCATACACAGTGCACTGTTGAAAAATGTAAAATGTAAAAAAGATGGCCCGGGTGGACATATACCGCCCGCTCAACTACTCCTAATGTCCTTACTGTAAATGAACACTGAATTACCAAATAGATAACCTATCAATATCTAAAGCCAATAGCAATGATTGAATTTGAGGACTGTACAGGCAAATTCCAGTTGAAGCTGCAAGATGGAAAATTACTAGGATCTATATCCAACCTGGAATGTCAAGATCAAGCCGTGTTGGCTAGTGTTCCTGCAGATTCAAAGTTGGTACCACACTGCTCCATATGCTACTAAATATGTTTGGTATTGTAAAACACTATTGACATCCATGTGGGGTAAATTGATTAGCACAGGATTGTGTTCAAACAAAACAGCATAGGATTACTTGTGATTTTAGTCTGGTGCGGACAGTCTATGAAAGGACCGAGATTATGACCAAATACTGGCCGAGACAAGTATGATGATATTTGATAGGGGGGAGGGGAAGGGCACAGTAACCATGTAGTAATATACTGGCTTACCCATCCATGACATCCAACCCGTGATTCGCCCAACATCAATGTCTCTTTTTGGCCCTTGCTCTATGAGTTTTTGATGGTTTCCCTGAGCTCTGTAGCTCACGTAGTGCTGCTGCTCAGAGGAGAGATCCTGCCGGCTCGTGGGAGACTGCTGCGTTGAATGCATCCCTCCGTTGGGTCACATGCGACACATGTGATCCGATGGCTGTGTTTCACCGCATCAGCGCTGAGCGTTGGGCTGAAGCTGAAGCCGTCACACTGTGTCGTCTGAAAACGTACAGACCTGTGTAATTTCAGGCTTGGGCCTCTGGGGGCAAGAGCTGATCGTCCTTGTCGAATCCTCTGTAGGCTGGCGGGAAATTCGTTCGGTAAATTCATTCGATAATGTTCATTATGAGGAAAGGAGAGGAGCGAGTGGAGTTAGTCAACAACCCAGGAGAACAACATCGGACATGACGCGTTTCGTGACGAATATGTCACTTCATCTTGATGTGTCAGTGGATTATTTGTGCTCCTATTAAGTAGCCTTATTTAGCCAATCACAGGTAAGGTACCACTGACTGACGAAGTAGCGCCATCTTGTGTTTACAACAGATAATGTTGATATCCATGTAAAAGTTGAATTTATACATTCACAGAATTTCAAAAGTAAAAAGAATGTGAGGGAAAAGGTATAGGGGGTTTCAAGTTCCCCCGGGCCCCTTTTCTAATGGGACAGTGGCAGCTAAAAGAAGTTTCAAGGCTCCCCCTGGAAAGTAGGTCAGGGCTCCCTGAAAAGTAGGTCAGGGTGCATTGAAACAGTGGGGAGGGGGACCCTTGAAACCAGTCAAGGAAGTTTCTAGAAGAATGAGGGGACCCCTATATAAGGGAGGTTCCGCTTGAGGCAAACTGCCAGTCACCTCAGGAGGTCATCAGCGGCGGAGCTCTGTGAAAGAGCTATAATACTAAGCCATTTTGCCGCTAACCACTGAGGTGACATGAAGACTCTCCTGCGTCAACTCATTGAGAGAGCGGAGACCGAAGGGGGAGAAGAATGGCTGCGCCTGTGCCTCGCCTTACCGGATAGGCTGGAGGCTGAAGAAATGGCCCCAGAAGCAAGCAGGGATGGAACACGGGACTCCTACAGCAGCGGTGAGAGGAATGTCGGGGAAGAGGACATCGTGCAGGAAGAGCTCCCCTCATTTCCAGTTCTGGAGCGGCGAGGTCAAGAGGCGGCTGAAGGAGATGACGTCACCGCTGGAAGAGAGAAGAGGAAAGGAAGAGCGCGCCGGCCATACAGCCCCCCGGTGGAGAAGAGAGGAAGCGCACCGGTAAAGTCGGCGCTGACAGTGGCGCGGCCAAAGGAGAATGATGTCAGCGGAGGCGTGAGCAAACCGAAGAAGGGGAGGAGTCCTGCAGCGAAAGGTGTAAGTCGGTCTCCCAGGCAACAACATACACAGAACCCCAGGGCAAGCAGTAGCTGCAGCGGAGCCGTGCCCAGAGGAAGGATGCAGATAGACAGGGAATTTCAAAACACAGCAGCAGCAGGAAGCAATGAAGGTATAGGTAGAAATGACATGACATTGCCTTCTGCTGCTATACAAGGTGAGTTGGGTAACGCTGATTTTATGACTACCTTGTATAGATCTATTTCCCAGTTAGCTACTTCTTTGTCTAGTATGAAAGATATGCATACTAATAATATTCAGGATGTTTCTAGTGTTTGGAATGTTCCGGATAAAGTGAATACGGATCACATTACTACTGATACTACAAATACTTCAGATAATATAGTACAGAGTAGTGTCATGGGAAAAAATGTTCCTGAAATTTGTTTAAAAGAAAGCCTGCCATGTCAGTCTTCGCCACTTGGCTTTCATTTGACGGTGGCAATGAAGGAGAAAATATGGAAAGCTGATTTCATTGATTTACTTTCATTGCTTCCGTCCAACAAAGATTTCATTAAAAGTGATAAAGATAAATATGACAATGAGGATAGAAGAAGGCCTGTGGCCAGGAATTTTAATAACTGGCTCCAGGCCTTTTGCATTTATGCAAGTATAATATGCGAAAAATATCCGGAACATAGTATGGGTCTATTCCATCACATAGACATTATTTTGGAAGCATATAAAAATTTCGGAGGATTTGGTTGGTTCATTTATGATGAACAATTTAGACAAAAACTGGCAGTACATAAAAATCTTCCTTGGGGTAGCAAAGATATTAGCTTATGGCTCAATCTTTTGCTACCTCAGAGACCTCAAATGGTACGTCCTTTGCCTTTACAAGTGATCACTAATGCTATGTCTTATAAAAAAGGCATTTGTTTCACGTTTAACGACGCGCAATGTAAATGGTCAACTAATTGCCGATATAGGCATGAATGTGCATTTTGTTCTGGCTCACACTCAGTGACAAAATGTTTTAAGAAAATGGCTTCCAACCAGACTCAGAACAAGGAGCCCTTTCTTAAAAGCTCCATCGCCAGTGAGTATTCAAAACATGCTGCCATGGCTACTCAGGTACCCAGACCAGCAGACGGCAATCATGCTGTATAAAGGTTTTACGGAGGGTTTCGAGTTGCCATCATTTAATGGTAAAGGTTGTAAAATCGTTAAAAATATAAATACAGTAGATTCTTTAAAAAATATTGTACGAGAAAAAATAGATAGTGAAATTAAAAGTCAAAGAATTGCAGGGCCTTTTAAAAGTCCGCCATTTGTGGATTTTAGAATCTCTCCGTTAGGAATTTTGCCTAAAAAAGAACATAACAAATTTAGGGTGATACATCATCTATCATTCCCGGATGGTAAGTCTCTTAATGATCAGATTCCTGATGAAATTTGTTCGGTTGAATATGCATCTTTTGAAGATGCAATACTAATAGTAAGAAAATTAGGCCCAAACGCGTTATTGGCAAAAACAGATGTAAAATCTGCATTTAGATTGTTGCCTATTCACCCGAACAGTTTTAATTTGTTAGTTTTTTATTTTGATCAACAATACTATTTTGATAAATGCTTGCCAATGGGGTGTTCCCTTTCATGTAGGTATTTTGAGGCATTTTCTAGTTTTGTAGAATGGGTAGTGAAAGAAATTTCAGGATCCCCATACATACTACATTATCTGGATGATTTCTTATTTTTAGGAGCATATGAGTTGGAAGAGTGTATGAACCTTCTGAAGTTATTTTTTGAAATTTGTGAAGGCTTTGGTATTCCTTTAGTAAAAGAAAAGACAGTATTTCCAGTCAATTGCCTTGAATTCTTAGGAATTACAATTGACACAGCCTTGATGAAATTTAGGCTCCCACTGGAAAAATTTGAAGTTATTTCTGCACTTCTCATAGCCTTAATCCGTAAGAAGAAGGTATTACTGAAAGAAATGCAGAAGCTACTAGGGTTATTGGCTTTTGCAACACGCGTTTTACCAGTGGGAAGAATTTTTTCCAGAAGGCTGTATTTTGCTATAGCAGGTTTTAAAAACCCTTATTCTCATATTCGTATAAATTCTGACATGAGAGAAGATATGATTGTGTGGATACATTTTTTGTCACACTTTAATGGATGAACCATACTGCAGCATGAATTTGTTTCGGATAAAGATTTTTGTTTGTCAACTGATTCTGCAGGATCGGTTGGTTTTGCTGCAGTGTGGAACAATCATTGGTGTGCTGAGAAATGGCCGGTAAGATGGAAACAGCTTGGTTTGCTGAAGAATAGTGTCTTATTGGAGCTGTTCCCTATTATAGTAGCTATAGAAATATGGGGAAAATATTTTAGCAACCATCGCCTGCTTATTAGTACTGATAATAAGGGAGTGATGTTCGCAATTAACTGTTTGGCATCTAAATCGCCTACAGTGAACAATTTATTACGGTACTTGGTGTCACAATGCTTATTGCTAAATATTTGGTTAAAAGCGAAATATATCCCAGGTAAGGACAACGTTGTAGCAGATGCTCTTTCTCGATTACAGATGACACGATTTTTCTTGTTAAAGTATTTTATTGAAAGAGATGTAACAGAAATGTACAGATCATACATTTATAATGGTTGTAGAACATTGACTACATATTTCTATTATAAAGAATAAGTAGTAAATTCATGGTTTACAATGTGCATATTGCTGTATAGTTTCTAAGGGCTAAGCAGAAATCAACGGTGGATACATCCACGCACTAGATGTATGTTACAGTAGATGGTAAGATAACGAACAAACAAATATTATTTGGTTTAGTACAATTGAGAACTAATTACATAGTGCAATATTATAATGCTGCTTAGATAATGCTTTTCAAGTAAAAATAAAGATCTAAGTGAACTTTAAATGGACGTAAAAGATAGCGTAAAAATGACATGAAAATAGAAATGGATAAGTAGGTAACCTAAAAATAAGTAGAATAGGATAGTAGGAAAGTAGAGGGAGGGGGGGGTATAGGAGTCCACTCGGATGGCTCGAGTTCATTGGTCTTTGACCTGTGTGTTACAACAGGATAATAGAGTGTTCACGATATGATCCACCTGCTACCATGGCATGAGAATCAAGTCTTCGCGGAATGAAGATAGGTGATATTTAATCCATGGGTTCCATAACTTTTCAAAGATTGGAATTTGATCTCTTTCTATGGCTAGCATTTTGGCGTGAGCCATAAATTCATTGACTCTACGTATGGTCTCGGCTATTTCCAGTTTAGGGGTCCTCCATGCTTTTGCAATTGTTTGTTTGGCTGCCGTAAACAATTGAGTGAGAAGTTTAAATTGTTTATATGTGATGTAATCTGGTTTTAGATTGAGCAAGGCCGTGGCTGGGTCAGGATGTATAGTGAAGCCAAATATTCTGGAGGCAGTTTCAAATATCTGTTCCCAGTATGATGACACGATTTTTCAAGCTGCTCCCAGAAGCGGACAAGATTGGTATGGTATGTCCGTGCAGTCTTTGGGAAATAGTGTAATCTATGAAAATATAAAACAATCTTTAGCACCTAAGACTTGGTTAGGATACTCTTCTGCTTGGTTTTCTTGGATATCTTATTTTAGTGCACAAGATATACCTTGGTCATCTTTTAATGAAAACATGGCTCTTTCTTTTCTTAATAGTTTGATGGAGAGGAAATTCTCATGGTCACATATTAATAAAACAATATGTGGAATCTCATTTTTTCTAAAATTGAACGGTTTTCCTTCGCTTTTTAATTTTTTCTCTTTAAGTCAGGCAATGAAAGGTTACAAGAAGACAAACTTTTCTGTGGATTCTAGACATCCGATTTAGTCGGAACTGTTAGAAAAACTCTGTTTAATTACGGATAGTATTTGTTTTTCTAAATATGAAGCCCAATTATTCAAAGCGGCTTTCTCTATTTGTTTTTTCGCAGCCTTGAGAATTTCTGAACTAATACCTAACAACAAGTCAGCGTTAAATGGCCTTCATTTTGAATCCATTAAAATTAGCGAAAATTGCGTACGCATTTTGCTATTAAGATCAAAAACTGATCAATTTGGCAATGGTGCATGGATAACTCTATATCGCTGTAATAAGTCTACAATTTGCCCGGTTCAACTTTTAAATGATTATATGTGTTCTCGTCCATTTGGTCATGTATTATTATTTGTTCATGAGAATAGTGTTCCATTGACTAGATTTCAATTCAGTAGAGTGCTGAGAAAATGTCTGCATGCTCTTAAATTGGACAAATTAAAATTGTCTTGCCATTCATTTAGAATTGGTGCTGCATCAAAGGCAGCCAGACTTGGTTTGAATAAAAATAAGATAAAAAACATTGGATGATGGAAATCGAATGCCTATGTTTCTTATGTGAGACCTAATGTGTAGTTTTGAATTTCAGATACTCCAAAAGTTATATGGATCGTCGGACACTCATTTGTGTTCTGGGCAAATAGGAGAGCATTGAACAGAATTTATGGAGAAAACTTGGATTTGGATCCGAAATTGTTTAACATTTTTTGGTTTGGTAAAAGAGGGATGATTTGGGAGGAATTGATGTCTGTATTGGGAAAGTTGGCTTATGGATGGCCTTTACCAGATGTTCTAATTATTCACCTAGGAGGTAATGATATTGGCAAATTAAAAACCTTAAATGTATTAATTAAAATCCGATCGGCCATCAAAGAATTAAAATCTGCTTCTCCTAAGACCGTCATTGTTTTCTCAGAAATCGTTCCTCGCCTACTCTGGTTACGTGTTGATGGGTTTTCAGTTTTTGACAAAGTCAGGAAGAGAATTAATAGGATAGAAAAGTTCATGACATTAGGATATGGCTTATCATTTAGACATGTAGATTTGGAAGGAGGAATTCCAGGACTATATCGGAAGGATGGAATTCATCTTTCGGATGTAGGCCTGGACATCTTGAATTTAAATTTCCAGACAGTAATTGAAACTGCCGCGGTTTGGGGTAGGTAGGCAGGAGGCTTGTTATGGCTCCTGCCTTTTTGGGGACAATTTATGATTAAAGTGATGCTTGTTATACAACTTGAGCTATAATGGCTGAGTTGTTCAGTTTATATTAGTATTTATGATAAAAAAGTTATTGGTGAATTCTGATAAGAAATTATTTATGGATTGGTTTAATAAGATTAATTGGTAAACCAATAAATAAGCCGCGGCCAATAAAATAAATAAAATTATTTTATTAATCCAAAGAAATATTTGTGGTTGTCTTTTATTCAATTAACTGTACTGGAAATAATTAATTTAGCTGCTTACTGTCCCATAATAATTACAGTGTTTACAGGAACTAGCAGACACAACAGAGACATAGGCATAGACAAGGGGCTAGGTGTAGATAGATGTTTCAAAGAAACATACAATTACACCCGTTTGTCATATATTGACTTTGCCCACCCAGCTATTAGATGTCAGTATGTTAGACATTTGTACTGAGGAGACCTGAGGCGGGGACCAATACCGTGCCGATCTTAGACATGAACATGTGTGTCCTATTTATGGCTCAAGAAATATTTTTAGGCTCATTTCTGTATTCAAGCCTTTAGGCTGGAGTGTCTGGAGCCTAAAGATCCAAGTCTTTTCATGTCGGATCAGGACGGTATCGAAATCCCCTCGCAGGGCCGATCCTAGGGTCACAGACGCCTGGGTGCAGAAATATTTCTGGCGCCCCCACATGGGCGTGGTCACCATCTTACCAACTCCTTCCCTTTACAAATGTTTCTAGGGCAACGACTCAAACACAGAGATGCTCCCCTAAGAAGTCTTCATTACCCTAGGATCCTCCCATGATCTTTTAGCAATTAAGAAAATTCTGGAAGAGAGTACACTAATGAGACCTGGAGGGGAGTCTCTCTGATGAACACAGAGAGGGCTTCTGTTAGAGAGTGCCCCAAGACATACTACAGGAGATGCTCAGAGACTGTAGACATGATACAAGAGACGGTCAGAGACTGCAATCATAGTACAGGAGATGGTCAGAGAGTGCAGACATATTACAGGATACGGTCAGAGAGTGCAGACATATTACAGGAGATGGTCAGAGCCTGCAGACATACTACAGGAGATGGTCAGAGACTGGAGATATAATACAGGAGATGGTCAGAGACTGCAGTTCCTATGGACGCTAGTAGATAATGGCCGATCGGTCCTCTCACCTGACCCAGCGATACAGCAACAATGGTTCCTCTGATCAGGAGTCAGCTCACTCTGAATTGCCCATAGCGACTCCGCTGGGTAGAGCCCAGGTCTGTATTCTGGCAATGACTCCATTCTTTTTTACACCAGGGATGGCGCCAGGCTGTGTGGCTTTCACTCTGGTGGCGCAGGGCAGCGGGGTTCTCTCTCTGATGGTGTTCTCTCAGCACTGTCCACTCCCTCTGGAGTCCTGGGTGCACTTCCCTGAAAGCTTTCCTGGGCTCCTGGCTCTCTCTCTCTCTCCCATTCAGCTGGGCATGCTGTGTGGGCTGCAGTTTCTTTGTTACAGTGGGGCTGCCAGTCCTCGAACTACATGTCCCGCAATCCTCTTCTCTGCTCCTTTTTCTATTCTATTTCTTCCCTGGCCGATATGAAGGTGGGGGGAAGAAACATAGTGGGCGGCTGTGCTGGCAAGCGCCGCTCACTAGTACAGCATTGCGTGCGAGGAGGAGAGGGAGGGGGGAAAGAAGAGCCCGCAGCTGCAGTGGCGTCACTAGGGTTGGTGTCACCCGGTGTGGTAAAACATGGTGTCACCCCCCTTCCACCACCTATAGTCGCCCCTCAGTACAGACCCCCTCCACTAAGTATAGACCCCCTCCGTCAGTGCAGACTCCCCACTAAGTATAAACCCCTCCCTCAGTACAGACCCCCAAGGACAAACCACCCCCTCCATTAGTACAGACCCCCCAGGACAAACCAATCCATCTCCATTAGTACAGACTCCCCAGGACAAACCCCCCCATTAGCACAGACCCCCAGGACAAACTCTCCCATTAGTAAAGACTCCCCTCCAAGACAAACCCCCCCTCCATTCGTACAGACCCCCTCCAGGACAACCCCCCATAGTACAGACTCCCTTCAGGACAACCCCCCCATAGTACAGACTCCCCCCAGGACAAACCCCCCCATTAGTACAGACTCCCCCCAGGAGAAACCCACCCCTCCATTAGTACAGACTGCCCCAGGACAAACCACCCCCCAACTTTAGTACAGACCCCTCCAGGACAACCCCCCCATTAGTACAGACTCTCCCCAGGACAAACCCTGCCTCCATTAGTACAGACCCCTCCAGGACAACCCCCCCATTAGTACAGACTCCCCCAGGACAACACCCCCTCCATTAATACAGACCCCCCAGGACAAACCCCCCCCTTAGCCCAGACCCCTCCAGGACAACCTCCCCATTAGTAAAGACTCCCCCCAGGACAAACCCCCCTCCATTAGTACAGACCCCTCCAGGACAACCCCCCCATTAGTACAGACTCCCCCCATTAGTAAAGACTCCCCCCAGGACAAACCCCCCTCCATTAGTACAGACCCCCAGGACAACCCCCCCATTAGTACAGACTCCCCCCAGGACAAACCCAGCCTCCATTAGTACAGACCCCCCCAGGACAAACCCCCCTCTCCATTAGTACAGACTCCCCCCAGGACAAACCACCCTCTCTATTAGTACAGACCCCCCAGGACAACCCCCCATTAGTACAGACTCCCCCAAGACAAACCCCGCCTCCATTAGTACAGACCCCTCCAGGACAACCCCCCCATTAGTACAGACTCCCCCAGGACAAACCCCGCCTCCATTAGTACAGACTCCCCCCAGGACAAACCCCCCTCCATTAATACAGACCCCCCAGGAAGAACCCCCCCATTAGTCCAGACCCCTCCAAAACAAACCCCCCCAGGACAAACCCCCCTATTAGTACAGACTCCCCCCAGGAAAAACCCCCCCTCTGGCCCCCTCCATTAGTCCCCCCCCATTACATACATAAAAACACCCGGCGGCAGCTGAAGAGGAGAGGACAATGTGCAGCCGCGCCGCCCGGGTGGAGCACAGATCACAGCAGCAGCAGGCAGGAGCTAAGACACAGAGAGGAGGAGAAGGCACGGACCGCCCCCTCAGCGACGGCATTGCGCGGCTTGTCTCTCTCCACACAGAGAGAGCCGCTCTGAGCTCTGCTTCACTCTCCTCCTCTGACAGGAGGAAGGAGGAGGGAGGAGGGAGGGGGGGGGACGCCGGGCTTAGGTTTGAAAAACACATCGGCGGCGGCGACTGGCACGGACAAGGAGAGGAGGTGGAGAATAGAGGGGAGCACTCTGGCGCTTCAGCGCCCCCACCTCTGTGGCGCCTGGGTGAACTGCACCCCCCGCACCATATCTAGGATCGGCCCGTCCCCTCGTCTTTCTGATTGGTTCAGGGCATAAAACCCCTTTACTCGCAGGCCTTGTGTTTTTCCCTCATGGAATTTAAAAAAATGTTGGGCCACTGGGGTATCTTCTTTGAGGCGAATGCTCTTAAGATGTTCAGCAAAGCGTACCCTAAGTTGTCTTTTTGTTTTACCCACATAGAGTAGGTGGCACGGGCATTCCAGAATATAGAGCACTCGTGCTGTACTACAGTTAATGAAGGATTTAATCTCATAGAGATTTTTAGATTGTGAATCTCTGAAACTTTTTGTTCTGTCGACGTGTTTGCATGTGCCACAATGGCCACATGAAAACATACCTACTGTACGTGGTATATCTGTCAGCCAGTTCCTATCGACAGGGCGTATAAATTCACTATTCACAAGTGTATCCCTGAGATTTCTAGCTCTTTTAGCTGTTAATTGAGGTCTTTCACCTACTATTTTCTTAAGTTGTTCACAGCCTGTCAGAATATGCCAATGCTCTGTGAGGACCGCTCGTACTTGGTGCCATTGTGCACCAAAAGGAGTAATAAACCGAGCTGGTCCATCCTGTTTAGATTCAAAATTGGATTTAGGTTGGAGCAATTCCTCTCGTGATCGTTGGCTGGCAATGCTTCTAGCCTTACGGAGTGTTCTATGCCCATATCCCCTTTCTCTAAACTGCTGGTATAGAGTCTCAGATTCCTTGCGATACATTTCTTCGCTGGAGCAATTCCTCCTGATTCTGAGGAACTGTCCCACTGGTATACCACGTTTGAGAGGGGCGGGATGGTAGCTGTCAGCTCTTAAGAGGGTATTAGCTGCTGTAGTTTTCCTCAGTACAAATGTCTAACATACTGACATCTAATAGCTGGGTGGGCAAAGTCAATATATGACAAACGGGTGTAATTGTATGTTTCTTTGAAACATCTATCTACACCTAGCCCCTTGTCTATGCCTATGTCTCTGTTATGTCTGCTAGTTCCTGTAAACACTGTAATTATTATTCTTTTTACTTTTGAAATTCTGTGAATGTATGAATTCAACTTTTACATGGATATCAACATTATCTGTTGTGAACACAAGATGGCGCTACTTCGTCAGTCAGTGGTACCTTACCTGTGATTGGCTAAATAAGGCTACTTAATAGGAGCACTAATAATCCACTGACACATCAAGATGAAGTGACATATTCGTCACGAAACGCGTCATGTCCGACGTTGTTCTCCTGGGTTGTTGACTAACTCCACTCGCTCCTCTCCTTTCCTCATAATGAACATTATCAAATGAATTTACCGAACGAATTTCCCGCCAGCCTACAGAGGATTCGACAAGGACGATCAGCTCTTGCCCCCGAGGCCCAAGCCTGAAATTACACAGACAGACGACACAGTGTGACGGCTTCAGCTTCAGCCCAACGCTCAGCGCTGATGCGGTGAAACACAGCCATCGGGTCACATGTGCCGCACGTGACCCAACGGAGGGATGCATTCAACGCAGCAGTCTCCCACGAGCCGGCAGGATCTCTCCTCTGAGCAGCAGCACTACGTGAGCTACAGAGCTCAGGGAAACCATCAAAAACTCATAGAGCAAGGGCCAGAAAGAGACATTGATGTTGGGCGAATCACGGGTTGGATGTCATGGATGGGTAAGCCAGTATATTACTACATGGTTACTGTGCCCTTCCCCTCCCCCCTATCAAATATCATCATACTTGTCTCGGCCAGTATTTGGTCATAATCTCGGTCCTTTCATAGACTGTCCGCACCAGACTAAAATCACAAGTAATCCTATGCTGTTTTGTTTGAACACAATCCTGTGCTAATCAATTTACCCCACATGGATGTCAATAGTGTTTTACAATACCAAACATATTTAGTAGCATATGGAGCAGTGTGGTACCAACTTTGAATCTGCAGGAACACTAGCCAACACGGCTTGATCTTGACATTCCAGGTTGGATATAGATCCTAGTAATTTTCCATCTTGCAGCTTCAACTGGAATTTGCCTGTACAGTCCTCAAATTCAATCATTGCTATTGGCTTTAGATATTGATAGGTTATCTATTTGGTAATTCAGTGTTCATTTACAGTAAGGACATTAGGAGTAGTTGAGCGGGCGGTATATGTCCACCCGGGCCATCTTTTTTACATTTTACATTTTTCAACAGTGCACTGTGTATGGTATTTTTCATGTTTTTTATATTCTAATGTGCATATACTCAGGAGAAACCCCTTCCTCCTACATGAGTATATTCATACTGTTAGGTTGAAATGTGACAACAATATTTTCTTATATAGCATTCAACCAATAAAGTTTTTTCTATGTTTAATTACCAAATGTATTTTGGTTGATTCACCCAATAACCGTCCATTGGGCCTTGTCCCAATCTCCCGTTCCCCCAGCTCCCTTATTTATACGAACTGCATTGCACAGGAGTTTAACTAATGGACTGTGTTGTATACAGGTGATGTGCCTGTGGAAGTGAGCTCAAGCAGAGAGTGAAGTCTGCATGTGAAAGTGTGCTGTTTGCAAGTCTTGGAGACAGTACTTCAAAATTTTCCTGTGTTAAAAGTTACTGTGTTAAAAAAACGTTGTTGGCCTGATTGCAGAGATGGGGCGGTCAAAACGCAAAAAGGAAGCAATGTTTGCTGAGATGAGAGACAGAACTTTGTGGCTGGAGGGGTTGTTACCGACAGAACAAGCCCCAGACTGGTGCAAGATGCACTTGGCCGCACTGAACCAAGTTAAAGGGGAAGTGCATGCTGTTGCCCCTAGCAACGCTGGTGCAAGCTGGCCAGCTAATAATGTGCAAAGGGTTAAGAACCAAGTGCGCTGTTTGCGGTGCAGTGGGTGGGGGCATGAAGTTTCTAAATGCCCTTTATCCCAGGCTTCACCAAAGCAAAGGTATGAGAAGTCTGCTCTGTGTGTAAAGAGTGAGCAGATGGGTGTGGTTGCCCGTGGCAACAAAGCAGAAATCCGTACAGCTGGCTTCGTACGGCCTATGTTACCTTTGGAAAGTGTTGAAGATTTTTTGGATGACTTTGCGTTGATTGCTTCCTACAGAGGATGGCCCAGAAATCGCTGGGTTGAGTTGGTGCAACCTTTTCTGATGGAAGAGTACCAGGAGGTGTACCGTGGGATGTATAGTAACCGAGATGACTACGACAATTTCCTAGGAGCAATCCAATCTAGAGAGCGCTGGAAAAGATCAGCGGGGAGAATGTGGTCTCCCATAGCAACTGGAGAAAGTATGTTTTCAGAAAGGAGGAGCTACAGAGAGGAGGTATACCACCATCCTCATAGAGATACTAGTAAAAGTCTGCATGTTGGAAAGTGCCGTCTCCCTTAGCAACAGGAGAAAGTCGCCAAGTGCCATGCTTGGAATGTGGTCAGCTGGGCCACGGAATCTTTTCTTGTCCAAGCTTGTGGAATACAGCTGCTGATTGTGTTGTTGGGCTTAATGCTTTGCCTGTAGGCGATGTTGGAAAATCCAAGAGGGATGTAATGTTACCCTGTGTCCAGGAGGGGGCGTTATCTTGTGAGAGCATGGCAAAGAAGGGACAACGCCCTCAATTGAAGCCTTCAATCCCTGCTACAGAGAATGGTAAGACTGTTCCTGTTAAAATCATGGGAAAGACTGACTGTGTGGTTGCTCACACTGAAGTGGAAGTAATCCCAGAGCGGAGATCCACTGAAGGTGTAAAAATGAACTTGCTGCAGTGTGCTACCCAGATCAGTGGGGAGACACAGGTTAAAACCCTGCTTGCAGCGAGGTCAAAAATTGAAAAGGACATATGGACTCTGGGTACACCTAAGGTAATCCAGCAGAGTGCTGGGAGAGATGTGCTTGGGGTGACCAAAGCAGTTGGTATGCCATGTTCCCTAGTGACAGTGACAGGTGCTGCGCAGTTGCCAAGGGAAATCACCAAGGAGCCTGCAGTGGTGAGGCAAGTGGTTTCCCAGGACAACTGTGAAGACGCCCTAGTGAGCAAAATAATTCCTTTGGAAAGAAAGGGTTGTGTGCTGAGTGGCACGCAGGGTGCCATGCGTTTTGACAAAGGACAATTTGATAGAGTTTATAAAACTGCTATGTTTATGATTGCTGATGATACATGTGCTTATGGTAATGTGATGCTTAATCAGGTAGGGGTGATCGCTAAGCAGGATATGCGATTCCCCTTGGCAACAGTATCTAAGGCTGCAGAGGTGTCCTTGGAAACCTCCAGGGAGCTCTGTGTGTTGGAGCCAGAGTTTGCCTGGGACAACTGTGGTGCCGCTCTGATAGATAAGAGGGTACTTGACCTTGGTGATGAGAAAAATGGTAAAACTCAAATGTTTGAAATTGCTTGTAGTGATAATGAGTTGCTACGGTCTGTCACTGCTGACAGTCCTCATGGGTTTAGTGAAGCGCCACCCGAGCAAAGTGGTGAAGTTATGTTATTGTAGCCTGTTGTGTTTAAAAATGTTTTGCCACAAGGGCATTTAAACAAGGAAGGCTCAGTCGGTAACAGTAGGGTGGACACAATTTCTGCTATGCTAAACGGAGAGGCTGCAGGGCTGGTAGACACAGGTGCGTTGGCTTTTGCAGAAATTAACCCTCTTCAGTTGGAAGGATCTGAAAAGGGCGCATACATGGCAGAGGTTTTGTCCAGAGTAAAAGAGATGAGTAATGTTGAACGTCAGGTTGATGAGGTAATGGATAGCGATTTGGAAGGGCTCAGTGTTGCTGAAAGTGAGAGGATGAGTGTGACACATGCGATTGTCAGTGCTCAGCGGGAGCTGCAAATTTTGTTAGTTGCCTCTGAGGTAGAGGTCTTTTTAAGTGTCTCTGCCTCTCACGCCTTAGCAAATGAGTCCCTCCACATCGTTGGTAAAGGAAAAGTTCTGTGTTTAGATGCGGCATGTCTAGAAATAACTGAGATATTGTGGGAATTGGTGAAAATCTTTCCAATGTACACCTGCATGTATCCACAGCAGAAGGGCGACATGGTACTGCGTAGTACCAATCGGTGGACACAGGTGATACATGCGTTGTTGGGCAATGTTGATGAAATTGGTTGCTGCACTGTTGGTTACTTTTGTGGAAAGTTGTTTTGCAGTTCTCTTCGAGAGTGCTTCCAATAGACATAGAGGAAGTCTCTCCGTGTGATGGGGTGCATTCCTGCTGGTGCGGTCCGAGGTGCCGCTGAGCAGTGGTTGGTACGTGGCATGCGTACTGTCTCACCCGCTACACCTCATGTAAAGGAAGGGCCCGGAACGGATGTGGCAGTAGTGGGAATTCAGTCCATCACGCACAGAGAGGTGCAGTTTGAGGTACCCGGAGACACTTTGACAGGAAATAACAGTGATGGTAACTGTAATGGAAAAGTGTATGAGAGGCACTGTAGAGCACTGTCAGACAACTCCGAGCTATTGGTTGAGGTACCAATGGACACAGAAATGGCTAAAGAGATTGATGTGGAAAAATGTGGTGAAAAATGTGCGTTGGTAGGACAATTGCTATTGGAGTGTTGGACAACAGGGGGTGATGTGAAACTGCGGGACTGTCCCATAGGAAGTAACTGCTTGCCTGTAGGTGGTCCCTCCATAGATACTGTCCTAGCAAACAAGGGGACAAGAGGTTCCAATGATAATATTGAGGTTAAACGGAAGGATATGGTGTTGATCCTAGATGGTTTGGTTGCCAAGGGTAACCACACAGGGGTTAGTGAACCTGAGAAACAAATGTTGTTGATAATTGTTGCGTCAGGTAGTGAGAGTGGCCAGTCCCTGACAGATTTTATAGAAGTGGGTCCCCAACAGTCCCGGGAGAGTTGGTCTGTGGGAGAAAAAAAGGAGGCCAGAAGGTAGAAGAGATTAGTGGGAGCCCACGGTTCAGGAAGAAGTGCTGGTGGAAACATACCCGGGAAAAGAAATGGGCCTATGCAGCCAATGGCTGGCACAGAAGTGTCTCATTTATGGTGACGGGTTTGTGTGTTCCTCCCTCCGGTTCGAAACAGGGGGGAGGATATGTGATGGTGAGACTCTGTACGTCCTTAAAGAGTGTTGGTTTACGCCAGATTTAGTAAAGAAAGACATGCTGATTGAACAGCTGTGTCTTGGGCTATTTAGTTCTGACATGACTATGGATCAGGGCTCCACCCAACAGACAGGAAGTCTGTGTATGGGAGTCAGGTGAACTCCCATCCCTTGGAGAGGAGTCAGGCGCTGCATGGATGCAGCCAGAGTATGCATGTCTGCAGGAGGCAGATGTCATTGGTGAAGTAAGCAACTAGGTGCTGACCGGGAGTAAGCGAGGAGTGAGCTTATCTCTTGGAAACGGTTTGTTCTGAGGAGCAGACCTAAGGCCTAGGCTAAAGGCCTGAACAGCCAGATCGCAAGAGGGGAAGCCAGGAGGTAAACTGTTGAGTATGCAAGACACAGTAATGGTGGAAACCCCCTGCGAGGGCAACTGATGTATTTGTAAACTTTTTGTGCTTTTAAATAAAAATGGGCTACCATGCCCTTAAATAGAGTTCCTGACTGTCTTGAATCACTGGAAAAACACATCTACTACGAGAGCTGATAACCCCTAATATTACAGTTGGTATCTGGCATGATGTAAACGCGAGATGGTGCTGGTGGCTCCTCTCCCCGATAGCATCTGAGGAATGGAGTCTACAGTCTCGCTGTAATGTACACCTCGCACGCGTGTACGTCAGAGACGTCCGACGTCACGCGGGCCGGCCAGTTAGAGTGCACCGCGCATGCGCACATCAGCGCATGCGTGCCTTGGCCGTGAGGCCAATAGGGCACTGAGGGCGGAAGCACTTCAAGAGACGCTAGGTGTTGCAGCGTCTCTGTATGTGCCAATAACATGTCAGCAGAGCTGAACCAATCCAAGGGGTACCTGGACGGGCCCAAACCATCAATATGTATCGGCTTGGGTGGCCATATATTTCTCCATTGGTCGGGCTAAACAATATAGGTCCGTGGGCAAGTCTGGATGCTTAGGTGTATACCACAGTTGAATAAGGGTCGGTGCCACTGAGAACGCCCATTCATAAAATGCATGTTTAATTGACATGCCGTAACGACACTGACATTAGTCAGTTTACACTTGGAGATATATTCATGCCATGGGGCCAAAATAGGCGCCCAGATGGACTTAGATAGAGAGCAGGTTCTCTATTTTTCCGTCACAAATTCAGACTGAGTTTTGACCAGTCAAAAGTCTGGCCGTGTGTACGCGGTATAAGATTGCCCTGTATTTGGCTCCATCCATCTGACCAGCTGCCCTATCCCTGCTGAAAAAAGTGTGGATTGTTCAGGGTGATGTGCAGTGTTAGTTTTCCGCCCCACATAGCATTTTGCTTTTAGGCCAGAAAGTTACATTTTGGTCTCATCTGACCAGAGCACCTTCTTCCACATTTTCTGTGTCCCCCACATGGCTTCTTACAAACTGCAAACGGGACTTATGGCTTTCAACAATTGCTTTCTTCTTGCCACTCTTCCATAAAGGCCAGATTTGTGAAGTGCACCACTAATAGTTGTCCTGTAGACAGATTCTCCCACCTGAGCTGTGGATCCCTGTAGCTCCTCCAGAGTCACCATGGGCCTGTCAGTTTAGGTGGACAGTCATGTCTTGGTAGGTTTGCAGTTGTGCCATACTCTCCATTTTTGGATGATGGATTGAACAGTGCTCTGTGAGGTGTTCAAAGCTTGGGATATTTGTTTTATAACCTTATCCTGCTTTAAACTTATCCACAACTTTATCCCTGACCTGTCTGGTGTGTTCCTTGGCCTTCATGATGTGGTTTGTTCACTAAGGTTCTCTTTTTTTTTTTCTTTTATTATCTTTTTTTATTAATTTTCCAACAACATATAACACACATTACAATACATAAAACACATATACTGTCTCAATGTTTCCCATTACAGAAAAAAAAAAAAAAAGAGTGATAATGATATTTAATAATAATAATCGATGGTCTACACTCCCATATAAAAAGCCCAGCCATGAAGCCCCACATTCCATAGTGACTAGGGGAGTCAGGGCTGGGCGGGAGAGAGGAAGAAGAATGTATAGGAGAGAAAGAAAAAGGAGGAAAAAAGGGAGAGATGGGGAGAAGAAGAGCGAAAAAATAAATAAAAAAAGAAGGGGAAGATTTGAGGGAGGGGGAGGGGGTGGGGGAATAAAGTCCCCCCTACTCTCCTCCAGGTATATTATGTGGAAGTAATTTAGTGTTGGTGCCCTTTAAGGTGAGAGTACATAATAAGGAGTGAAGAAAAGTGATTCCAAACACTACAACAAACTGAAAAACAAGTGTTAAAATCTGAAAGTGAACTATATAGAGGACTGGGGGATAAGTTTGTGGGTGGCGTATTGATGGAGTGACAAAACATGTATATAGAGAAAAGAAAGAAAGAAAAACAAAAAAAAAGCAAAAGTGACCTCACCTAAGTGTTAAAAAAAAAAAAAAAAAAGGGGGGGGGGGGGGAAGAAAAAATCCCCCTTCCCTTGTGTGTTAATTCTACGATATGTGTCTCTTATCACATAATTAGTAAACTCTAGTGCCCCATGGGTAATTTATCCTAGGTTCATTACAATCCATCTCTTAGTGTATCTATATATATATAATAAAAAAAAGAAAAGGGGGGGAAAGGGGAGGAGCTCCAAGAAGAGCAGGTCTAACCCCATCTCTCACTCTCTCTGAAAAAGAAAGGAAAAAAAAAAAGATAGGGGGATAGGGAGGGGAAAGAAGGAAAGGCCGGCATGCATGGTGTCCAGTAGAATATATGTCACAATACATCTTAGTCTCTTAAGGGATAAGCCAAACAATAACCACAGGGGATCAGCCTTAAGATATAGATAACTTATTCAATAGATATAGACTGGGTCTCAGTGGGATTGTACAAGTATCTCCCTATAGGTTGTGGTGTCCTTGAACTCTATCCACGGAGTCCAAGTTAGGGTGTGTCGTTGTAAAGTGTCCTTGTTACGATGAGTGATGTCTTCCATAAGATGGACCTCTGAAATTTTTTGAAACCACTTTTTCACGGATGGAGTCTCAGGCTGACCCCAAAGGGTAGGTATAAGTGCTTTAGCCGTGTTAAGCAGATGTGGGACTAAGGAACATTTGTATTTTCTAACAGGTTCCTTGGTAGCATGGGAGAGAATGGTCCATGCATCCGCAGGGAGATTAATATTGGATATTTGTTGGACGATTCGAATAACGCTAGACCAAAAGGGGCGGATGAGTGGGCACGACCACCATATGTGAGCGTGAGTTGCTCTGTTCCCACAATTCCTCCAACACAACGGGGAGTTGGCGGGGAGCATCTGATGAAGCTTTGATGGGGTATAGTACCATCTGGTTAGCAGTTTGTAATTAACCTCAGCCATCTTTGATGCAATTGAAGAGATGTGAGTCAACTGTAGGACTTTATCTTTTTGGCTATCTGAGAGGCAGGATTCCAGATCTGCCTCCCACTTAGCGAGAAAGGGAGGGTAAGTATCTCCTTGGAGCTTGATGAGTGATTTGTAGAATACCGAGATACAATGTTCAGGTGGATCCATTGACTTAAAAACTTCCTCAATACTGTTTAAGTCCTGTATCCCTCTAAGCGGCTGAGGCAAAGTTCTGAGGAAACCTTGCAGTTGGTTATATCTCCATTTGTCAAGAAATGTAATTGGCTTGGGGCCGAGAATTTCCTTAAGGGGCTTAAGAGCATTTGCTCGAAGAACATGATGTAGTAGGAGGGGTCCTTCTGGTGACCACGTCCTATATCCAGGGTCTAATAGACCAGGTAAAAAATAATCGTGGTCCAGAAGCGGTATCAGAGGAGAAGCATATGACCACGAGAGCTTCCTATGTAAGGCATCCCATACATCAAGGGTGGAAGAGGTTAAAGTGGAGGTACTTGGGGCAAGGTGCCGGTGTAAACGTGGCAGCCAGGGTGTAGTTGCTAGGTCTGAGTTACTAAGAGCATGTTCTAAGCTCACCCAAAGTTTGGAATTAGCGGCATATTTCCATTCGGAAATTCTAGATAGAATCACTGCATTATAATAAGCCTTAAAATTTGGAAGGGCCAGTCCCCCAGCATCCTTGGAGCGAAATAGTACTTCCTTGGATACTCTGGGGTGACTGTTCCTCCAAATAAAGCGGGAGACCATGGTCTGTAATAGGGAAAAAAACCCTATGGGCACTCCCAATGGGATCATTTGAAAAAAAAAGAGAGCTCTAGGCAGAATGTTCATTTTAACTATACTCACTTTACCCAGCCATGAATGTGTCAGCGTGTTCCACTTTTGTAGATCCTTTCTAATATTATTCAATAATGGGATGTAGTTATATTTAAAAAGGGACTGAATATGAGGCGTAAGATTCACTCCCAGATATTTCATGCTTCGTTGAACCCATCTAAAAGGGAAGAGGGGTTTTAAACTTTCCACCTCCCTTCCAGGTAGATTAATATTTAAAATTTCCGACTTAGAATAGTTGATTTTGAAGTTGGAGAGTGTCTGAAAAGTAGAAAACGCTGACAATAAGTTAGGGAGCGAAATACAGGGCTGCTGGATAAAAAATAAAATATCGTCCGCATATTTGTGAGTTTTATTACCTACTTGAATCCCATGTATATTTAAATTACGTCTTATGGTTGCCAGAAAGGGTTCGAGGGTAAGGGCAAATAAAAGGGGAGAAAGGGGGCAGCCCTGTCTAGTCCCATTAAATAGTTGGAATGAGTCACTCAAAGTGGCGTTTATGCAAATTTGTGCCGTGGGATTAGAATAAAGGGAAGTAATGCGATAAAGCATTTTGGGTCCCAGCCCAAGATGTCGCAGGGTCAATTTTAAGTACCGTATTTTTCGGTCTATAAGACGCACTTTTTTCCCCCAGAAATATGGGGGAAAATGTCCCTGCGTCTTATAGTCCGAATACATGACAGGCCCCGCCCCCCGCCATCGCTGGCACCGCCCCTGCCATCTGCTCTCATTGCTCCTGTAGCCGCTGGAATCTCCTTACCACCGCCACTGGCTCCGCCCCCCCGCCGCCGCTGGCACCGCCCGTCATCCACTCTCATTGCTCCCGTAGCCGCTGGAATCCCTTGACCACCGCCACTGGCTCCGCCCCCCCCCGCCGCTGGTGGAACCGCCCCTTACACATTGCTTGCATTGCGGCGATTCAAATTAGAGCCGCTCTCTCTTTCTTTTCTCCCTTCGGGTTACAGAAAGGGAAGGGGGGCGGCGGGGGATGTACAGACAGCCCGCAGCTCTCCTCTCCCTGTCACAGCGCCGCTGCCAAGTTCTCTGGCAAATAGAGCAGCGGCGCTGTGACAGGGAGAGGAGAGCTGCGGGCTGTCTGTACATCCCCCGCCGCCCCCTTCCCTTTCTGTAAGCCGAAGAGAAAGAGAGAGCCGCTCTAATTGGATTTGCTGGCCACCACCCAGCTTACTGCCCACTGTTTCCCTCCCCATGATTGGCCACAGCAGAGGGCCAATCAGAAGACACTGGGGGCATCATGGGAAATAAAGTCCCTGCAGAGTTCTGGCACCAGTTCCTCCAGCATGCAAACACTCTGCTGGAGGGGGGGGAGGGGGTGTTAGAAGAGGAGCAAAAGAGTATACTCTGCTGGGGGACACGCTGTACCCCGCACCGCCAGAGAGCCACGCTGTACCCCGCACCGCCAGAGAGCCACGCTGTACCCCGCACCGCCAGAGAGCCACGCTGTACCCCGCACCGCCAGAGAGCCACGCTGTACCCCGCACCGCCAGAGAGCCACGCTGTACCCCGCACCGCCAGAGAGCCACGCTGTACCCCGCACCGCCAGAGAGCCACGCTGTTCCCGCACCACCAGAGAGGGAGCCACACTGTTCCCGCACCACCAGAGAGGGAGCCACATTGTACCCGCATCACCAGAGAGGGAGAAAGACCGAGCCGCTGCCAGGATACAGACATGCTACACTACTGACTAGAGTCACCCCGGGCAACCCAGAGTGAGCGAACGTCCAGCCAGAGGGATCACTGTTGCGATTTCGCTGGATCTGGTAAGAGGGCCTGTTAGCCATTATCCATTACTATTCCCAGGGTCTGAGCCATTAGGAAGTGCCTAACCTGATATCCTCTAGGCCTTATTGACTGCCACAACATCCCTCTCTGTCCTCTTCCCACAACGTCCCTCTCTGTCCTCTTCCCACGGCGTCCCCTCTCTCCTCTTCCCACGGCGTCCCCTCTCTCCCCTTCCCACGGCGTCCCCTCTCTCCTCTTCCCACGGCGTCCCCTCTCTCCTCTTCCAACGGCATCCCCTCTCTCCTCTTCCAACGGCGTCCCCTCTGTCCTCTTCCCACGGCGTCCCCTCTGTCCTCTTCCCACGGCGTCCCCTCTGTCCTCTTCCCACGGCGTCCCCTCTGTCCTCTTCCCACGGCGTCCCCTCTGTCCTCTTCCCACGGCGTCCCCTCTGTCCTCTTCCCACGGCGTCCCCTCTGTCCTCTTCCCAGGGTGTCCCACCACTAATGGCATGGTCACTCTACGTTTACTATGACAATGGTCACTCTGCGTTTACTATGGCAATGGTCAGGCTGCATTTCATGGGCACTGGAAAATATTTTAGTACACCATTTGGTTCAGAATATTTTTTTTCTTGTTTTCCTCCTCTAAAACCTAGGTGCGTCTTATGGTCAGGTGCGTCTTATGGTGCAAAAAATACGGTAATCCCAGTCCACCCTATCGAACGCTTTTTCAGCATCTGTGGATACGAGTAGGGTGGGCTGGGAAGACCTTTGGGCGTATTGTATAAGAGATATCGCCCGGAGAGAATTATCCTTGGCTTCTCTATGTGGCATAAAGCCTGTCTGATCTGTAGAGACCCAAATAGGTACAAGGGGGAGTAGTCTGTTAGCCATTACCTTAGAATATAATTTAATATCGACATTTAATAGGGAAATTGGCCTATAGCTACTGCATTGGGTAGAATCCTTGTCCACTTTGGGGATAACTGAAATGTGAGCTATAAGAGATTCCGGGCGTAATCCCGAGGTCTGTGATATTGAATTGGCATAAGCCGTAAGATGGGGCAGGAGAACATCACTAAATGTTTTATAGCATTGGCTAGTGTAACCGTTCCGGTCCGGGGGCTTTACCTGTCGGTGAAGATTTCGGGGCTACCTGAAATTCCTCAACTGAAAGTTCAGATGCAAGTTCCCTGAGAGTCAAGTTTGAAAGTTTAGGCAAATTAGTTTCTTTTAAGTATGTGAGCATGAGACTACGCCTCTCCTTCACAGTCAGAGACGAGGAGTCACACTGCACTTTATACAGATCTGCATAATAATCCCTAAAAGCTTTAGCACGATGAGGAGTCGCATGGACTAAATTTCCGTTGGATAGTTTTACTTTAGGGATAAACGCTCTAGTCTGTTTTTCTTTAAGGGATCTTGCTAACTGTCTGCTAGGTTTGTCCCCCCACTCATAGAGTTTTTGCGAGTAACGTTGGAATTTCCGAGCTGTATCGAAATTAAGAAGATTTTTTAGCTCTTCTCGTTTCAACGTGAGAGCTTCTAGATGGGATATGTGTAAGGTGAGTTTATAGTGTTTATCAAGTTCTGTTATTTGGTGAAGGACCTGCTCAAGTTGTTGACCATGCTCTCTTTTTTTCCTTGCCCCGAGTTCAATGAATCGGCCTCTCATAGTTGCCTTGTGAGCTTCCCATACAGTAGCAGGGGATTTCTCAGAAGCTTTGTTGTCTTTAAAATATTGCGATATATGAGAGGCAAACATAGAAACTTCTGTTGGGTTAGAGAGAAGAGAATCGTTAAGTTTCCAATTATTGGAGCGATGGGCCAAAGTGGGCATGGTCATACTCATCGACACAGGTGCATGGTCTGATAATGTCGCAGTACCTATATTCGCGGATTGTAGTGGTGGGAGGTGGTGGTGGTCTAGGAAAATATTATCTATACAGGAATAAGACTGATGGGTCTTCGAAAAGTGGGAGAAATCTTTTTCTTTTGGGTGTAGAATACGCCATACGTCTATCCATTGCCGGTCTATGAGTCTCTTTTTAACAAAGGACAGGCGTTTAAAAGAAATGTTGGAGCGGCCATGGGATGTATCCAAAACAGGATCTAGAGGCATTTTTATGTCCCCTGCCAGTATGATTAAACCCTCAGCAAAATGTGATAGGTCAGTAAGAATTTGAGAAAAAAAAGTAGGTTGATTTTTGGTTCGGGCAGTATATGTTTGCTAGAGTACATTGAGTGCTACCTAGAAAGCCCTTTAAGAAGAGAAAACGACCACGGTCATCCGCTTGCATATCTAAAAGACGAAAGAGTACACTACCACTGAAACCAATGGCCACATCTTTAGCTTTATTCGTATCTGAGAGGCTATAGTACCACTGGGGAAAGTAAAACGAGGTCAGTTTGACCTGTGTAGTATGGGTTAAATGTGTTTCCTGAAGAAACACAATAGAGGAGGCAAGTTTCCGTAATTCACGGGTGACCTGATGCCGTTTAGCCGCCACATTTAAACCCCTAACATTATAGGAGGTGATTTTAAGTGTGGCCATTATCGCAGTGGAGCGTGACCCTTATACCTACATAACCATGCATGCCAGCCTTGATGAGAAAAGTAAGATGAGGAAAAATAGGGTAAGTATTGAGAGAGTAAAAAAGACAAATTTACATACACAACAACAACGTCCATCTGGACACATATGGGAAACCTTAACTTGTCACGCAGATTTCTGCGGTGGTCCCTGTGGGGGGAGAGAGAACGGGCAGCCGTCCAGAACTCCCGTAGGAGAACGGGTAGGAAAACCCGAGGGTCGCCCGCTCTCACCACCCCCATAAAAAAAAAAAGGGGGAGGGGAACGTGCCGTGTAGAAGGCACATGGGAGCATTGTGCTCCACCAGCATTCAGCTGTGCATCAGATAATGTACGGAAAGATACTTTTTGCTCCAACAATAAACAATAAACCTTTTTAGAACAAATATACTTTGACGGCCGAGTCACATCTCATTAAATATAGTAGCTTACAGGGATACTCAACCAGAGAGAGAGAAGCCCATATGCACAATCACCCTTTGCTCATCCATGTTGTTGTGCAGGACCGGACGCAGAAGAGCGCCCTTTTTTAGTAGGAGATTTTTGCCAATGGGGGTCCTGAATATGCGAGAACTTAGGAACCGGGACATGCCAGCCTGGGAGATCCACTGGGGGCAGATTAAGGTCCTTTAGAAATTGTGACAATTCCTCGGGGAATCGGAGGGTGTGGGAGCGACCATTTTTGGTGGCAACAAAACACGCCGGGAAACCCCATCTATAAGTAATCCCATTAGAGCGTAACTGCTCCAAAAGTGGTTTAAGGGCTCTGCGGCGATCCAAGGTTTCTTTGGACAAATCAGAGAAAATATTAAGAGTCGATCCGTCAAAGTCAATGTTGGGGGTACTCCTCAACTTGGCCATGATGGCGTTCTTATCTGTGAAGTAGTGCAGACGGCATATTACGTCTCTGGGTTGCTCAGTAGTGATGTTACGAGGCCTGAAAGCCTGATGAACTCGGTCAAAACGCAGCGGGTCAGAAGGTACATTTCCCAACACTGAATTAAATATACCGCTGATCGACGGCTCCAAATCAATATCGCCAGTCGCTTCGGACAGACCTCTAATTCGCAGATTGTTTCTGCGATTTCTGTTCTCGAGGTCCTCAAGCTTATATAGTGAGGCACGGTGAGCAAAAGCTAGCTGTGTGACAGTCTCTTATGGCCGTTTCATGAGTGTCTTGTCTCTGTTCTGTGCCCTCCACCCTATCAAGAATATGCGCCATATCTGTTCTTACCCCTGTTATTTCTTTTTTTATTGATTTTTCAAGTCCATGGAACATCCCGGCTAACTCCTTTCTGATGCTGCTCAACAGAGACGACATGTCTGAGCCTGTGGGAGACTCGGGTTCTTCCATGAGGTCTGAGCAGTAAGATGATGCAGGCGAACTTTCTCTCACAGAGGTTGCTAATGAAGCGAGGGATGCGTTATGTCTTGTGCATCTAACTTGACTGCTACCTGCGCCGGGACCGGTTCCACTGGCAACCAGGAAGCGTTGTATAGAGCCGGTGATGGCTTGGTTAATCGCCGTTCCTTTACTATATTTCTTGGAAATTGTAGAGCGGGTTTTGGGTGTCTTTGCTGGCATAGGTTGGAGCTTCAGAGCTGAATGCTGGGTGGAGCACCCCTCAGTCTCATTCGCTTAACAACATGTGTACAACATAGTATAGAACATGTGGTTTATTCAGGCCCATATCAGACATACAGACTTTCTAATCAAAGATGGTATAGTAGCAGAGGGTGGTGGCTGTAATTCTGGGCAGTAGGCAAGAAAGAAATAGCCAAATTCAGGTTTATTAGGGATTGCAAGCAAGGCTGGGTGCAGTGGGTGTAGCAAGATGGCTTCCGCGCTCCGGGAGTAGGCCGAAGCCATGGACTTTCCTAGTCACAGCATCCGGCCGCGTAGTAGGTTAATTTGGCTCTCCTGACTCCACCTAGGGCCTACTGCCAACTTTTGGGAGTGCTCTGGGGGTAGATGATAGCAGGGTGGGATGATAGATAGGCCGGAGATTCGTCTAGCGATATCCCTTACTAACCCCCGCTTCCCCCGGCACTCACCCGCTCAGGCCCGTGGACGTAGAGGCCGATCGGTGGCTGTAGAGGTCGGTAATCGCGTCTTCCAGGGACGTATCCGGTATCTCAAACCCCCTGCTGGGCTGTTGACTGCGGCCCTCCGACCCGACTCCGACTGTGTCCATGCCTCACTGTGTCCATGCCTCACTGTGTCCATGCCTCACTGTGCCCATGTCTCACTGTGTCCATGTCTCACTGTGTCCATGCCTCACTGTGTCCATGCCTCACTGTGTCCATGCCTCACTGTGTCCATGCCTCACTGTGTCCATGCCTCACTGTGTCCATGCCTCACTGTGCCCAATGCCTCACTGTGCCCATGCCTCACTGTGCCCATGCCTCACTGTGCCCATGTCTCACTGTGCCCATGCCTCACTGTGTCCATTACTAGACTGACGTTTAACATGGGAGTATATGGAAGGGGCTCCTGGGTTTGAAAAATCATTGCTCCCCGACCGTAGGTCCCCTAGACAAAAAACGTTTCACACTTGTAGAGAAGAAATGGGGCTACATGTGTGCCAAGTTTCGGGTCAAGGGGACCTACCACCGTCCAGTACCGGGTCCCCAGATTCTCCAGAGAAATTACCATTTAACATGGGAGTCTATGGAAGGGGTGCCCGGATTTGAAAAATCGATGCTCCCTGGCCGTAGGTCCCCCGGACAAAAAGCTTTGCAGACTTGTAGAGGAAGAGAGGGGCTACATGTTTGCTAAGTTTGGGGTCCAGGGGACCTACATCCGGCCAGTACCGGGTCCCCAAAGACCGGGAGATCAGGCACAAAAAGGTGACTCGAGTATAAGCCGAGGGGGGCATTTTCAGCACAAAAAAATGTGCTGAAAAACTCGGCTTATACTCAAGTATATACGATAAAATCCCAATAAAATACATTTACGCTTTTGGTTGTAACATGAGAAAATGTGGAAAACTTAAAGAGGCATGAATACTTTTTTAAAGCACTGTATAGCGGGAGCATTTGATATGGCACAGTGGGGGCATTTGATATGGCACAGTGGGAGCATTTGATATGGCACATTGGGAGCGTTTGATTTGGCACATTGGGAGCGTTTGATATGGCACAGTGGGATCGTTTGATGGGCACAGTGGCAGCGTTTGTTGGGCACAGTGGCAGCGTTTGATGGGCACAGTCGGGGCATTTGATGGGCACAGTGGCTGCGTTTGATGGCACAGTGGCGGCAATTGATGGCCACAGTGGCTGCGTTTGATGGCACAGTGGCAGCAATTGATGGGCATAGTGGCTGTGTTTGATTGGCACAGTGGCTGTGTTTGATGGCACAGTGGATACGCGTTTGATGGGCACAGTGGCTGCCTTTGATGGGCACAGTGGCTGCCTTTGATGGCACAGTGGCTGCCTTTGATGGCACAGTGGCTGCCTTTGATGGCACAGTGGCGACAATTGATGGGCACAGTGGCAGCAATTGATGGGCACAGTGGCTGCGTTTTGATGGCACAGTGAGGCTACAATTGATGGGGTTTTTTTCACAGAATTTTTCAGTTTGCACTCCCCCAAAAAAATTTGAGCACCAGCCGCCACTGGTGCATGGTCTGAGCACCGACAAGCTGACACCCCCCCACCCCTTCAACCTCTGCAGCAATGCTGGCAGCACTCATACGTCTATTTCCCAAAGACAACCTTTGGATATGAAGCTGAGTACGTGCACTCAACTTCTTGGGTCGACCACGGCGAGGCCTGTTATGAGTGGAACCTGTCCTATTAAACTGCTGTATGGTCTTGGCCACCATGATGCAGCTCAGTTTCAGGGTCCTGGCAATTTTCTATTAGCCTAGCTATCTTTATGTAGAGCAACAATTATTTTTTTCAGATCCTCAGAGAGTACTTTGTCATGAGGTGCCATGTTGAACTTCCAGTGACCAGTATGAGAGTGCGAGCGATAACACCAAATTTAACACATCTGCTCCCTATTCACACCTGAGATCTTGCAACACTAAGGAGTCACGTGACACCGGGGCAGGAAAATGGCTAATTGGGCCCAATTTGGATATTTTCACTTAGGGGTGTTTTCACTTTTGTTGCCAGCAGTTTAGACATTAATGGCTGTGTGTTGAGTTATTTTGAGGGGACAGCAAATGTACACTGTTATAGAAGCTGTACACTCACTACTTTACATTGTAGCAAAGTGTAATTTCTTCAGTGTTGTCACATGAAAAGATATAATAAAATAGTTACAAAAATGTATCTCACTTTTTGTGAGATACTGTACAAATATTAAGGTTGCACCAATGCCACTTTTTTTAGTACAAGTACTCGCCGATACTGATTCTTTTTTTTTCAATGTCATGTGACAATAGCACTGATGGGCACTGATAGGTGGGACTGATGAGGCATAGACTGTTTCCGTTGTTTTAAAAAAAAAAAATTTAATTATGTGTAGCGGGTAGGTACCTTTTCAGTATGCTGATTCGGGTGGAGACATCAGTGATGTTCAGTTCCCTGCGGCCCAGCAGGTGGTGCTGTCACTTTGGGCCGTGGTTTAACATCACTGGAGTGCCATACCCTTTTTGGTCTCTCGCGGCTGTTGTGCGGCGGGGCGGGGAACCCGCTGTACTGGGTGGGAGAGGCTATAAAAGGGGCGGACATCTTCGCCACGAGGTCCGAGTCCCAGGCACCTTTAGCCTGAGGGCTGCTGTCCAGCGGTCGGTGTCCAGGCGGCCTAGGCCTGGACACGTGGAGTTCGGGAGTCACCCCAGACACCCTCAGTCTGGGGTGGGGTGCATCATTCAGGCCTGGGGCCCAGCTTCTTCCACTGGGATCCGCCCGGGAGGAATCGTCCTAAGACACCCACAGAATTGGGTGTCTGAATCCAGGCGTAAGGGATTGCCAGTGCCGGGACAGGGCCTCCGGAGACCGTCGGGATGGATGTCCTCGCCAAACAGGGGCCATATTCATACGGAAGGTGGTCCATGTTCTAAGGTCTGTGGCAGAGACCGCTCCTCCGGTCAGTGGCAAAGACCGTTACTCAGGCCTGTGGCAGGGGCCCCAACTAGTTCACCCGGTAGGTGGTAGCTACCAACTTCACGGTCTGTGGCAGAGACTGTGCGCCACGAGAAAGGGATAGGAGAGTTCATTGTGCCTGGGCCTACTCGTATCCACACCCCTGTCTGTCTGTTATGGAAGTTCAACTGAGTATGTTCATTCTGGTATTGGAGAAATAAAGGAGTGTTGAACTTTTAAATGGTGTGGGGCTCTATTACTGGCAGACAGGGCCGCCATCAGGGGGGAACAGGCAGTACACCTGTAAGGGGCCCGGAGGTCCCCAGGGGCCTGGATGGCCCCCCCTTTTTTTTTGTAAGGGCCCAGAGGTCCCCAGAGGCCCGGAGGTCCCCAGGGCCCCAGATGGAAACCTCCCTTTTTTTTTTTATAATTTTTTTTTTTTTTATACATTTTTTTTGTAAGGGGCCCAGAGGTCCCCAGGGCCCTGGAGGGCAACCCCCCTTTTTTGTGTTTTTGTTCTTCTGTTTTTTTTTTGTGTTCATCAGCACCCAAACCCCCCACTTCTCAATTTGTGGCCCCCCCCGCTTCTGAATTTGCGGTGGCCCCCCCGCTTCCTAATTCGCGGCGGCAGCACCCCCCCCCGGTTCTCCTCGGCTCCAGGGGGCCCATGCCTGAAGCTGTGTAAGGGGCCCCAAAATTCCTGATGGCTGCCCTGCTGGCAGATACACCTCCACGGAAGAAGCGGATATGCAGAACGCAGACCCGAAGGTAATCTAAAGAGACTTTGCTCAAACCTCATATACATTTAAGGTGAAAGCTGGGCGTAGTGTCCTGCACTCTCTCCTCCAGAGTACCCCTAGACAACAGCCAAGAACAACAGATACAAGAGAGGGAGAGAGTGAGGCCTCTACATATGTTTTTACAATATATATATATATATATATATATATATATATATATATATATATTTTACAATGCTTTCCTTTTTTTTGGGGGGGGGTGGACTGTCAGTGTTTTTTTATTAATTTTTATTTAACTTTTTATTATTTTTACTTTTATATATTTATTACATAATTTCCTTTTTCTTATCAACCCTATTGGGGGGAGGTGGGCTTTTACTCAGATATCAATGGTCTAAATAGACCCCTGACATCTACCCTTTGAGACAGAAAAAAGGACGGAGGACACAGATTCCCTAGTCCCTTTCACAGCAGCACTAAAGATGAATGGACAGGAGACAACGCCTCCTGTTCATTCGTGAACTGAAGCATCATAAACATAGTTTACGATGCTCTGTTATGAATGGACAGAGTCAGTATTCACTGACTCTGCATTTGGAAAAGGAAGGAGCCAGTAAATGATATATTTATCGGCTCTTTCCTCTGCTCTCCATCCTAACAGATCTGGGGCAGGGGGGACACAGGGGAGAGGCGGGGTGACACGGAAGGGGAGAGGAGAGGCGGGGGTGACATGGAAGGGGAGAGGAGAGGCGGGGTGAAACGGAAGGGGAGAGGAGAGGCGGACATGAAAGGGGGACCTTAGGAGTACACGGGACAGTCAGATCGGTGCGGCGGTGGGGGCTGTTACAAGCACCGATCTCCCTGTATAGATTTCAATAAAGCCGCGGGAGGGAGAGGAGGAATAGCAGCTGCCAGCTGCTTTATTAACAGGGAGATCGGTGCTTGTAACGGCCCCCACCTCTGCACCGATCATCCCCTGACTGCCCAGGTATCGGATTAGGCATTAGAGCATTTGCATGAGTACAAGTCCTCGTGCAAATGCTCGGTATTGATACTAGTGTAGCGGGGTTCCTTTAAATGCTCTCGAACTACTGTTCCCAGAACCCCACTGGTTCCCAGGATGTTTTGCTTCTGCCCCAGAGACTCATGGGTGGGGATATATAAGGAAGGGGCGAGGCCTGGCTCGGCCTCTTTGGACACGGGACGGCAGAGACTGATACACCTGTGCGGACCTGTGCTGGGTAAGGCCTGAAGCCTGGGGCCTTCCGCAGCCGACCAAAGAGCCTTCCACCCCACTGCGAGCCTGGGTGGCATCCGACATCTCTACTTACAGCCTAGATTGTGGGCGAGTGAAGTCACAGCCGGTGGAAGTCCCGGACGGAGATCGTGTCCGGCGGGTGAGCGAGCGTAAGCTCATTCCCTAATCTGTTTGCTAGTACTGTGCATATAAACTGCCGAGGCCTACTACCTCATGTTAAAGACTCTCACTGGAGATCCACAGCAGGACTGATCCAGAGGATCTCCAGTGAAGTGTTGTCAGTTATCAACTTTCCCTTTTCCTGGATTACAATTGTTGTTTATTCTTAAGTGCACCTCTACAGATGCCGGTGAAGAATCCATCATTCATACAGGACTGAGTTCTAGAGTTAGGAATCAGGCCTGATTCATTAGGGACCTAGTTTAGTTATTGCGCCACAGGGCGTCTAGTTAACAGTCGCCCCACGTGGCGTCTCCTTATCCACCCCCCCCTTCTCCATGGTGTTGTGTGACTGATATTGTAATATTGCAGGGCTCTGTGAATATTCTAATGGTCAAGTTGTTATCACTGTTCATTCCCTTTGCATAGCTGAAAGTAAAATCTGTTATTCCTTTATAACTACTCCGTGTCTGAGTCTCTCATAAAGTATAAGTATTAAATGTGTATACCCCTAAACTAACTGTGCCAGAAAGGATCGAGTAGATTGCCGGGGGTTGGCGGAGCTGTACTCAGGGCCCAGACCAAATCTGCGGCCCTCTTAGTTGAGGGTAACGCTACACGTGGGGGTTCTCGTCTGGGATCCTGATAGAGCAGAAAACCCGCCAAGAGGTACCGGCATGGACCCGAAAGACATCAGAACCTGGTGTGGAGTAGCTAAGACAGATCCAAGCCAGTCAGTGGTCATTAACATGCCCGGTCAGGAATGGTCGACCGAGACGGTGGAAGGATTAATGAAGTCAGTGACCCCAGATGGTACACCGTGGGTGATGGGAACAAAGTTAGACCCAGACACCTCACACCAGTATGCACTAGTGGAGTATTCAGATGGGAAGCCAGAAGTTTGCAAGCGCAAATATACGCAGACGTCGGATAACAGATCTTATAGTCTGGCGCATGCTATTAAGAAGGAGCCACCCCTAACGGGACCACCGCGGACTGCGGCCCGTACCTCACCAGAGAGGAGAGATGGAGCGACACCTCCGGTGACGCCTGCACCTGCCACGGCCATATCACCCGAACTGATAAAGGCGTTAGGGGACCTACTAACAAACTGTCAGAAGGCAAGCACGGTGCACGTAGAGACTAGCTACCGGAGACTAAAGGCATTCTCGGGGAAGCTTCCCGTCCCTGCGGGGGAGGAAGATTTTGACACTTGGGTGGAACAGGCATTACAGGCAGTAGAGGCATGGGAGGTGCCTGAGGCACAGAAGAGACAGCGAGTCTTGGAAAGTCTGAAAGGTGCCGCAGCAGAAGCGGTGAAGAGCTTCCGGTTTGGAAATGAAAACTGTACAGCTCAAGATTGCCTGGCCATGTTGCAGGAAGAGTTTGGTCAGCTGGAGAAGGTGTCAGAGATGATCTATCAATTTGAACACACTCTCCAGCAGCCGAATGAGAAACTCTCAGAATATGTTAGAAGGCTGAACAGGCAGTTATGCAAGATTGTACTGAAGAAGGGAATGCTGCCCAAAGATGCAGATGAAGCACGCATGAAGCAGATCATGAGGGGAGCGCGGCGCTCAGACCCGGTCTGGCTGCACCTGAAAACCTCAGGAGGAGGAATGTCACTAACCTACTCTGATCTAATAAAAATTATTAGGGACGAAGAGGCGCTGCAGGAAGATCAGCAGGTGGCCAAGGTGAATGTCACACCTGTACCAGTGTTGGTCCATTCGGTCAAGAGCCCGGAAAGAGATGCGGAGGTTGACACTTTGAAATCGCAAATGGCCCAAGTGTTGGAGATGCTGACCTCTTTGATGGAGAAAGATCAAAGAAGACCAGAGAAACCAGCCCAAAGAAGAAGAGAACAGATAATTGCAAGCCGGCGGGAAACTCCAAAGGGCCCCGGTGAAGGAGTCAACCGGGTGCCCATCATCTTCAGTGCGCTCCAAACTGGAAAAAAAGGCCAAGAATGGAGGAGACAAAACTCCTAGGAGGAGGTATAGTACCCCCCACCAAGATGTACCCCAGAGGGAGGGGGCAAGACCCCTCAGTGGAAATACAGCACCCCGAAGAAGGAACATCCACCTAAGGGGAACAATAACATCCCTCAGCGGGTTTGTGCCCCCATTGAGAGGGAGAAGGTCAATGCATGCCAGGCTCAGGAAAAATTTAAGTCCAAAAGGAGCAGGGCAAGGAAAAGCCCAAAGAAGAAGGTGACCCCAGTCCGGCCATACCCAGAGGAACTGGTGCGCCCGTCTCCTACTGTGCCCATTCAAGTGGAAGGAGTCTATACTAAAGCTCTTCTGGACACCGGAGCACAGGTGACTTTACTATACCGGGACTTCTATGATAGGCACTTGAGTCATCTGCCTATCCAGAAGATAGAAGAGCTGGAGATATGGGGACTTGGAACCCAGAGTTTCCCTTACGATGGGTACCTGCCCATAAAGATGACTTTCGACCCATCCGTGGCTGGGAAGGCTGAAGTGTTTGACACCCTGGCAGTTGTGTGTCCGCGGCCGCCTGGAGCCAGCAAGATTTCCCTGATCATTGGGACAAACACGGATCTAGTCAGGAGACTCCTGACCCCTCTAGTGAAAGAGAGAAACCATTCAGCCACCAAAATCCATCCCATGCTAAAGACGGCCTACCAACGACTGGTCTTAGAGCAGAAGACCCCGGGAGAGGGGATAGGGAAGGTGTGGAGACTTGGCAGAGAAGGAGTAGTGCTACAGCCCGGAGAAGTAACCTGTCTTAGGGCCACTGTGAAGCTTACGTGGGAACAACCTGGCCCCTTTGTCATGCTGGAATCCGACCCAAGGGAAGAGTCCTCAGGCCTGGAAGTGATACCAGAAGTGATTCCGTTCAAGGCCCTGAAGAAGGCCCATGGCAGAGTTCCGGTGAGTGTTAGGAACACTACGGGAGGGCCCATGGAGATTCCTGCCAGAGTGTTGCTGGGCCAGGTGAGCCCTGATGCCCCGGTCACTTGGTCCGAAGTAAAGGGGACGGGTGACGGAGGAGATGTTTGGGAGAAGCTGTCCGTGGAAAACCCAAACCTACCCAGGGCTTGGAAAGAAAGAGCCAAGGCCCAGCTGACCAGATGGGAGAAGATCTTTTCCGAAGATGAATTCGATGTGGGGTGTGCAAGAAGTGCCACCCATCGGATCCGCCTCCAAGAAGATAAGCCCTTCCGAGAGAGGGTCAGGCGGGTCCCCCTGGCAGATCTGGAGGATCTGAGGGAACAACTTGTAGAACTAAAGAAGACTGGTGTGATCCTGGGAGTCTAGAAGCCCCTATGCCT
The DNA here is from genome assembly GCA_029206835.1 of Rana muscosa. NCBI lineage: Eukaryota > Metazoa > Chordata > Amphibia > Anura > Ranidae > Rana > Rana muscosa. Next base: position 9,014,948 of record CM055124.1, read on the forward strand.
CCCCAATCGTGGTGGTCAGAAAGAAGAATGGATCGTTGAGGCTTTGTATCGATTACAGGACTCTCAACAGGAGAACCATCCCTGACCAATACACCACGCCAAGGATAGAAGATGCCTTACAAAGTTTGTCTGGAGCCAAATGGTTCAGTGTGATGGACCTCAAGAGTGGGTACTATCAAATCCCTATGCACCCAGAAGACAGGGAGAAGACAGCCTTCATAACCCCGGTGGGATTCTTCGAATTCAATAGGATGCCTCAGGGTCTGTCTGGAGCTCCTGCTACCTTTCAACGCCTTATGGAGAAGACTGTTGGAGACATGAATCTTATAGAAGTCCTTGTGTACTTGGACGATGTCATTGTCTTCGGGAGAACCTTGGAAGAACATGAAGCCAGGCTGGAGAAAGTATTGAGAAGACTCAGCGAAGAGGGACTTAAGCTTTCCCCCGAGAAGTGTCGGTTCTACCAGTCTTCTGTGAACTATCTGGGGCACATAGTGTCTGAAGAAGGGGTGGCCACAGATCCTGAGAAGTTGGAAGCAGTCACCTCCTGGCCATGACCCACCACAGTAACAGAGCTCAGATCCTTCCTGGGGTTCTGCTCCTATTATAGGAGGTTTGTGGAGGGGTTTGCTCGGATTGCCCGCCCGTTGAATGAATTGCTAAAGGCAGAAGGGGAAGAGGATGACTCAGGGCCCAGGAGGCCTGGTGAGTCAGTTCAAGATCAGTGGAACCCAAGGTGTGAAGAGGCCTTCCAGGCCCTGAAGAGGAGCTTAACCACTGCCCCAGTCCTGGCCTACGCCGACCCTACCAGACCTTATGAATTGCATGTGGATGCCAGCCATGAGGGTCTAGGCGGTGTGCTCTACCAAGAACATGAAGGACAACTGCGACCAGTGGCCTATGTAAGCAGGAGCCTGACCCTCTCAGAAAAGAATTACCCCACTCATAAGCTGGAATTCCTGGCCCTCAAATGGGCGGTAGTAGACAAGCTAAAAGACTACCTGTATGGGGCAGAGTTTACTGTGAAGACAGATAACAACCCCCTGACCTACCTCTTCACCACCGCAAAACTAGATGCCACCGGACACAGGTGGTTGGCCGCATTGTCTGGATTCAACTTCAGTCTGAAGTACAGACCAGGAGCTGGAAATAGGGATGCAGATGCCCTGTCCCGGAGGTCTCATGCCACGACAAATGACTGGGAAGATTGGACCCAAGTGGCACCGGACGGGGTGCGGGCCCTTTGTCAAGGGGCTGAATTCCAAGCCAGAGGAGGCTCCAGAGCAGAAGAAATAGGGGTTACCATGGTAGGAGTCCCCAAACACTATTGTGGAGTAACTCAACTGGAGGAAGACAACCTACCGAGACTGTCCAAGAAGGAGTTGAGGTGTGACCAATTGGAAGACCCCATGGGGAGATTGGTCCTCGAAGCCCTGGAGAATCAGGATCCCAACAAACTCCTACATCACCCCTCAAAGGAGGCTCGCCTGTTGAGGAAGGAATTGGACAGGCTGCAGGTGCATCAGGGAGTGGTCTACCGAAGGGGCCCCTCTGATGACTCAGAAGATAAGTGGCAGTTATTCCTTCCAGAGAAGCACCGAGAGACTGTACTAATTGCCCTGCATGACCATCATGGTCACCTAGGGGCAGAAAGGACCTTCCAGCTTGTCAGAAATCGGTTCTATTGGCCCTGCATGAGGGCAGAAGTAGAGGAGTATTGCCATTCCTGTGCACAATGCATTCAGAGAAAGACCCTACCCCATCAAGCTGCCCCAATGGGCCACTTACAGAGTCAAGGCCCAATGGATCTGGTATGCATTGACTTTCTCTGCCTCGAACCCGACCTGAGTGGATTGGGGAATGTTCTGGTAATAACCGACCATTTCACCCGCTATGCTCAAGCTTTCCCAACCAAAGACCAGAAGGCATCCACCGTGGCCAAGATACTTATGGAGAAGTATTTTGTCCATTACGGACTACCACAGAGACTCCACTCAGATCAAGGAAGGGACTTTGAGAGTCGGTTGATCCGAAGACTTTTGGATTCATTGGGAATAAAGAAGACCAGAACCACGCCTTACCACCCACAAGGAGATGCTCAGCCGGAGAGATTTAACCGGACCCTGCTCAACATGTTGGGAACCTTAGAAACAGAGAAGAAGCAACACTGGAGTCAACACATATCAGCCCTAGTACATGCCTATAACTGTACCACAAGTGACGCCACTGGCTACTCCCCTTATCAACTTATGTTTGGGAGAGAAGCAAGGCTACCCGTGGACCTGGCCTTTGGCACTTCTTTAGACAATACCTCAGCTACATCCCACAAGGGATACGTGGACAGACTTAGACGTAGCTTGCAGGTGGCCTATGAACAAGCCCAGGCGGCTTCGGATCAAAGGGGAGCCCGCAACAAGAGAAATTTTGATCTGAAGGTTCGAGTGCAAGATCTGCAGCCCGGGGACCGAGTACTGCTACGCAATCTCGGGGTCCCTGGAAAACACAAGCTTGCCGACAGATGGAGATCTGAACCCTATGTCGTCTGTAGGAAGTTGCCCGGTTTGCCTGTCTACAAACTAAAGCCAGAAGGAAAGGTGGGTCCACTGAAGACGTGGCATCGAAACCACCTGCTCCCACTTGCTGAGGCAGTCAGTATACCTCCCGTGAGAGACTCCCCTGAACCGGCCTCTATCCTGGATACTCCTAGGCCGAGCACTCGGTCCCAGACCTCTCGAGCTGAAGATGGGGAGGCCTCTCAATTGAGTACAGATGAAGGTGGAGAACTGGACTGGCTGTGGCCTCCCTCGACTCTGGGAACGTCCGCCATAGATCTCCCAAATGAAGGGGATACCCCAGATGCAACGCTGAATCCGGAGGCTACTGAATTCATACCCTTCAGTCCCTCAGCTGATTACTGGGAAGATGTTCCTGACACTTGCGCAGAGGAGGACCCTAGAGATTCCATACGTCAGTCGACTTCTGAATCAGAGGTTCCAGAACCAGCAATGTTACCTGAACTTACTCCTGAAAAAGAGCCTGTGGTGCCAGAGTCAGAAGCACCAAGAGAGCAGAGGGCTCACAGAGTCGTCAGGCCTCCCAAGAAACTAACTTACCCCCAAATGGGGACGAGCTCAGAGGACTCTGTTGTAACGGCTAGGAGAAGTGTTGAGCAACCTGATCCCTCCACTGTCCATTTGGTGGAGGGCAACCCCAGCTCACTCTCTGGCACAGTTAGGCAGGCCACTCATGATAGTGTGACCTGTGGGCAAGAGTTCCATCCCAGAGTTTTGGTGGGAATTCCCTATGCCAACATCATACTCGACACTGTCCAAAATGGTAAACAGTATTTGTTGAAGTTTATCTTTGGGGACCAAAGAGTTTAAGTGGGGGGAGTGTGTAGCGGGGTTCCTTTAAATGTTCTCGAACTACTGTTCCCAGAACCCCACTGGTTCCCAGGATGTTTTGCTTCTGCCCCAGAGACTCATGGGTGGGGATATATAAGGAAGGGGCGAGGCCTGGCTCGGCCTCTTTGGACACGGGACGGCAGAGACTGATACACCTGTGCGGACCTGTGCTGGGTAAGGCCTGAAGCCTGGGGCCTTCCGCAGCCGACCAAAGAGCCTTCCACCCCACTGCGAGCCTGGGTGGCATCCGACATCTCTACTTACAGCCTAGATTGGATCAGGGACCCGATCGCAGCAACCGATGTGGGCGGGTGAAGTCACAGCCGGTGGAAGTCCCGGATGGAGATCGTGTCCGGCGGGTGAGCGAGCGTAAGCTCATTCCCTAACCTGTTTGCTAGTACTGTGTCTATAAACTGCCGAGGCCTACTACCTCATGTTAAAGACTCTCACTGGAGATCCACAGCAGGACTGATCCAGAGGATCTCCAGTGAAGTGTTGTCAGTTATCAACTTTCCCTTTTCCTGGATTACAATTGTTGTTTATTCTTAAGTGCACCACCTCTACAGATGCCAGGGAAGAATCCATCATTCATACAGGACTGAGTTCTAGAGTTAGGAATCAGGCCTGATTCATTAGGGACCTAGTTTAGTTATTGCGCCACAGGGCGTCTAGTTAACAGTCGCCCCACGTGGCGTCTCCTTATCCACCCCCCCTTCTCCATGGTGTAGTGTGACTGATATTGTAATATTGCAGGGCTCTGTGAATATTCTAATGGTCAAGTTGTTATCACTGTTCATTCCCTTTGCATAGCTGAAAGTAAAATCTGTTATTCCTTTATAACTACTCCGTGTCTGAGTCTCTCATAAAGTATAAGTATTAAATGTGTATACCCCTAAACTAACTGTGCCAGAAAGGGTCGAGTAGATTGCCGGGGGTTGGCGGAGGTGTACTCAGGGCCCAGACCAAATCTGCGGCCCTCTTAGTTGAGGGTAACGCTACACTAGTATCGGTGCAACCCTAACAAATACCACAATAAAGAAAACCCTAAAAAACAGGGGAGCTCCAACCAGGTGGATTGCATGAGGAAAATATTAAATCTTCATAGGGTAAGGCAGTCTCTCCCTTTACCCCAAACTCCAATGGGACTATGTGCTACAAAAAGAGCACATCTTAACCAGAAAAGTGATCTTTAGACTGGACCCCTCTCTTTTTAAAGCCCTATATAGTTTCTTGAAAGCAAAATCCAGGACCCTAAAAACTGAAAATGTATTACCAAATACTTACCGTAATTTTCCTTTCCTGATAGACTCCATGGCAGACCACGTGTGGGTTAACCCCGCCTCCTCTCCACAGCTATAGGACCCCTTACCCATAAATTTGAGCTCACCTCTACAGACAGGTGTTCCGTAACTAGCCGACTCAAATTTCAACTCTCATATTTTTATTCATGGATGGGAACTCCGTCTGCCATGGAGTCTATCAGGAAAGACCAAATACTTACCGTAATTTTCAATAAATTTTCAGTTTTCCTGACAGACTCCATGGCAGACTACGTTTGAGAAATAACTAGCCAATCCACACGGGAGGATATGCTGAACAAAAAATATTTTAATCTTTTCCGTCTACTGACAGAATTTTTCGACCAAAATTAACAGAGGAAAGGGAAGCAGGCTCAATACAATAATGAGACATAAATGTATTAATAGAGGACCACGAAGCTGCCTTGCTTATCACATCAGGAGCCACGTGTCGAGCTGCTGCCCATGAGGCTGCCATGCCTCTGGTGGAATGAGCCGTCACCGCCTCTGGAGGAGCCAAGCCCTTTGCCCTGTAGGCCTGTTGAATTGATTGAACGATCCAGGCCGCTATCATTCTGGAGGAAGCCCTCTTTCCTTTGTTGCTACCAGTGTGTAACAAGAACAGGTAGTTCGAGCTTCTAAAAGATGAAGTGACTCGCAAATATTCTTTCGCCTACATCCAAGGGATGAACATCTGCTGATTCCGGAGAATTGAAAGTAGGAAGGACTATTTCCTGGTTCTCGTGGAAAACTGACGTGACTTTGGGCTTAGACCCAAGCATGGGAATAAGGACCACTCGGTCCGGGAAGAAAGTCAAAAAGGGGCTCTTGACAACCTAGGAAGCTTATTTCAGAAACCCTTTTGGCTGAAGTAATGGCCGCTAGAAAAGCCAGCTTAATTGAGAAGTCCTTAATGGAAAGATCCTTGTTGTTTAGTGCTGAAAGAGCATCAAGGACGAGCGGAAGCTCCCATTTGGGGAATCTGGGTTTCCTCTGAGGCCTGATTCTTGAGGCCCCCCGAAAGAACTGTTGAACCAGGGGATGAGTTGCCCACGATGTTCCTGAAAATGCTGATAAGGCTGAAACTTGTACCCTAAGGGAACTGATCGACAAAGGAAGATCCAAGCCTGATTGGAGAAAACTCAAAACGTCTTGAACTCCAGGATTTCTAAAAGATTTTCCAGCAGAAGTCATGAAGCTGACAAACCTGGTCCAGATTCTGCTGTAGGTTTTGTTTGTGTTAGGCTTTCTGGAGCTCATAAGGGTAGAGATTACCCCTGAAGCACACCCAAGAGACTCTAGCCTCTCTGTCAGGGTTGTACGTACCTGATCAGCGAGTCCGATAGAGCAGAGGAAGGTCCCCCGTACGGATCCGACTCGCGGGACCCTGGTAGTGCAGACAGGAGGCACGGGAGTGCGGAAGGGTAAGAGAGCCTGAGAGTGGTTACTGGAAGGCAGCTCCGGATCCTGGGTTCAGGAGAGTAGTTGAGCCAGGCTGGCTGCAGGCAGGCAGGTAGGAAGGCAGGTGTGTAGAGCAGCGCAGCTGGGCAGGTGCAGAGAGAGTGGTCAAGACAGGCAGGGTTCGGCAACGTTCAGGCAGTATGGTACAGCGGGGTAGGCAAGTTCAGGGTCAAAGACAGGCTGAGGCTGGGTGCAGGCGGATAGCAGGAAAAGTCCAGTAACAAGCCGGGTGGTCAGAAGATCGGGTTTCAGGCAATTAACAGGAGCAGGATACACAGGGGACTGTAGATCAGACAGCACCGGTCTGAAGTGTTCCAGGAGTTTAAATGGGCAAACCGGCGTGCATCGGTGCGCGCAATGGCGCATCAGCGTGCGCAATGGCGCACGCACGCAATGCGCGCACATGCACCCGCGCGCACAGGCACACCATCGCGCACAGGCGCGTGTGCCCGCAGTCTGGGAAGTGCACCAGTGCGGACAGGAACATGCCCAACATCAGCGCGCATCGGCACGCGCGAACGCACACCAAAGCAACCACCAACACGCCCGGCAAGGTACGTTCTCTGACACTCTCCCTCTCAAGAACCAGACCATCAGTCTCAGTATTGCTGGACAGGGGTGCAGGGTAGCCCCCTGAGAAAGAAGGTCCGGCCTGAGAGGAAGAGGCAATGGGTCCCTGAAGCTCATCAGATTCAGGAGAGGAAACCATGGCCTGCTCGGCCAGTATGGTGCTATTGTTATCACTTCGACTTTCTCCAACTGGAGCCGCTGCAGGAATTTTAGCATGATCGGAGGTGGAGGGAAGGCATATGCCTTGTTGAATTTCCATTGGCTTGTTAATGCATCTACTCCGAAAGCTTGACTGCACCGAGCTCGAGTGTAGTATCTGTCTACTTTGTAATTGCAGGGGGATGCAAACAGATCCACCTCGGGATCGATTCCCAATGATAGGATCCACTTGAATGTTTGTGGATGCAGTGACCATTTGTTGTTGTCTAGATTGCTGCGTGACAGGAAGTCCGCTTGAATGTTCTGCTCCCCTGGAATGAAGACTGCTGTCAAGTTGAGCAGATTCCTCTGAGCCCAGGTCATGATGGGCTCGACCTCTTGGAGAAGGGCGGAGCTCCGAGTGCCCCCTTGCCTCTTCACGTATGCCACCGCAGTGGTGTTGTCCATTTTGAGTAGGACCGACTTCCCTTTCAGGAGGTGGGAAAAGGCTTGAAGGGCACACCATGCCGCACGTAGCTCCAGAATGTTTGAACCTGGAGTGTGGAGACGGGCATCCCATTTGCCCTGAGCCAGTTCTGCCCCACAATGGGCCCACCAGCCCGCATTGCTGGCATCGGATGTAACAGTCACCCACTGGATGGGAGCAAGGGAGTGGCAAGTTAACAAGTTCTTGGTTTGAAGCCACCACAGGAGACTGTTCCTCATTGACTGTGTTATCCGGATCAACTGATTGAGATCATCTGACCTCCACTGCTGGAGGAAACCTGACTGAAAAAGACGAAGTCTCCACATCGCCCATTTGACCATAGGGGATGTGGCCACCATCGTGCCGATTATCTTCAGGCACTGTGACGCCCTTAGGTGTGAGGAGTCTAGGGCTAAGGAGATTCTTTCCCGAATGATCAGTATTTTTTCTTCCGGAAGAGAGATGGTATTCTCTATGGTGTCGAACTGAGCTCCTAGATAGACTAAGCGCTGGGTCAGTTCTAGCTGACTCTTCTCCCGGTTTAGGAGCCATCCGAACTCCAACAGTGTAGAGATCACCTGATCTTTGTGGACTAGCAGCTGCTGCTTGTCATGGGACAGTACTAGTAGATCGTCCAGATAATGATACAGACGCACACCCTGTATTCTGATAAGGGACACCTCTGCCAACAGCACCTTGGAAAAGACTCTTGGAGAAGTCGTTAGCCCGAATGGAAGACAAATAAATTGTAAGTGCTCTTGTTCGACCTGGAACCGAAGATATTTGTGAAAATCTTCCGCCACGGGAACATGAATGTACGCGTCCTTTAGATCTATTGAGATCAACCAGTCGCCTGGTTGAACGACTTTTTGGATGGTTGAGAGTGATTCCATCTTGAATTTCTCGTGCTTTATGTACCTGTTCAGAAAAGTGAGGTCTATAACTGGTTGCCAAGAGCCGTTCTTCTTTTGTACTAGGAAGAGGGGGGAGTAAACTCCCTGGAATTCCTCGCTCTTTGGCACGGATACTACTGCTCCTTGATCTTTCAGGGCATTCACATATGAAAGAAGAACTTGTTTTTCTTCTGATTGAGGAAGTGAAGTTTGCATTGGTCTGCATGGAGGGACCTTGGTGAAGGACCATATGTGACCTTGGATATGTAAATGATCTCGCGCCTAAAAGAATTGGTAAATAATATAATTAGGCTGCTATCCCCAGATTTTCAATGTTTGAAACTGTGACTGAATGTGGTTATATGTGCAAAAGTAGCAAATATATAGGGGGCGCTGGAAAATGTGTATAGATTAAATTAAATGAAATTAGTTCTAATACGAAATCATAAAAAATTGTGAACACCAGCCAGCCTGTGCGGACCGCAATTACTAGTCTATGACTATTCAATAATAATAATAGCCTATATGCAGTCCCCTATGTGGGTAAATTATATAGTGAAACCCATCTACCAAACAAATTGTGATACATAAGACCATGAAATAGTATAGGACAACAAATAATCAAACATGCAGTGCCAATGGTGAAGATTGAAAGTCCCGAAAATTGAATAACTAATGATCAAGAAAACAAATGGTAGTCCATAAATGACAAACAGTGAAATGAATCCTGAGTGACAACTTTATCCAACAGGAAAAAGGAATTGCTTGAAGTGATAGCCTTCACCAACTTGATACAGGACACCCAAAAGTGCTCATGCTATATGGTAGCAGCTTACCAGATATAGTTGACTCTTTTAATTAAAAAGGAGTCAAATACGCTTTGTGCAAGTTCCACTTGCTAGCATGGGTAGTGATGTCAGATAACAGGCATGAGAAATCCCTGCCTCCTAGAGGCTCGGATGGAGCAATGCGAAACACAAAAAGAAAGATAAAGCGGATAATAGTGTAATCCCGTTTTATTAAAAAATATTAAAATATGAAAGCCAATTGCCCCCTTACTTGGTTAGTGCCTTGAGCCCGGCACTGAGGCTGGAGAGCATGGACTAGTAGGGCTAGTAACCCGTGTGGAGATGAGCCATCGTGCGTTCCACCTACGATAGAGGAAAAGCCAGCGGGACCGGAAGTGTCGTCAGAACGTAGTCTAGCGTCGCCTCGACAGCTGTTTCGTGTAAGCACGTCGTCAGGAAGCGTGCTAGGCTACGTGTGTCTGGCTGTCAAATACGGTTGTCAATCACAATTGGGGGAGGGGTTACCGGACATAGATCCAGCCTCAATGCCGTCTCTCCGCATATTATGAACACAGTATACATTTAATCTGAAAACTCCAAATAAGCTTACAATAGGTAAATAACACAGACAGGATACCGCCTCTGTGATAAATGATAAAAGGACATTATCTAAATGCCCTCACATCCCAATCCACCAATATTATAGTACTAGATGTAACGCACTAATTGCGCCACCCTAGTGGGTATATATGGTGCGACCTGGCCAAAGCTAGTAATACATAGTGGAATGAATGTAAAATTAGTACAGTAAACTGTCCATGGTGGATGTTTACATATGATAAAAATAATAAAAATAAATAAAAATAAAGACAATATGTTGAAAAATTGACAAATAAATGAGAGGTTTGAAAATTCTCTACACCTGTTTGACCTCCAAATCAGATGGTGAAAAATATGTTTTTCTTGTTCATACATCACGGGACACAGAGCAGCATAGTCATTACTATGTGGGTTATATAGAATTACCTTCAGGTGTTGGCACTGGCAACTTCCAAAACAGGAAGTACCCTCCCCTATATAAGCCCCTCCCATCCGGGAGTACCTCAGTTTTTTGCCAGTGTCTAAGGTGTTGGCCAAGGTTAACATGTATTCATCTGGGCTTGTGTACAGGTTCTCTGGGCCTTAGCAAGCTATTCCGGATCTGACCAAAAAAAGCTTCATAGCTAAACGGTCGGTACCCGGGCCTTGCAGAGAAGAGCAGGGTTTTGCCTGTAATGCCTCTCTTAGGAGGGCTGGACCCTGGGATCCAGAGCTCTGGTCATACCCAAAACCAAGAGGCTATCTGTGCAGGGTGCTATACAGGTCCAGGGGAGTGGAATCCTTGGGAACCCGGTCCCTGAAGGTCTAGTACAATGCCTGCCGTGAGAGGTGAAGTTTGGGCTTCTGTGGACCAAACAAAGTCCTGCGGCGGGGAAAAGGTAAGTGGGGGCCCCTCAGGAACTTGGTTCTATTGAGGGGACCCCCAAGCCTAATATGCCTTTCTGCCTGTTACCTAAAGGGTATTCCCGCTAATAGCTGTATATGCCTAAGAAATCCTAGAAATGTTTTTTCATAAGGGAAATTTTAAAAAAACTGTAAACCTGGAAATGTTTTTTCATAAAGGAGGTTTTAAAAAAAAAAAAAAAAAAAAGACAAAGGTGCGGTACCTGTGTTTGTCCACTAGAGGCCGCTGTGGAACGTCTTTTTTCTTGGGACTATTCCTTCCATGGTGAAAGTCCAGGCAGATGAGTGAGCTCTCTATCAGGGAAGCTGCATTCCTCTGTCATGCTGCCAAGTAGTTTCCTTCCATCCCTGAGTCCTGGTGAAACAGGGACCCTGGCTCCTCTCCCTACATGGCGCCAAGAGCGCACACGTGCACGCGCGCGCGCGCACACACATGCTTTCCTTTTATAAGGTTTAGCTTCAAAAAAGGGGGCGGAGCCTGGCGGATGACGCGCTCTGTGCGCCCAGCGCTTCTGCGCATGTGCGGGCGTCCCAGCAAGATAAAAGGACTCAGTCCACGCTGCTTGCTATGGACACAGAGCATGAAAAGGAGCTGGTAGCATGGTATAGGGGCTTACAGCGGGCGGTTGATACAGGCATCCCCAGAAAGACGCATTAGTAGACACCCACTGATGTACATAGCAGCAAATTGCATTAGACTATTTCAGTAAGGGGTGTATTGCGGCTGGAATACCTCAGCTTTGAACTAAGGAATATGCCGCCTAAAAAACTCCGAGATATACCTCTCAGGAAGTGTAGGGGGTCTCCATCGGGCTCTGAGGATCTGGAGCAGTCATCTGCACCCTCCTCCCCTGAGAAATCAGAGGTTAATACCCATAAGGAACCCCCGGGAGTGCCAGGTACTGCGGCTGTCCTCAGTCCACCTGCTCCTGCATATATAACAGAGGAGGTTTTTTCCTCAACTCTGGAGGGATTGGAGCAGAGATTGGCTGCATTGATCGCTTCTTCTCTACAGGAAAGAAAGCGCGCCAGATCTCCATCACCTCCATTAGAGTGCCTGTTGGCAGAGCAACAGTCCCAGGAAGGGACCGACCTACCTGAAGGGGATCAGGAGGAGGTTAGCTCTGTTTTTGAGGAATCGACAGTAGATGAACCATTTTCAGCATCACAGACTGAAAGATTGTGGGTCCAGACCCTAACTGACATGGTTCGATCTGCATTTAAAATGCCTCTTGTTGAACCATCAACTACTGCTGTCTCCTCATTGGGGTCGCTAAAAGCTCCCCAGGTTAATTGCTCCTTTCCAATACATCCATTATTGGAAGGACTTATATACCAGGACTGGGAACATCCTGATAAACTATTTGTTCCGCCTAAAAGGTTTCCGGTGATCTATCCCATGGAGGGAAAGTTCACCCAGAGATGGAATGTTCCTACGGTGGATGCAGCCATCTCTTCTGTGAACAAATCACTGACATGTCCAGTAGATAATGTTCAAATGTTCAAAGATCCAGTGGATAAAAAATTGGAATCTTTATTAAAATCTGCTTTTTCCACAGCAGGGGCTGTTACACAGCCAGCAGTGGCAGCTATTGGGGTCTGCCAAGCTTTAAAGGATCAAATGAAAATGGTCCTGAGGGATTTGCCAGACCAGCAGGCCCAGGCTCTGGCTGATCTGCCTAGAGCATTATGCTTTGCGGTTGACGCCATCAAGGATTCTATCCATCAGGCCTCCCGCCTCACGCTGTCTTTGGTACATATGCGTAGGCTTCTGTGGCTCAAAAACTGGTCTGCTGAAGCTCCCTGTAAGAAGCTCTTAGTTAGCTTCCCATTTCATGGGGAACGCCTTTTTGGCGAAGACCTGGATAAGTATATCCAGAAGATTTCCAGTGGTAAAAGTACTCTCTTACCGAGTAAAAAGAGGTCTAGGGGTCCATCTTTTAAGAGGACTACCTCTCCTATCCCTGCGACGTCTGCTACTAAGCAGTTCCGACGGCCTCCTCGGTCAAACTCAGGAGGTAAAAATCAGGGACAGCCACAGGGTAATAAAAAGCCCTGGATCCGAAGAGGTACTAAACCAGCCTCCAAGTCAAGCCTATGAAGGGCTGCCCCCACTCAAACGGGTGGGGGGAAGACTTCAGTTGTTCGCAGAGACCTGGCGGGAGACGATCAAAGACAGATGGGTGCTCTCCGCAGTAACTCTGGGATACAAGTTGGAGTTAAGAGTCTCCTCCGTCCCATTTTATGTGGTCAGGCATGCCAAGAGACCCTCTGAAAAGAGGGTCTCTCCTATTGGCGTTAGAACAACTATTGCTCCAAGGAGTAATTATGGAGGTTCCTATGGAAGAGTGGGGGTTGGGTTTCTACTCAAACCTTTTCACAGTCCCGAAGCCAAACGGGGACATAAGACCCATATTGGACCTAAAGAGTCTAAACAAATTTCTAAACGTCCGGTCTTTCCGGATGGAGTCGATCCGATCGGTCACCGCTGCCCTACAAGGGGAGGAATGGTTAGCCTCGATCGACATCAAAGATGCTTACTTGCATGTTCCCATCTTTCCAGGTCATCAAAAATTCCTACGCTTTGCAGTAGAAGGGCGCCATTTTCAGTTCAGAGCCTTACCATTCGGTCTGGCCACAGCACCACGAGTGTTCACAAAAATTCTGGCCCCACTGTTGGCCGATCTAAGAACACGGGGTGTAACGATAATGGCATACCTAGACGACCTGTTGTTGATGGACCACTCAGTTGCCAAGCTAGAAGTGGTAATTGTCGATACAATCAAGTATCTAGAATCTCACGGTTGGGTCATCAACCTGGACAAGTCAGCCCTACAGCCAGTGAAAAACCTGGTATATCTAGGGCTACGGCTGGATTCAGACCAGAGGAAGATTTTCTTACCTCTAGACAAGGTATCCTCTTTGAGGGCCTTGGTCCGTCTGCTTTGTGCAAGAAGACAGCCGTCCATACGCCTGTGCATGAGGCTGCTAGGAAAGATGGTAGCATCATTCGAAGCTGTGCCATACGCCCAATTCCACTCAAGGAATTTACAAAGGGCCATATTGTCAGCCTGGAACGGAAAAGTTCAGGCTCTAGACTTCCCGATGGCTTTGTCCCCTTCCGTTCGGAAGAGTCTCTGCTGGTGGTTGATCCCCCAGAATCTCCAGAAGGGAAAACCCTTCAGCCCGATATCTTGGAAGGTGGTCACTACAGATGCCAGCCTTATAGGCTGGGGGGCAGTACTGGAGCAATGGTCTCTCCAGGGCAGATGGTCAAATGTAGTAAAAACCCTGCCCATCAATCTCTTAGAGATACGAGCAGCCCGGTACGCTCTAGTAGCCTGGACATCCAGACTCCAAGGGACCCCTGTCAGAATTCAATCAGACAATGCCACAGCAGTGGCATATATCAATCATCAGGGAGGCACCAGGAGTCGTGCAGCCCAGAGGGAAGTAAGTCACATCCTGGAATGGGCAGAAAAGCATGTCCCATGTATATCAGCTGTCTTCATTCCAGGGGTGGAGAACTGGAAGGCGGACTTTCTGAGTCGCCAACAGTTATGCCCAGGGGAATGGTCCCTTCATCCCGAGGTCTTCCGAGCAATATGTCAGCGGTGGGGAACACCGGATGTAGATCTGCTAGCATCCAGATTCAACGCAAAGGTGGACAGATTTGTCTCCCGGACAAGGGATCCCCTCGCTTGCGGCTCGGATGCTCTGGTGTTCCCTTGGGATCAGTTCAGACTGATATATGCATTCCCTCCGCTACAATTGTTGCCTCGACTCCTTCGCAGAGTCAGGTTGGAGAAGAAGCCGGTGATCCTGGTGGCTCCAGCGTGGCCCCGAAGGGCCTGGTACGCGGAGATCATCAAAATGTCTGTGGGGAGTCCTTGGACCCTTCCACGTCGTCCGGACCTGCTTTCGCAAGGACCGATATACCACCCTTCCTTACTAACTCTAAGTTTAACGGCCTGGCTATTGAATCCCACATCCTAAAGAAGAGAGGTCTCTCTAACTCTGTGGTATCAACTATAATCAATGCCAGGAAGCCTGTATCCAGGCAGATCTACTATAGAGTTTGGAAGGCGTACATCACTTGGTGCGAGGCCAGAAAATGGCATCCACGTAAGTACGTTATAGGCAGAATTCTGGACTTCCTGCAGTGGGCTGTAGACAGGAAGTTTGCCTTAAGTACTATCAAGGGCCAGGTTTCGGCCTTGTCAATACTATTTCAAAGGCCCCTGGCTATGCATTCACTTGTCAAATCCTTTATGCAAGGTGTGACTCGTATTATTCCACCGATTAAGGCTCCCATATGCCCATGGGATCTAAATTTGGTTCTGTCGGTTCTGCAGAAGCAGCCATTTGAACCTTTGCGGCACATTTCCTTGGTTCTACTCACCAGGAAATTGATATTTTTAGTAGCCATATGCTCGGCTAGAAGAGTGTCGGAATTAGCCGCCATGTCCTGTAAAGAGCCATATCTGGTTATCCATAAGGACAGAGTAGTATTACGTCCTCACCCAGCCTTTCTTCCTAAGGTGGTATCGAGGTTTCACTTGAACCAGGATGTGGTTCTTCCTTCTTTTTTCCCCAAACCAAGCTCGGTAGAGGAAAAGTTATTGCATTCTTTGGATGTAGTAAGAGCAGTTAAAGCTTATCTAAAAGCCACTGCTCAGATTCGTAGAACGGATTCTTTGTTTGTTCTGCCGGAAGGCCCCAGAAAGGGTCAGGCAGCATCAAAATCTACTTTAGCCAAGTGGATTCGACAGGTCATAATACAAGCCTATGGCTTGAGAAGTAGACCGCCTCCGTTCAAAGTTAGGGCGCACTCCACGAGAGCAGTTGGAACTTCATGGGCAGTGCATCACCAGGCCTCCCTGGCGCAAATTTGTAAGGCCGCAACATGGTCTTCAGTACACACGTTTACTAGGTTCTACCAGGTGGACGTTAGAAGTCAGGAGGATGTCGCCTTTGGGCGCAGTGTGTTGCAGGCCGCAAAAGATCCTCATGCCTGATGGCGCCCAGCTTATGTATGGTGTATCCCCCCCCTCATGTGGCATTGCTTTGGGACGTCCCACATAGTAATGACTATGCTGCTCTGTGTCCCGTGATGTATGAACAAGAAAGTAGGATTTTTAAAACAGCTTACCTGTAAAATCCTTTTCTTGGAGTACATCACGGGACACAGAGCTCCCACCCCTCTTTTGGGGACACGTATTGCTTTGCTACAAAACTGAGGTACTCCCGGATGGGAGGGGCTTATATAGGGGAGGGTACTTCCTGTTTTGGAAGTTGCCAGTGCCAGCACCTGAAGGTAATTCTATATAACCCACATAGTAATGACTATGCTGCTCTGTGTCCCGTGATGTACTCCAAGAAAAGGATTTTACAGGTAAGCTGTTTTAAAAATCCTACTATTCATTGGTGAGGAAGCAATTTAAATCTAAATCGATATTGAGGCCCTGTGGCTGCATTGTGGATAATCTATACAGCCACTGGGTCTCATTCTGGGATATGGCCTTGGTGAGGTCTGTCCCCCTCCAGTTGTGTGTGGCCCTATCTATGCCACATCCCCTATGGTCAAATGGGCGATGTGGAGACTTCGTCTTTTTCAGTCAGGTTTCCTCCAGCAGTGGAGGTCGGATGATCTCAATCAGTTGATCCGGATAACACAGTCATGTGTGACCTATTGAGACCGTTTTGATGGTCCAATAATCTGAGATCGAGGCCACCCAGACGTGCCGGAAGAGACGTAGGCGAGCCCCTACCCGACCCGCTTGGGCGGGCCCAATCTCAAAAGTACTTGGTTGGCTCGCGCCCACCGGGCGTCTGTTTCTTGCTATACTTTTTGAAAGATGTCTGCCTATTCCAGTTCCAGCTTCTCCTAAAATCCCGTCCGGGTCTATACGAGCGTGCCTCTCTCGAACGCTCTGTACTGTGTCTCCGCTGAGGTCTTCTTTGGTTAAACGGACGCCTGTCCTGAGGGAGGAACCCCGACTTCCCGCTTGTAGCCTTGGAAATGGCGTTATCTAGTTTGTTTCCAAACAAGGAAGTTCCTTCAAAAGGAATTTTGCACCATGCCTGCTTTGAGGCTGGATCAGCAAGCCAGGGGCGCAACCATAGTGCTCGTTTGGCCGTGACCAAAGATAGCATGGATCTAGCTATCAAGCGGATAAGATCAATTGATGCTTCTCCCAAAAAGGCCAGTTTAAGTCCTTGCACTGCTGAACTTTGTGCTAGTTCCTCCGAGACACCTTTCAGAACGGAGTCTACATTTTCCACCCAGGCCTCCATTGCTTTGGAGGTGACTGCAAGGGCTAAAGCTGGTTTGCAGGCCGTTCTGGTCAGGCTATATATTCTTTTGAGGTCTTGGTCAATCTTTCGATCCAGACCATCTTTAAAACATACAGTGTCATCTAGCGGGAGGGTGACATGCTTCGCTAGGCGCATTACTGCTGCATCTACGAGGGGAGCATTTTCCAAATGCTTAAAGTCCTCAGATTTAAAGGGATACAGTCTAGAGGTTTTGCTTAGCATAGAAACCTTCTTATCCCCCTTGCTCCATTCTTCCTCAAACAATCCTTTCAGCTCAGAGGGGAATTGGAGCGTTCTTTCCCCAGCTGCTTAAACAGTTTCCTTTGTTTTTCTGGGGGGGGGGGGCAGTGGTATCCTCCAACTTTAAAGTTTCCTTCACTGCCTTGATCAGTGGAGAGACTAAAGCGTAGTCGTATCCCACCGTAGAATCATCTCCCTCCATCTCGTCTTGCGAGGAATCATGGGAGGAATCATGGGGCTGGAATTGGCCTGGATCCTCGTGTGGGGGGCAACTATTTCCTTCATAGATTGCTGTACCACACTTTTCACAAGAGACTCAAGATTTCGTTTTTCGGTCTCTTTCTCACCGACCGCTCGGGCATAACATGGGTCGCATAGTGATTTGCCCTCCGGGATTCTGGTCTTACATCCCAAGCAGGCTCTGTGGTCAGAGCGACTATCGCGGTGGTGGTGGCGCTGACTAGAGGAGGAATGGGAACGTCTACTATGTCTAGAGGGGGAATGTGAACGTCCCCTATGATGATGGGTCCTAGACGTAATGCCGCGTCTGGACCTGGAGGATGAATGATGATGCTGATGCGGCCTGGCAAGGTCCCTGTCTTGTGACTGATGAACTGATATAGCCGGGCTGTAAGAGATAATACAGATAGAGGGAGGGGGAGGAAGGATGTAACCGTTAGCAACCACCAGCAAAGGCACAAAAGACACCAACCCCCTACCCACTCCACACATACCTTGTGCGGGAGGGCTGGCCACACGGCGGTGAAGATGAGTCCATGACGAGGGAGACACAGAAATCCGAAACTACACTACCTAGACTAAGGATAAGCAAATCAATGCAAGACCAGCACAAAAAAAATAGTTTTTTTTTTTTTTAAACTGTCCCTTTAAGAGACACTACAGATTACTAAGCATTACATTGCAAATGAGGTGCTTACCCTGTCCTGGTAGTCCCGAGGCTCCGGGATGTTGCCGTTATATGCCCACAGGTTATCCCACCTGTATAGGGCTCTTCGGCGGTTTAAATAACCCGCCGGAATGACGTCACGGCCGGTCCCGCTGCGCGCATGCGCCAAGGGACCAGCCTTACTGCGCCTGTGCGGCCTCTGAACCCTCCGCCGCACTGCGCATGCGCAAACACCAAGCCTCTGTTTCACCGTGGCTCTGCGCATGCGCAGATGTACAGCGGCAGGAATCAGGAAGGGAATGGCGTCCTGGAACGCAGAAGCGTTCCACACAGATACTAATACAAGCGGCGCTATATGGACAGAGAAAACAGAGAAAGATATACAACACACAAAAACCATCTGCCATGGAAAGTTATAGAAAAAAGTCTTCAGACCTTGCCAGCCGAGATCCACCGTCCGTCATGGTACGCTGGGGCCACATCCCTCCACCGTAGGGGTATCCATCAGCCCAAAACCACTCGCCCGCTCATAGCTGGGCCCTGGGTGCACCGCACAACTGGTACCTGATCCGACAGACATCCTGGACTGCACCTGAATTGCATGATGAAGGGTCCATGTGAGGAGGACAAAAAAGGAACACCTGTCTGTAAAAAATAAAAAATGTAATTGAAATGCAAATATATTAATGTCACACAACCAATTCTGGTAATTGCTTACATACAGGCACATTCTGTCTTCAACATACAATGTCCTCCCACAGGTCCATTAAAGTTTTTTAATTTTTTAAAAGGCACGCTAGCCATAATAATGCTGTGACAGATGCAACCAGGACAGGGGCTTTTGGTGGAGACTATGGGCTAGCCTTTTACCCACCGATAACGGTCCATGGTCAGAAGGACCAGGTCCTGAAATGCGTTGCATCTGCTCTTCATACTTGTTGTTTTTTTTTTGTTTAGTTTTTTACACTAAACCATTACGTATTTAGTACTGCATATACAGTGTATGGGTGTATTTAAAAAATAAATAAAAAATAGGGAACAATTTCCCCCTTCAAAATAATCGCTTGTTGCTTTGCAGCCTGAAATTAAGGTAGATAATTTTTAATTTTTGCTTCATCCAGCTATATTTACTAGTGCAACTTATAACATCCAAATGAAAGATAACACCAACATGTCAGGGAAAAGAGCGAAAAAAAAAAACAGTCACTGAGTTGGAAAAAGAATTAAATAAAAATAAAAAATTGGTTCAAACACATACAAAAGACAGCGGAAATGGAGGAGCTGATACATCAAGCACGAGACACGCCCTCTAAGTTCTACCAATCCTGGTCTTGCTGGATTCACTTTACCACGACCGATGAATTTAAACAATCCGTAACATGAATGATCAGCAGGAGCTGTGGTAGAGAATCGAGTACTTTGAGAATCCTACCCCCTAATTTCTCCCCCCTTTCTAATCTTTCACTCCCTCCCCCACCAAAAATAGCGCCTCCTATTCAACCTCCATGTGAGACACCGACTTAGGATACCCTCCCCTGAACCCCCTAACACCCACTGCCATTACCGCCCCCTCTTCTCCCGTTTTACCTCCACTTATTTTTACTACAATACTCTTAAATGTAGGGTCCTCACACCGCTACTCACCTATCAGACCCATCACCCCAATACACTCGCTGACCCCTTACAACAGTTAGCTGTTTGGATATCCACATGATGTTTCCTCATATTTAATGCATCTACTGTCTTACAATTCAAGCTGTGCTCTGTTCTCCTGGAATTGTATACCCCTGGGATTAATGATGCTGTTTTGTTCTGTTCTATCTGTATACTTTACATAGCGGCTGCGTCCGCGATTTCACAATTATATGTCATGTTCTGTTATGTTATACTGCTTTTTATTAAAAAAACTTTGAAACTGAAAAAATAAAATAAAATAAAATTTAATTTTAGGCTCATCTGACTATCTGAAACCGCACCTAGAAGGTTCTGAGAGACCACATGGAAAAAGGCGTTATGGTCAGATGAGATTAAAATGAAGTATTTGGCCTCAACGCCAAACAGTATGTCTGACGGAAATCCAATACAGCTCACCATCGAAACACCATTCCTACAGTTAAGCATAGAGGTGGTAATATCCTGTTATGGGGTGTATCTCTGCAGCAGGGACTGGAGCACTTATCAGGATAGAAGAAAAATGGATGGGGCAAAATATCAAATTTTTTAGGAAAATTTGCTGCCCTCTGCCAGAAAGTTGTCAATGGGAAGGTTTACCTTCCAACATGACAATGACCCAAAAGCACACAGCAAAAATGACAAAAAGATGAATGTTCCTGCATGGCTTAGACTTAAACCCTGTTGAAAATCTGTGGAATGACTTGAAGACTGCAGTCATCATCAAATTTAACTGAACTTGAGCCAATAGGGCTGAAACAACTAATCGGCATAATCGATTATGAAAATAGTTGAAAACTATTTTCATAATCAATTAGTTAAGTAAAATAAATACAGAATGCATAGTTTACATATCAGGAAATACAGTGTAGCAGAATGCACCAATTATACTTGTCTTTACATACAGCTCAGTGCACCGTCCATACATGTCAAAGTGCCTGTGAATGTTTGAGGAGCAATGCCTCGTGGGTCATATAGTCCTGAGCAGGAGAAGGAAGCAAGTGATGCTATGGCCGGGTTCACATATATGCAAATTGGATGTCGGTTTTTTTCCGCATCCAATTCGTATGACAGGCGAGTGTGACCGGCTCTCAATAGAGCCAGTTCACACATGTCTGGGGCGGCTGCAGTCTGCATTCAAAAAGGGTCCTGTGCAACTTTGGGTCCGATTTCAGGCAAAAATTCCAACCCGATTCGCACCTGAACCAGTAACCAGAAACACACCGGACGCCAGGCACGAAAACACAAAACACGCAGCAACACATATGTGAATACAGCCTTAATGCAGAAGCTTTTTTTTTTACCTTGCTATAGGGGCACTCTATACTATACTCTGCAGCTTGCTATAGGACAGTGATGGCAAACCTTGGCACCCCAGATGTTTTGGAACTACATTTCCCATGATGCTCATGCAATCTGCAGTGTTGTTAAGCATCAAGAGAAATTATATATATATATATATATATATATATATATATATATATATACAGTATATAAAGAATGGGATATTACTAAAGGGCAAAGAATGGGGACTATGGGGTTACCAGGGCAACCGTGGGCAGGCGTGGCTACAGAGCGGGCTTGGTGTGTAAGCTCTGTAGCCACGCCTGCCCACGGTTGCCCTGGTAACATTCCTCCGCTTTCCGTCCTTACCACTTGCGTCCCTCTGGTTGCACGCACTGGCCGCGTCATGTGACGTCCACCGCTAAGCAGTATGGTCATTGTAGGCTATTGGCGCTGTGCACGTGCGCGCTGGCTACCTCACGTCCGCCGCCGTCCAGCAACGCAAGACGCTGGGCGACTGGGGGACTATTTAAACCTCCACAGACAGCACAATCAGCTGTCTGCTGGTGCGGGGCGCTGCTGCTGTGCTGTTTAGTGATTTTAGGTATCTAATAATTTCATTTTTTGGCTTTTCTTCTTGGAGTGAAAGTATTTGACTTACTTTTGCTCACTGTTTGGTTGGTCTGATGCAACTCTTTTTTCTGTAGGGCATTTTAGGTTTTTCCAACATTGCCTTCCACTACCATTTCCAATTTCATCATCACCAATAAGCAACTTTGTTATCGGAAGCGTGCATTGATTGGGCCATTGCTCCTTGCCTCTAATATCATACCCAGGGGGGTTTCATTTGCCTTTGCACAAGTTCATACTAGCGTGCATCTTCTGATTTTCTACCTAGCTTCTTTACTACAGGTAAGCCTTCCTCTTTTCATTTTTATTTTCCTAAATCTATGGATATACATATTTGGATGATAATTGAGCATTTCGATTATCTTTCTGCTTTTAGATTTTTTGATACCTCATTGGAGAGTGGACTTCGTCCAGATACACCCTTCAGCGCCCCGTTTTTGTTTTACATTTTCTATACAGTTTATAGGTATGTACTTGAGACTATGTTAGTCCACACTTTAGGTTGTCTAATTGATTGTGGCGATTATTTCTGCCACATTAGTCATTCCTATATATTCTAGGATTAATGTTAATGTTTTCTTTCTAATAGTCCCCTGCAGCCACATTGTCTGGCTTCCTGTTTGGCCCTTGGCAGCTATTTGGTTGCGCTATCCTTGAGAGTTGGTGGGTATGATGGACATGCACATTAGTACTCCTTCCGTTGCCCTTCAGGTATTGTTGTTTTTGTCATAGGGCGCCAAATGTTGCCTTCCCGTTTATAACATGCCTGTTTGTATAATTGTTTACTTGTGTAAGATATATTCTATTTTTTAGACTTTCCTCTAAAGCTACACTGTACAATCAACTACCCCTGATGAAGCCAATGATTTGGTGAAACATGTTGGGTTGAACCATCATTACTGTACACTAATAGCTACAAATGTATTTGCCTTTTTATTGCTATTTACTTTTTGTATAAATAAAATATATTTTCTACTATAATTGTTGTATATACTCACTGTAGCACTACCCCCGTAGGAGCTGCTGTTTGTTTGATTTGGGTCTACGTCCTGCCTATCAACCCATGGAAGTGGCTCAAACCTTCCCTTAGCACAACTGATATGAATAAGGAGTGTGAGACCTATTGAGTATTAGGAGACACAATCCTGCATACATCACACAATAACCTGTAAATGTTATTACCTTTGCTGGTCACTAGTCCTTCTAAGTGACAGAGATACTCCACACAAGTTATATGCTTAATCAAAGGTACCTTTACTCAGTATAAAAGGGAAGGGTAAAGAATCACATTAATACACACAGTTGACTCTGCATGCACATTGCAGAGTCAATAAACCAATAAGGATAGGTATCACTGAGATTAGGTAATAGCAGGAAATAACATCAGCTATATATATGTACATGTATCTATATGTGTCTCTGCACGGCTAACTGGTTGCTCGCGAGCTCCCCCTTTGTTGCAATACCTTGCACGTGTTCATTCCCTATAATAGGTAAGCAAGGCCTATCTGCGTCCCACTCAAAGTTCCTTTCTCCAATGAAGTCTTCGCTAGCCACCGTCGGTGCACAAGTTAAATTGTAATCCACAGGGTTTCAACAAGATGCTGTAATTATCCGCAATATACCTGAGTACTCGTGTGCCTGCCACCCACTAATGACGGATGCACCAATCTCTGATCACATAGTCTCCAGTGAGATACACTAGGCCGCAAGCTGTGGCGTGATAGGTGAAGTGTGGCTGGCACTAACTAAATCACTTTCCTCTAAGGTAGTAGTCAATTCTGGGCAGGTGCCCTTCTCACCAAACAGGCCCGACTTTCAGATAGTCTCCTCTGGCTTGTCCCGGTCACTCGATCTCCACGCTTCTGCTTCAGCTGGACTCCGTCACTAACAGCATATGGTGATGGACAACTCCGGTCTCTGCTGGGCAATCACAGGACGCTGTGGACGATCCTCTGCTGGAAATCACTCAGGCACTCCCGTAATTTAGGCCCAGGCTTCTGGCCTAATCCTTAGGAAGCAGGCCTCCGTGCCAACTTCCTGCTTGATTGAGAGCTGGATCCAGAGAGAGAGACGCTGGCCCCTCCCCTGGTTTAAGTAGTCTGCCCAGAATGCTTTGCGGTGTTGCAATGCACCCTGGGTAATGTAGTCTGTCTTTTACTAAAAGCAACAAAGTCTTTTCTCCTAGCTGATATCTGTCCCAAAGTGCATTAGTTGCATTGTAACACTTATACCACCGGAGGGAGCCGGATTCCTTCTTACATATGGACATCCTGCTACACACTCCCCCCACTTAAAGTCTTTGGTCCCCAAAGAGGACAACAGTATGTAACCTAACACATACTTTGGCAATACCTGCAGGGAAATTTGTTAGTTTATGCATGACAATAAACAACTTGCCTTTTCATAAGCAGGATTTAAACTTAAACAGCTCATATCATAACACAGAGCTGACAGAGGAACCTACCACCAATTATCACAAGGAGGGAGGTTGTCCTGTATACGGACCACCGACACTTGGGTGTCTGTTTCAGATGTGCTAGGGAGTGAGCTGGGGTTGTCTTCCACTGAATCTGAATCTGGAGTGGAAGAGCTAGACTGATCAATGGTTCTCTTAGAAGTGATGATGGCCTCCTCAGAGCATTCACCCAATTGGTCGTACGTCAGTCTTTTTGGGGGGTGAATTACTCTTCTTTCCCTCTGCTCTTTAGGTATCATATTCTCAAGGACATTGGGGCTGGCTGTTTCTAGAAGCTCTTCAGGGGCTTCCTCATCTAGTTCAGGCATGTTGGGCTCCAGAACTTCAGGAGCGTCCCGCTCTCCTTCAGATAGAGACAACGACCCTTCTTCTGGGTCTTCCATTGACAAAGAGTCTGAGTCATCAGCTACCTCCTCAATGAGAATGTTTGAAGGCACGAATTCAGGAGCTTCTGCCCGAAGAGTTCCATTGTCAACTGTTTTGGGTGAGGTTTGGGAGGTGGTCATGGGTTCTGGCAATTGGGATGACCACAACCAGTCAGATTCTGCTTCTTCATCCTCTTGACCTTCATTGTCAGAGTCTCCATCTCTCACATCTGGAAGCACTGTTTGAGATCGGGTGATGGGTCTGGAACCTTGAGAAGTTGAAGGGGTTTCTTGTGAGTCAGATGCAGGAGGCATGCGAACTGCCTCGGAGAGGGGCAACAAGTGATTCCTGTGCCAGGTCTTTAACGGTCCCACGCTTCCTTCTGGCCTAATTTGGTACACAGGAAGGTTTTCCAGCTTCTTGCAGAGAACATAAGGTTGGGATTTCCAACGGTCAGCCAACTTATATTTTCCCGGAATTCCCAAGTTCCTCAACAGCACTCTATCTCCTGGCTGTAAATCTTGAATTCTGACTCTTAGGTCAAAGTTTCTTTTATTTCTCAGCCCCCGTTGGTCAGATGCTGCTTGGGCCTTTTCAAAAGCTGTCTTCAGACTCTTTCTCAATCGGTCTACATACCCCTTGTGGGATGCTGCTGAGGTATGATCCAGCGATATGCCAAAGGCCAAGTCCACTGGCAACCGAGCCTCCCGCCCGAACATCAAACGGTATGGGGAATACCCGGTGACATCACTGGCAGTGCTATTGTAGGCATGCACTATGGCAGCTACATGCTTGCTCCAATGCTGCTTTTTCTCTGAACTCAGAGTCCCCAACATATCCAAGAGAGTCCGGTTAAACCGTTCAGGCTGAGCATCTCCTTGTGGGTGATAAGGGGTTGTCCTGGTCTTCTGGATGCCTAACAGGTCTAATAACTTCTTTATTAATTTGCTTTCAAAGTCTCTGCCCTGATCTGAATGAAGGCGTTGGGGTAGACCATAGTGCACAAAGAATTTTTCTACCAGTACTTTGGCTACTGTTGAGGCCTTCTGGTCTTTTGTTGGGAATGCTTGAGCATATCTGGTAAAGTGATCTGTTATCACCAAGACATTCCCTTAACCACTCAGATCAGGCTCCAGGCAAAGGAAGTCAATGCACACCAGTTCCATAGGTCCCTGACTTTGCAGATGGCCCATTGGGGCTGCTTGGCGTGGCAAGGTCTTCCTTTGAATGCATCGGACACAGGAATGGCAATATCCTTCCACTTCAGCCCGCATGCAGGGCCAATAGAACTTATCCCGTACAAGGTGAAAAGTCCGTTCGGACCCTAGGTGACCATGGTTGTCATGGAGGGCAGCTAGGACCGCTTCTCGATATTTGGCTGGTAGAAACAGCTGCCACTTCTCTTCTGAGTCGTCAGAGGGGCCCCTTCGGTAGACCACCCCTTGACGTATGTGTAGCCGATCCCACTCCCTGCGCAACAATCGGGCTTCTCTTGGGGAGTCTGTTTCAAGCATCTCGGGACGCTGGCTTTCCAGGGCCTTTATCAGGAGTTTCCCTAAAGAGTCTTCTTCTTGCTCCTTTCTCAAATCCCTTTTTGTCAGCTTGGGCAAGCCCTCCCCTTCGACTTGGGTCACACTGCAATAGCACTTCGGTACTCCAACAGCTGAGACCCTAATTTCTTCGGCTCTTGACCCACCTCTGGCTTGAAGTTCTGTCCCCTGATATAGGGCTCGCACTCCCTCTGGGTCTAGTTGGGCCCATTCTTCGGTAGGGTCGGTGGGGGCATGAGACCTCCTGGACAGGGCATCTGCATCCCTATTTCCCACTCCGGATGGGTACTTCAAGCTGAAGGTGAAGCTTGAAAGGGCAGCCAACCACCGGTGTCCCGTTGCATCCAACTTGGCAGTGGTCAGAAGGTAGGTGAGCGGGTTATTATCTGTCTTCACCACAAACTCCGCCCCATATAGGTAGTCTCTCAGTTTGTCTACCACTGCCCATTTCAAGGCCAGGAATTCAAGCTTGTGGGTGGGGTAATTCTTCTCAGCAGGTATCAGACTCCTGCTCACATATGCGACGGGTCTTAGGTAATTATCATGTTCCTGGTACAGCACCCCACCCAGCCCATCTCGGCTGGTATCTACATGCAGTTCATAAGGCTTCTTTGGATCAGCATAGGCCAGGACTGGTGCAGTGGTAAGATTCTTCTTTAACATCTGGAAGGCTTCCTCGCACTCCCCTGTCCACTGGTCTTGAATCGACTCTTTGGGCCTTCGGGGTCCCATGGTGAGTTTCACTGGTTTGACCAGCTCTGGAACATCATCTTCCCCTTCGTTTCTGAGTAACTCGTTCAGGGGTCTGGCAATCTTGGCGAATCCTTCTACAAATCTTCTGTAGTAAGAACAGAACCCCAGGAATGACCGAAGCTCAGTCACGTTGGTAGGTCTCGGCCAAGAGGTGACGGCATCCAGCTTCTCTGGGTCCGTGGCCACCCCTTCTGTAGAAACGATATGGCCCAGGTAATGGACTGAGGACTGGTAAAATTGACACTTCTCTAGGGAGAGTTTCAGGCCCTCTTCACTGAGCCTCTTCAGGACCTTCTCCAGTCTCTCTTCATGCTCTTCTAGGGTTCTCCCGAACACGATGACGTCGTCCAAATATACCAGTACCTCTATTAGATTCATGTCCCCGACGGTTCTCTCCATTAGCCTTTGGAAAGTGGCGGGGGCTCCTGATAACCCTTGAGGCATACGGTTGAACTCAAAGAACCCCACAGGGGTGATGAAGGCTGTCTTCTCCCGATCCTCAGGGTGCATGGGGATTTGGTAATATCCACTTTTTAGATCCATTACACTGAACCACTTGGCCCCTGACAGACTCTGCAGGGCGTCTTCAATTCGGGGAGTGGTGTATTGATCTGGGATGGTCCTTCTGTTTAGTGTTCTGTAGTCGATACACAGTCTCAGCGACCCGTTCTTCTTTCGGACTACCACTATTGGAGAAGCGTAAGGGCTCATGGATTCTCGAATAATCCCCGTCCTCTTCAGCTCAGCCAACTGTTCCCGCAAGTCTTCTAAGTCACCCAGTGGGACCCGTCGAACTCTCTCTCTAAAGGGCTTATCTTCTTGTAAGCGTATCTTGTGAGTGGCACTCCTTGCGCACCCCACATCAAACTCATCTTTAGAGAAGATCTTTTCCCACCTTGCAAGTTGAGCTTTGGCCCTTTTTCTCCATTCTGGTGGGAGGGCCGTGTCTTCAGAACAGAGCTTCTCTATGGTGACTTCACCCCTTTCTTCTTTCTTCAATTCACACGGGGCAATGGGGGTGGCTGGATTCACCTGGCCCAACAGCATTCTGGCCGGCACCTTCACTGGTGTATTAGCAGTGTTCCTTATACTCACTGAAACCCTCCCATGGCTTTTCTGTAGGGCCTTCAATAGGATCACTTCGGGGATTACTTCAATCCCTTTCTGTCTTTCCTGTGGGCCTGGTTCGAAGACAATGAAGGGGCCTGGCTGTTTCCATGTGAGCTTGACAGAAGCCCTCAGGCAAGTCACCTCTCCCGGTTGTAATACCTTCTCCGTCTTGTCTAGCTTCCAAATCTTGCCAACTCCCTCAGCCGGGGCCTTCTGCTCCAGTACCAGGCGCTGGTAGGCTTGCCTTAACATGGGGTGGACTCTTGTGGTCGGGGCTTCTTCCTGTTGGGCCAACGGTGTCAGCAGTCGCCTGACTAGATCAGTGTTGGTCCCTATGATGAGTGAGCTCTTGCTGGCCCCTGGTGGGCGAGGGCACACTACTGCCAGAGTATCGAAGGTCTCTGTCTCCCCAGCCACTGAGGGATCAAAAGTCAACTTGATTGGCAGGTAACCGTCATAGGGAAAGCTCTGAGTTCCAATACCCCATATTTCCAGTTCCTCTAATTTCTGTAGGGGCAGATGTTTAAGATGTTTATCATAGAAATCCCTATACAGAAGAGTCACTTGAGCCCCAGTGTCAAGAAGAGCCTTGGTGTAGATCCCTTCTACTTGTATGGAGACTACTGGAGAAGGCCCCACTAACTTGGCAGGGAACTCCTTCAACACAGACTTCTTGCTGGGTTCAGTTACCTGTACCCTCACTTCTTTTTTTCTTGAGTTTCCGGTGGGTCTCAGTCCCTTCTGGGTCTGGTGTGCACTGGCCTTCTGTTCAACAGCAGCCTGAGTTGTGGGACGGGGCCTAATTGGCAGAGGTTTAGGTCCCTGACTCTGATGTTTTGGATCATTGGACTTCTTGAAGGAGTTCGTGGAAACTGGTGGGCGCCCGGCTGACTCCTTCACCGGGGCCCTCTGAAGTTTTCCGCCGGCTTGCGATATCTGGATGCAACTTCATCTGGGCTGGGACACACTGCTCTAACATGCCCGATTCCCCCACAATTGAAGCATGTTATCAATCTCTTAGGCTTCTGTACTAGTTCCATATTGGAGCTAGGAGGTTTTTTTGGTTCCTCTGACGTGTTCTTGTTGTGTGGCACAGAGGCCTGGCTAGTCAGCATGGACACCATTTCTACTAGTTGTGACACCTGGGTCTTTAGGAGTTCAACTTCTGAATCACCTTCTTCTGCACTTAACATTCTGACTCGGGCAGTTGGTTCGGTGTGTTGACTCCTCCTTTTGTCTTCCAACATGGCCTCCTCCTCCCTGACTATCCGGATCAAGTCGGGATATTCCAGGCTGCTCCCGTCCCGCCGGGTGCGTAGCAATAATGCGATGGGGTCCAAGGGTTGAGCTCCCCTCAACACCTGCTGGGCACGGGCCTCATCCACTTTTCTTGGATCGATCCCTTTTCTTCAGTAGGATCCGATGCAGGATCTTATCCAGGCGTCCTATGAATTCTGACAGCTTCTCTCCCTCTTTTTGGTAGCAATGCCCCAGCTGGTAAGTGAGTTCAGTGACGTTTTCCGTCCCGCCGAACACATTCTGCAGAATATCCAGATAATCATGTGCATTGCAGTCCTTCTTGCTTAACTTGAGGTTACGTATGGCCTCCAGAGCAGGCCCCTTTAAGCTTTCCACAATCCGTTGTTTTTTTTGTTGTTCTGGCACCTCCCATTCTTCTAGGGCCTGAGTGCGCCATCTAGCCACTCTTTAAATCCATCTTCCACTGAAGGTACAGGTTTCTTCCCAGAAAAGGTCCTGAGTTTCCTGTATCCTGACATCAGGTAGTCTGGAGGGTCCTTTTTACACTTGGTCACAATCTCCCCCAGGACAGCGCACAATTCTGAGCTAAGGGTGGTCAATGGTGGTGAACCGGGACCCTTTTGTTGGGCGCTCCCTCCTGTGCTGGGGCCTCCTGAAGTAGTGGATGTGGGGCCATCTTTATTCTCTTCTGGGTGTATCAGGAGGAGTTCTACTTGGTTTGTAGTTTTTTTTTTTTATTACAAACGTTTTTTATTTATAGAAAATGCAAGAAAATAGTACATACACATAAAAATCTGCGTATCACATAGTACCAGTTAGACTGCAAACATAAATGTCAACGCAGTGACAAGAAAAGAAATAGAGAGAAATCAACAAACAACAAAAAAAAAAAAAAAAATATATCTATATAAGAAAAATAAAAAAGGTGACGTTGAAGCATCTGAGAGAAGCCGAAGCCGGTTTGTAGAGGATCTACAGGAGACATAGTTGTCTACGTGCGGTGAGGCAAACCAGTGAGGGGGATTATCCGCCTCCCACAGACTAAAGCTGTTGGGGAGTTTGCGTCCATAGCTAAGATTGTGGCAATAAAATATGTCTTTGGGAGGTCCAGGGATCCCACCTACGGTCAAATAGGGGCATCCTATCATTTAGTGTGTAGAGAATCCTTTCCATTATCATAATAGAGTCCATCCTATGGAGGACGGAGGAGATAGGGACAGTAGGGGACTTCCAATGTAGGGCAATGGCCCATAGAGCGGCCAAGCAAATTGTGTGGATAAGGCCTTCCTCAGAGTGAAGCATACCCGGGATAGATGCTCCCAGGAGGCACATAGAGGCCGTAAGATGTATTGGAGCACCTGATAGAGCCGTTGCTATGGCCGTCCGCCCGTCTCCTACTGTGCCCATTCAAGTGGAAGGAGTCTATACTAAAGCTCTTCTGGACACCGGAGCACAGGTGACTTTACTATACCGGGACTTCTATGATAGGCACTTGAGTCATCTGCCTATCCAGAAGATAGAAGAGCTGGAGATATGGGGACTTGGAACCCAGAGTTTCCCTTACGATGGGTACCTGCCCATAAAGATGACTTTCGACCCATCCGTGGCTGGGAAGGCTGAAGTGTTTGACACCCTGGCAGTTGTGTGTCCGCGGCCGCCTGGAGCCAGCAAGATTTCCCTGATCATTGGGACAAACACGGATCTAGTCAGGAGACTCCTGACCCCTCTAGTGAAAGAGAGAAACCATTCAGCCACCAAAATCCATCCCATGCTAAAGACGGCCTACCAACGACTGGTCTTAGAGCAGAAGACCCCGGGAGAGGGGATAGGGAAGGTGTGGAGACTTGGCAGAGAAGGAGTAGTGCTACAGCCCGGAGAAGTAACCTGTCTTAGGGCCACTGTGAAGCTTACGTGGGAACAACCTGGCCCCTTTGTCATGCTGGAATCCGACCCAAGGGAAGAGTCCTCAGGCCTGGAAGTGATACCAGAAGTGATTCCGTTCAAGGCCCTGAAGAAGGCCCATGGCAGAGTTCCGGTGAGTGTTAGGAACACTACGGGAGGGCCCATGGAGATTCCTGCCAGAGTGTTGCTGGGCCAGGTGAGCCCTGATGCCCCGGTCACTTGGTCCGAAGTAAAGGGGACGGGTGACGGAGGAGATGTTTGGGAGAAGCTGTCCGTGGAAAACCCAAACCTACCCAGGGCTTGGAAAGAAAGAGCCAAGGCCCAGCTGACCAGATGGGAGAAGATCTTTTCCGAAGATGAATTCGATGTGGGGTGTGCAAGAAGTGCCACCCATCGGATCCGCCTCCAAGAAGATAAGCCCTTCCGAGAGAGGGTCAGGCGGGTCCCCCTGGCAGATCTGGAGGATCTGAGGGAACAACTTGTAGAACTAAAGAAGACTGGTGTGATCCTGGGAGTCTAGAAGCCCCTATGCCTCCCCAATCGTGGTGGTCAGAAAGAAGAATGGATCGTTGAGGCTTTGTATCGATTACAGGACTCTCAACAGGAGAACCATCCCTGACCAATACACCACGCCAAGGATAGAAGATGCCTTACAAAGTTTGTCTGGAGCCAAATGGTTCAGTGTGATGGACCTCAAGAGTGGGTACTATCAAATCCCTATGCACCCAGAAGACAGGGAGAAGACAGCCTTCATAACCCCGGTGGGATTCTTCGAATTCAATAGGATGCCTCAGGGTCTGTCTGGAGCTCCTGCTACCTTTCAACGCCTTATGGAGAAGACTGTTGGAGACATGAATCTTATAGAAGTCCTTGTGTACTTGGACGATGTCATTGTCTTCGGGAGAACCTTGGAAGAACATGAAGCCAGGCTGGAGAAAGTATTGAGAAGACTCAGCGAAGAGGGACTTAAGCTTTCCCCCGAGAAGTGTCGGTTCTACCAGTCTTCTGTGAACTATCTGGGGCACATAGTGTCTGAAGAAGGGGTGGCCACAGATCCTGAGAAGTTGGAAGCAGTCACCTCCTGGCCATGACCCACCACAGTAACAGAGCTCAGATCCTTCCTGGGGTTCTGCTCCTATTATAGGAGGTTTGTGGAGGGGTTTGCTCGGATTGCCCGCCCGTTGAATGAATTGCTAAAGGCAGAAGGGGAAGAGGATGACTCAGGGCCCAGGAGGCCTGGTGAGTCAGTTCAAGATCAGTGGAACCCAAGGTGTGAAGAGGCCTTCCAGGCCCTGAAGAGGAGCTTAACCACTGCCCCAGTCCTGGCCTACGCCGACCCTACCAGACCTTATGAATTACATGTGGATGCCAGCCATGAGGGTCTAGGCGGTGTGCTCTACCAAGAACATGAAGGACAACTGCGACCAGTGGCCTATGTAAGCAGGAGCCTGACCCCCTCAGAAAAGAATTACCCCACTCATAAGCTGGAATTCCTGGCCCTCAAATGGGCGGTAGTAGACAAGCTAAAAGACTACCTGTATGGGGCAGAGTTTACTGTGAAGACAGATAACAACCCCCTGACCTACCTCTTCACCACCGCAAAACTAGATGCCACCGGACACAGGTGGTTGGCCGCATTGTCTGGATTCAACTTCAGTCTGAAGTACAGACCAGGAGCTGGAAATAGGGATGCAGATGCCCTGTCCCGGAGGTCTCATGCCACGACAAATGACTGGGAAGATTGGACCCAAGTGGCACCGGACGGGGTGCGGGCCCTTTGTCAAGGGGCTGAATTCCAAGCCAGAGGAGGCTCCAGAGCAGAAGAAATAGGGGTTACCATGGTAGGAGTCCCCAAACACTATTGTGGAGTAACTCAACTGGAGGAAGACAACCTACCGAGACTGTCCAAGAAGGAGTTGAGGTGTGACCAATTGGAAGACCCCATGGGGAGATTGGTCCTCGAAGCCCTGGAGAATCAGGATCCCAACAAACTCCTACATCACCCCTCAAAGGAGGCTCGCCTGTTGAGGAAGGAATTGGACAGGCTGCAGGTGCATCAGGGAGTGGTCTACCGAAGGGGCCCCTCTGATGACTCAGAAGATAAGTGGCAGTTATTCCTTCCAGAGAAGCACCGAGAGACTGTACTAATTGCCCTGCATGACCATCATGGTCACCTAGGGGCAGAAAGGACCTTCCAGCTTGTCAGAAATCGGTTCTATTGGCCCTGCATGAGGGCAGAAGTAGAGGAGTATTGCCATTCCTGTGCACGATGCATTCAGAGAAAGACCCT
The DNA here is from genome assembly GCA_029206835.1 of Rana muscosa. Taxonomy (NCBI): domain Eukaryota; kingdom Metazoa; phylum Chordata; class Amphibia; order Anura; family Ranidae; genus Rana; species Rana muscosa. Next base: position 9,048,250 of record CM055124.1, read on the forward strand.
ACCCCATCAAGCTGCCCCAATGGGCCACTTACAGAGTCAAGGCCCAATGGATCTGGTATGCATTGACTTTCTCTGCCTCGAACCCGACCTGAGTGGATTGGGGAATGTTCTGGTAATAACCGACCATTTCACCCGCTATGCTCAAGCTTTCCCAACCAAAGACCAGAAGGCATCCACCGTGGCCAAGATACTTATGGAGAAGTATTTTGTCCATTACGGACTACCACAGAGACTCCACTCAGATCAAGGAAGGGACTTTGAGAGTCGGTTGATCCAAAGACTTTTGGATTCATTGGGAATAAAGAAGACCAGAACCACGCCTTACCACCCACAAGGAGATGCTCAGCCGGAGAGATTTAACCGGACCCTGCTCAACATGTTGGGAACCTTAGAAACAGAGAAGAAGCAACACTGGAGTCAACACATATCAGCCCTAGTACATGCCTATAACTGTACCACAAGTGACGCCACTGGCTACTCCCCTTATCAACTTATGTTTGGGAGAGAAGCAAGGCTACCCGTGGACCTGGCCTTTGGCACTTCTTTAGACAATACCTCAGCTACATCCCACAAGGGATACGTGGACAGACTTAGACGTAGCTTGCAGGTGGCCTATGAACAAGCCCAGGCGGCTTCGGATCAAAGGGGAGCCCGCAACAAGAGAAATTTTGATCTGAAGGTTCGAGTGCAAGATCTGCAGCCCGGGGACCGAGTACTGCTACGCAATCTCGGGGTCCCTGGAAAACACAAGCTTGCCGACAGATGGAGATCTGAACCCTATGTCGTCTGTAGGAAGTTGCCCGGTTTGCCTGTCTACAAACTAAAGCCAGAAGGAAAGGTGGGTCCACTGAAGACGTGGCATCGAAACCACCTGCTCCCACTTGCTGAGGCAGTCAGAATACCTCCCGTGAGAGACTCCCCTGAACCGGCCTCTATCCTGGATACTCCTAGGCCGAGCACTCGGTCCCAGACCTCTCGAGCTGAAGATGGGGAGGCCTCTCAATTGAGTACAGATGAAGGTGGAGAACTGGACTGGCTGTGGCCTCCCTCGACTCTGGGAACGTCCGCCATAGATCTCCCAAATGAAGGGGATACCCCAGATGCAACGCTGAATCCGGAGGCTACTGAATTCATACCCTTCAGTCCCTCAGCTGATTACTGGGAAGATGTTCCTGACACTTGCGCAGAGGAGGACCCTAGAGATTCCATACGTCAGTCGACTTCTGAATCAGAGGTTCCAGAACCAGCAATGTTACCTGAACTTACTCCTGAAAAAGAGCCTGTGGTGCCAGAGTCAGAAGCACCAAGAGAGCAGAGGGCTCACAGAGTCGTCAGGCCTCCCAAGAAACTAACTTACCCCCAAATGGGGACGAGCTCAGAGGACTCTGTTGTAAAGGCTAGGAGAAGTGTTGAGCAACCTGATCCCTCCACTGTCCATTTGGTGGAGGGCAACCCCAGCTCACTCTCTGGCACAGTTAGGCAGGCCACTCATGATAGTGTGACCTGTGGGCAAGAGTTCCATCCCAGAGTTTTGGTGGGAATTCCCTATGCCAACATCATACTCGACACTGTCCAAAATGGTAAACAGTATTTGTTGAAGTTTATCTTTGGGGACCAAAGAGTTTAAGTGGGGGGAGTGTGTAGCGGGGTTCCTTTAAATGTTCTCGAACTACTGTTCCCAGAACCCCACTGGTTCCCAGGATGTTTTGCTTCTGCCCCAGAGACTCATGGGTGGGGATATATAAGGAAGGGGCGAGGCCTGGCTCGGCCTCTTTGGACACGGGACGGCAGAGACTGATACACCTGTGCGGACCTGTGCTGGGTAAGGCCTGAAGCCTGGGGCCTTCCGCAGCCGACCAAAGAGCCTTCCACCCCACTGCGAGCCTGGGTGGCATCCGACATCTCTACTTACAGCCTAGATTGGATCAGGGACCCGATCGCAGCAACCGCTGTGGGCGGGTGAAGTCACAGCCGGTGGAAGTCCCGGATGGAGATCGTGTCCGGCGGGTGAGCGAGCGTAAGCTCATTCCCTAACCTGTTTGCTAGTACTGTGTCTATAAACTGCCGAGGCCTACTACCTCATGTTAAAGACTCTCACTGGAGATCCACAGCAGGACTGATCCAGAGGATCTCCAGTGAAGTGTTGTCAGTTATCAACTTTCCCTTTTCCTGGATTACAATTGTTGTTTATTCTTAAGTGCACCACCTCTACAGATGCCAGGGAAGAATCCATCATTCATACAGGACTGAGTTCTAGAGTTAGGAATCAGGCCTGATTCATTAGGGACCTAGTTTAGTTATTGCGCCACAGGGCGTCTAGTTAACAGTCACCCCACGTGGCGTCTCCTTATCCACCCCCCCTTCTCCATGGTGTAGTGTGACTGATATTGTAATATTGCAGGGCTCTGTGAATATTCTAATGGTCAAGTTGTTATCACTGTTCATTCCCTTTGCATAGCTGAAAGTAAAATCTGTTATTCCTTTATAACTACTCCGTGTCTGAGTCTCTCATAAAGTATAAGTATTAAATGTGTATACCCCTAAACTAACTGTGCCAGAAAGGGTCGAGTAGATTGCCGGGGGTTGGCGGAGGTGTACTCAGGGCCCAGACCAAATCTGCGGCCCTCTTAGTTGAGGGTAACGCTACACTAGTATCGGTGCAACCCTAACAAATACCACAATAAAGAAAACCCTAAAAAACAGGGGAGCTCCAACCAGGTGGATTGCATGAGGAAAATATTAAATCTTCATAGGGTAAGGCAGTCTCTCCCTTTACCCCAAACTCCAATGGGACTATGTGCTACAAAAAGAGCACATCTTAACCAGAAAAGTGATCTTTAGACTGGACCCCTCTCTTTTTAAAGCCCTATATAGTTTCTTGAAAGCAAAATCCAGGACCCTAAAAACTGAAAATGTATTACCAAATACTTACCGTAATTTTCCTTTCCTGATAGACTCCATGGCAGACCACGTGTGGGTTAACCCCGCCTCCTCTCCACAGCTATAGGACCCCTTACCCATAAATTTGAGCTCACCTCTACAGACAGGTGTTCCGTAACTAGCCGACTCAAATTTCAACTCTCATATTTTTATTCATGGATGGGAACTCCGTCTGCCATGGAGTCTATCAGGAAAGGAAAATTACGGTAAGTATTTGGTAATAAATTTTCAGTTTTCCTGACAGACTCCATGGCAGACTACGTTTGAGAAATAACTAGCCAATCCACACGGGAGGATATGCTGAACAAAAAATATTTTAATCTTTTCCGTCTACTGACAGAATTTTTCGACCAAAATTAACAGAGGAAAGGGAAGCAGGCTCAATACAATAATGAGACATAAATGTATTAATAGAGGACCACGAAGCTGCCTTGCTTATCACATCAGGAGCCACGTGTCGAGCTGCTGCCCATGAGGCTGCCATGCCTCTGGTGGAATGAGCCGTCACCGCCTCTGGAGGAGCCAAGCCCTTTGCCCTGTAGGCCTGTTGAATTGATTGAACGATCCAGGCCGCTATCATTCTGGAGGAAGCCCTCTTTCCTTTGTTGCTACCAGTGTGTAACAAGAACAGGTAGTTCGAGCTTCTAAAAGATGAAGTGACTCGCAAATATTCTTTCGCCTACATCCAAGGGATGAACATCTGCTGATTCCGGAGAATTGAAAGTAGGAAGGACTATTTCCTGGTTCTCGTGGAAAACTGACGTGACTTTGGGCTTAGACCCAAGCATGGGAATAAGGACCACTCGGTCCGGGAAGAAAGTCAAAAAGGGGCTCTTGACAACCTAGGAAGCTTATTTCAGAAACCCTTTTGGCTGAAGTAATGGCCGCTAGAAAAGCCAGCTTAATTGAGAAGTCCTTAATGGAAAGATCCTTGTTGTTTAGTGCTGAAAGAGCATCAAGGACGAGCGGAAGCTCCCATTTGGGGAATCTGGGTTTCCTCTGAGGCCTGATTCTTGAGGCCCCCCGAAAGAACTGTTGAACCAGGGGATGAGTTGCCCACGATGTTCCTGAAAATGCTGATAAGGCTGAAACTTGTACCCTAAGGGAACTGATCGACAAAGGAAGATCCAAGCCTGATTGGAGAAAACTCAAAACGTCTTGAACTCCAGGATTTCTAAAAGATTTTCCAGCAGAAGTCATGAAGCTGACAAACCTGGTCCAGATTCTGCTGTAGGTTTTGTTTGTGTTAGGCTTTCTGGAGCTCATAAGGGTAGAGATTACCCCTGAAGCACACCCAAGAGACTCTAGCCTCTCTGTCAGGGTTGTACGTACCTGATCAGCGAGTCCGATAGAGCAGAGGAAGGTCCCCCGTACGGATCCGACTCGCGGGACCCTGGTAGTGCAGACAGGAGGCACGGGAGTGCGGAAGGGTAAGAGAGCCTGAGAGTGGTTACTGGAAGGCAGCTCCGGATCCTGGGTTCAGGAGAGTAGTTGGGCCAGGCTGGCTGCAGGCAGGCAGGTAGGAAGGCAGGTGTGTAGAGCAGCGCAGCTGGGCAGGTGCAGAGAGAGTGGTCAAGACAGGCAGGGTTCGGCAACGTTCAGGCAGTATGGTACAGCGGGGTAGGCAAGTTCAGGGTCAAAGACAGGCTGAGGCTGGGTGCAGGCGGATAGCAGGAAAAGTCCAGTAACAAGCCGGGTGGTCAGAAGATCGGGTTTCAGGCAATTAACAGGAGCAGGATACACAGGGGACTGTAGATCAGACAGCACCGGTCTGAAGTGTTCCAGGAGTTTAAATGGGCAAACCGGCGTGCATCGGTGCGCGCAATGGCGCATCAGCGTGCGCAATGGCGCACGCACGCAATGCGCGCACATGCACCCGCGCGCACAGGCACACCATCGCGCACAGGCGCGTGTGCCCGCAGTCTGGGAAGTGCACCAGTGCGGACAGGAACATGCCCAACATCAGCGCGCATCGGCACGCGCGAACGCACACCAAAGCAACCACCAACACGCCCGGCAAGGTACGTTCTCTGACACTCTCCCTCTCAAGAACCAGACCATCAGTCTCAGTATTGCTGGACAGGGGTGCAGGGTAGCCCCCTGAGAAAGAAGGTCCGGCCTGAGAGGAAGAGGCAATGGGTCCCTGAAGCTCATCAGATTCAGGAGAGGAAACCATGGCCTGCTCGGCCAGTATGGTGCTATTGTTATCACTTCGACTTTCTCCAACTGGAGCCGCTGCAGGAATTTTAGCATGATCGGAGGTGGAGGGAAGGCATATGCCTTGTTGAATTTCCATTGGCTTGTTAATGCATCTACTCCGAAAGCTTGACTGCACCGAGCTCGAGTGTAGTATCTGTCTACTTTGTAATTGCAGGGGGATGCAAACAGATCCACCTCGGGATCGATTCCCAATGATAGGATCCACTTGAATGTTTGTGGATGCAGTGACCATTTGTTGTTGTCTAGATTGCTGCGTGACAGGAAGTCCGCTTGAATGTTCTGCTCCCCTGGAATGAAGACTGCTGTCAAGTTGAGCAGATTCCTCTGAGCCCAGGTCATGATGGGCTCGACCTCTTGGAGAAGGGCGGAGCTCCGAGTGCCCCCTTGCCTCTTCACGTATGCCACCGCAGTGGTGTTGTCCATTTTGAGTAGGACCGACTTCCCTTTCAGGAGGTGGGAAAAGGCTTGAAGGGCACACCATGCCGCACGTAGCTCCAGAATGTTTGAACCTGGAGTGTGGAGACGGGCATCCCATTTGCCCTGAGCCAGTTCTGCCCCACAATGGGCCCACCAGCCCGCATTGCTGGCATCGGATGTAACAGTCACCCACTGGATGGGAGCAAGGGAGTGGCAAGTTAACAAGTTCTTGGTTTGAAGCCACCACAGGAGACTGTTCCTCATTGACTGTGTTATCCGGATCAACTGATTGAGATCATCTGACCTCCACTGCTGGAGGAAACCTGACTGAAAAAGACGAAGTCTCCACATCGCCCATTTGACCATAGGGGATGTGGCCACCATCGTGCCGATTATCTTCAGGCACTGTGACGCCCTTAGGTGTGAGGAGTCTAGGGCTAAGGAGATTCTTTCCCGAATGATCAGTATTTTTTCTTCCGGAAGAGATGGTATTCTCTATGGTGTCGAACTGAGCTCCTAGATAGACTAAGCGCTGGGTCAGTTCTAGCTGACTCTTCTCCCGGTTTAGGAGCCATCCGAACTCCAACAGTGTAGAGATCACCTGATCTTTGTGGACTAGCAGCTGCTGCTTGTCATGGGACAGTACTAGTAGATCGTCCAGATAATGATACAGACGCACACCCTGTATTCTGATAAGGGACACCTCTGCCAACAGCACCTTGGAAAAGACTCTTGGAGAAGTCGTTAGCCCGAATGGAAGACAAATAAATTGTAAGTGCTCTTGTTCGACCTGGAACCGAAGATATTTGTGAAAATCTTCCGCCACGGGAACATGAATGTACGCGTCCTTTAGATCTATTGAGATCAACCAGTCGCCTGGTTGAACGACTTTTTGGATGGTTGAGAGTGATTCCATCTTGAATTTCTCGTGCTTTATGTACCTGTTCAGAAAAGTGAGGTCTATAACTGGTTGCCAAGAGCCGTTCTTCTTTTGTACTAGGAAGAGGGGGGAGTAAACTCCCTGGAATTCCTCGCTCTTTGGCACGGATACTACTGCTCCTTGATCTTTCAGGGCATTCACATATGAAAGAAGAACTTGTTTTTCTTCTGATTGAGGAAGTGAAGTTTGCATTGGTCTGCATGGAGGGACCTTGGTGAAGGACCATATGTGACCTTGGATATGTAAATGATCTCGCGCCTAAAAGAATTGGTAAATAATATAATTAGGCTGCTATCCCCAGATTTTCAATGTTTGAAACTGTGACTGAATGTGGTTATATGTGCAAAAGTAGCAAATATATAGGGGGCGCTGGAAAATGTGTATAGATTAAATTAAATGAAATTAGTTCTAATACGAAATCATAAAAAATTGTGAACACCAGCCAGCCTGTGCGGACCGCAATTACTAGTCTATGACTATTCAATAATAATAATAGCCTATATGCAGTCCCCTATGTGGGTAAATTATATAGTGAAACCCATCTACCAAACAAATTGTGATACATAAGACCATGAAATAGTATAGGACAACAAATAATCAAACATGCAGTGCCAATGGTGAAGATTGAAAGTCCCGAAAATTGAATAACTAATGATCAAGAAAACAAATGGTAGTCCATAAATGACAAACAGTGAAATGAATCCTGAGTGACAACTTTATCCAACAGGAAAAAGGAATTGCTTGAAGTGATAGCCTTCACCAACTTGATACAGGACACCCAAAAGTGCTCATGCTATATGGTAGCAGCTTACCAGATATAGTTGACTCTTTTAATTAAAAAGGAGTCAAATACGCTTTGTGCAAGTTCCACTTGCTAGCATGGGTAGTGATGTCAGATAACAGGCATGAGAAATCCCTGCCTCCTAGAGGCTCGGATGGAGCAATGCGAACCACAAAAAGAAAGATAAAGCGGATAATAGTGTAATCCCGTTTTATTAAAAAATATTAAAATATGAAAGCCAATTGCCCCCTTACTTGGTTAGTGCCTTGAGCCCGGCACTGAGGCTGGAGAGCATGGACTAGTAGGGCTAGTAACCCGTGTGGAGATGAGCCATCGTGCGTTCCACCTACGATAGAGGAAAAGCCAGCGGGACCGGAAGTGTCGTCAGAACGTAGTCTAGCGTCGCCTCGACAGCTGTTTCGTGTAAGCACGTCGTCAGGAAGCGTGCTAGGCTACGTGTGTCTGGCTGTCAAATACGGTTGTCAATCACAATTGGGGGAGGGGTTACCGGACATAGATCCAGCCTCAATGCCGTCTCTCCGCATATTATGAACACAGTATACATTTAATCTGAAAACTCCAAATAAGCTTACAATAGGTAAATAACACAGACAGGATACCGCCTCTGTGATAAATGATAAAAGGACATTATCTAAATGCCCTCACATCCCAATCCACCAATATTATAGTACTAGATGTAACGCACTAATTGCGCCACCCTAGTGGGTATATATGGTACGACCTGGCCAAAGCTAGTAATACATAGTGGAATGAATGTAAAATTAGTACAGTAAACTGTCCATGGTGGATGTTTACATATGATAAAAATAATAAAAATAAATAAAAATAAAGACAATATGTTGAAAAATTGACAAATAAATGAGAGGTTTGAAAATTCTCTACACCTGTTTGACCTCCAAATCAGATGGTGAAAAATATGTTTTTCTTGTTCATACATCACGGGACACAGAGCAGCATAGTCATTACTATGTGGGTTATATAGAATTACCTTCAGGTGCTGGCACTGGCAACTTCCAAAACAGGAAGTACCCTCCCCTATATAAGCCCCTCCCATCCGGGAGTACCTCAGTTTTTTGCCAGTGTCTAAGGTGTTGGCCAAGGTTAACATGTATTCATCTGGGCTTGTGTACAGGTTCTCTGGGCCTTAGCAAGCTATTCCGGATCTGACCAAAAAAAGCTTCATAGCTAAACGGTCGGTACCCGGGCCTTGCAGAGAAGAGCAGGGTTTTGCCTGTAATGCCTCTCTTAGGAGGGCTGGACCCTGGGATCCAGAGCTCTGGTCATACCCAAAACCAAGAGGCTATCTGTGCAGGGTGCTATACAGGTCCAGGGGAGTGGAATCCTTGGGAACCCGGTCCCTGAAGGTCTAGTACAATGCCTGCCGTGAGAGGTGAAGTTTGGGCTTCTGTGGACCAAACAAAGTCCTGCGGCGGGGAAAAGGTAAGTGGGGGCCCCTCAGGAACTTGGTTCTATTGAGGGGACCCCCAAGCCTAATATGCCTTTCTGCCTGTTACCTAAAGGGTATTCCCGCTAATAGCTGTATATGCCTAAGAAATCCTAGAAATGTTTTTTCATAAGGGAAATTTTAAAAAAACTGTAAACCTGGAAATGTTTTTTCATAAAGGAGGTTTTAAAAAAAAAAAAAAAAAAAAGACAAAGGTGCGGTACCTTTGTTTGTCCACTAGAGGCCGCTGTGGAACGTCTTTTTTCTTGGGACTATTCCTTCCATGGTGAAAGTCCAGGCAGATGAGTGAGCTCTCTATCAGGGAAGCTGCATTCCTCTGTCATGCTGCCAAGTAGTTTCCTTCCATCCCTGAGTCCTGGTGAAACAGGGACCCTGGCTCCTCTCCCTACATGGCGCCAAGAGCGCACACACATGCTTTCCTTTTATAAGGTTTAGCTTCAAAAAAGGGGGCGGAGCCTGGCGGATGACGCGCTCTGTGCGCCCAGCGCTTCTGCGCATGTGCGGGCGTCCCAGCAAGATAAAAGGACTCAGTCCACGCTGCTTGCTATGGACACAGAGCATGAAAAGGAGCTGGTAGCATGGTATAGGGGCTTACAGCGGGCGGTTGATACAGGCATCCCCAGAAAGACGCATTAGTAGACACCCACTGATGTACATAGCAGCAAATTGCATTAGACTATTTCAGTAAGGGGTGTATTGCGGCTGGAATACCTCAGCTTTGAACTAAGGAATATGCCGCCTAAAAAACTCCGAGATATACCTCTCAGGAAGTGTAGGGGGTCTCCATCGGGCTCTGAGGATCTGGAGCAGTCATCTGCACCCTCCTCCCCTGAGAAATCAGAGGTTAATACCCATAAGGAACCCCCGGGAGTGCCAGGTACTGCGGCTGTCCTCAGTCCACCTGCTCCTGCATATATAACAGAGGAGGTTTTTTCCTCAACTCTGGAGGGATTGGAGCAGAGATTGGCTGCATTGATCGCTTCTTCTCTACAGGAAAGAAAGCGCGCCAGATCTCCATCACCTCCATTAGAGTGCCTGTTGGCAGAGCAACAGTCCCAGGAAGGGACCGACCTACCTGAAGGGGATCAGGAGGAGGTTAGCTCTGTTTTTGAGGAATCGACAGTAGATGAACCATTTTCAGCATCACAGACTGAAAGATTGTGGGTCCAGACCCTAACTGACATGGTTCGATCTGCATTTAAAATGCCTCTTGTTGAACCATCAACTACTGCTGTCTCCTCATTGGGGTCGCTAAAAGCTCCCCAGGTTAATTGCTCCTTTCCAATACATCCATTATTGGAAGGACTTATATACCAGGACTGGGAACATCCTGATAAACTATTTGTTCCGCCTAAAAGGTTTCCGGTGATCTATCCCATGGAGGGAAAGTTCACCCAGAGATGGAATGTTCCTACGGTGGATGCAGCCATCTCTTCTGTGAACAAATCACTGACATGTCCAGTAGATAATGTTCAAATGTTCAAAGATCCAGTGGATAAAAAATTGGAATCTTTATTAAAATCTGCTTTTTCCACAGCAGGGGCTGTTACACAGCCAGCAGTGGCAGCTATTGGGGTCTGCCAAGCTTTAAAGGATCAAATGAAAATGGTCCTGAGGGATTTGCCAGACCAGCAGGCCCAGGCTCTGGCTGATCTGCCTAGAGCATTATGCTTTGCGGTTGACGCCATCAAGGATTCTATCCATCAGGCCTCCCGCCTCACGCTGTCTTTGGTACATATGCGTAGGCTTCTGTGGCTCAAAAACTGGTCTGCTGAAGCTCCCTGTAAGAAGCTCTTAGTTAGCTTCCCATTTCATGGGGAACGCCTTTTTGGCGAAGACCTGGATAAGTATATCCAGAAGATTTCCAGTGGTAAAAGTACTCTCTTACCGAGTAAAAAGAGGTCTAGGGGTCCATCTTTTAAGAGGACTACCTCTCCTATCCCTGCGACGTCTGCTACTAAGCAGTTCCGACGGCCTCCTCGGTCAAACTCAGGAGGTAAAAATCAGGGACAGCCACAGGGTAATAAAAAGCCCTGGATCCGAAGAGGTACTAAACCAGCCTCCAAGTCAAGCCTATGAAGGGCTGCCCCCACTCAAACGGGTGGGGGGAAGACTTCAGTTGTTCGCAGAGACCTGGCGGGAGACGATCAAAGACAGATGGGTGCTCTCCGCAGTAACTCTGGGATACAAGTTGGAGTTAAGAGTCTCCTCCGTCCCATTTTATGTGGTCAGGCATGCCAAGAGACCCTCTGAAAAGAGGGTCTCTCCTATTGGCGTTAGAACAACTATTGCTCCAAGGAGTAATTATGGAGGTTCCTATGGAAGAGTGGGGGTTGGGTTTCTACTCAAACCTTTTCACAGTCCCGAAGCCAAACGGGGACATAAGACCCATATTGGACCTAAAGAGTCTAAACAAATTTCTAAACGTCCGGTCTTTCCGGATGGAGTCGATCCGATCGGTCACCGCTGCCCTACAAGGGGAGGAATGGTTAGCCTCGATCGACATCAAAGATGCTTACTTGCATGTTCCCATCTTTCCAGGTCATCAAAAATTCCTACGCTTTGCAGTAGAAGGGCGCCATTTTCAGTTCAGAGCCTTACCATTCGGTCTGGCCACAGCACCACGAGTGTTCACAAAAATTCTGGCCCCACTGTTGGCCGATCTAAGAACACGGGGTGTAACGATAATGGCATACCTAGACGACCTGTTGTTGATGGACCACTCAGTTGCCAAGCTAGAAGTGGTAATTGTCGATACAATCAAGTATCTAGAATCTCACGGTTGGGTCATCAACCTGGACAAGTCAGCCCTACAGCCAGTGAAAAACCTGGTATATCTAGGGCTACGGCTGGATTCAGACCAGAGGAAGATTTTCTTACCTCTAGACAAGGTATCCTCTTTGAGGGCCTTGGTCCGTCTGCTTTGTGCAAGAAGACAGCCGTCCATACGCCTGTGCATGAGGCTGCTAGGAAAGATGGTAGCATCATTCGAAGCTGTGCCATACGCCCAATTCCACTCAAGGAATTTACAAAGGGCCATATTGTCAGCCTGGAACGGAAAAGTTCAGGCTCTAGACTTCCCGATGGCTTTGTCCCCTTCCGTTCGGAAGAGTCTCTGCTGGTGGTTGATCCCCCAGAATCTCCAGAAGGGAAAACCCTTCAGCCCGATATCTTGGAAGGTGGTCACTACAGATGCCAGCCTTATAGGCTGGGGGGCAGTACTGGAGCAATGGTCTCTCCAGGGCAGATGGTCAAATGTAGTAAAAACCCTGCCCATCAATCTCTTAGAGATACGAGCAGCCCGGTACGCTCTAGTAGCCTGGACATCCAGACTCCAAGGGACCCCTGTCAGAATTCAATCAGACAATGCCACAGCAGTGGCATATATCAATCATCAGGGAGGCACCAGGAGTCGTGCAGCCCAGAGGGAAGTAAGTCACATCCTGGAATGGGCAGAAAAGCATGTCCCATGTATATCAGCTGTCTTCATTCCAGGGGTGGAGAACTGGAAGGCGGACTTTCTGAGTCGCCAACAGTTATGCCCAGGGGAATGGTCCCTTCATCCCGAGGTCTTCCGAGCAATATGTCAGCGGTGGGGAACACCGGATGTAGATCTGCTAGCATCCAGATTCAACGCAAAGGTGGACAGATTTGTCTCCCGGACAAGGGATCCCCTCGCTTGCGGCTCGGATGCTCTGGTGTTCCCTTGGGATCAGTTCAGACTGATATATGCATTCCCTCCGCTACAATTGTTGCCTCGACTCCTTCGCAGAGTCAGGTTGGAGAAGAAGCCGGTGATCCTGGTGGCTCCAGCGTGGCCCCGAAGGGCCTGGTACGCGGAGATCATCAAAATGTCTGTGGGGAGTCCTTGGACCCTTCCACGTCGTCCGGACCTGCTTTCGCAAGGACCGATATACCACCCTTCCTTACTAACTCTAAGTTTAACGGCCTGGCTATTGAATCCCACATCCTAAAGAAGAGAGGTCTCTCTAACTCTGTGGTATCAACTATAATCAATGCCAGGAAGCCTGTATCCAGGCAGATCTACTATAGAGTTTGGAAGGCGTACATCACTTGGTGCGAGGCCAGAAAATGGCATCCACGTAAGTACGTTATAGGCAGAATTCTGGACTTCCTGCAGTGGGCTGTAGACAGGAAGTTTGCCTTAAGTACTATCAAGGGCCAGGTTTCGGCCTTGTCAATACTATTTCAAAGGCCCCTGGCTATGCATTCACTTGTCAAATCCTTTATGCAAGGTGTGACTCGTATTATTCCACCGATTAAGGCTCCCATATGCCCATGGGATCTAAATTTGGTTCTGTCGGTTCTGCAGAAGCAGCCATTTGAACCTTTGCGGCACATTTCCTTGGTTCTACTCACCAGGAAATTGATATTTTTAGTAGCCATATGCTCGGCTAGAAGAGTGTCGGAATTAGCCGCCATGTCCTGTAAAGAGCCATATCTGGTTATCCATAAGGACAGAGTAGTATTACGTCCTCACCCAGCCTTTCTTCCTAAGGTGGTATCGAGGTTTCACTTGAACCAGGATGTGGTTCTTCCTTCTTTTTTCCCCAAACCAAGCTCGGTAGAGGAAAAGTTATTGCATTCTTTGGATGTAGTAAGAGCAGTTAAAGCTTATCTAAAAGCCACTGCTCAGATTCGTAGAACGGATTCTTTGTTTGTTCTGCCGGAAGGCCCCAGAAAGGGTCAGGCAGCATCAAAATCTACTTTAGCCAAGTGGATTCGACAGGTCATAATACAAGCCTATGGCTTGAGAAGTAGACCGCCTCCGTTCAAAGTTAGGGCGCACTCCACGAGAGCAGTTGGAACTTCATGGGCAGTGCATCACCAGGCCTCCCTGGCGCAAATTTGTAAGGCCGCAACATGGTCTTCAGTACACACGTTTACTAGGTTCTACCAGGTGGACGTTAGAAGTCAGGAGGATGTCGCCTTTGGGCGCAGTGTGTTGCAGGCCGCAAAAGATCCTCATGCCTGATGGCGCCCAGCTTATGTATGGTGTATCCCCCCCCTCATGTGGCATTGCTTTGGGACGTCCCACATAGTAATGACTATGCTGCTCTGTGTCCCGTGATGTATGAACAAGAAAGTAGGATTTTTAAAACAGCTTACCTGTAAAATCCTTTTCTTGGAGTACATCACGGGACACAGAGCTCCCACCCCTCTTTTGGGGACACGTATTGCTTTGCTACAAAACTGAGGTACTCCCGGATGGGAGGGGCTTATATAGGGGAGGGTACTTCCTGTTTTGGAAGTTGCCAGTGCCAGCACCTGAAGGTAATTCTATATAACCCACATAGTAATGACTATGCTGCTCTGTGTCCCGTGATGTACTCCAAGAAAAGGATTTTACAGGTAAGCTGTTTTAAAAATCCTACTATTCATTGGTGAGGAAGCAATTTAAATCTAAATCGATATTGAGGCCCTGTGGCTGCATTGTGGATAATCTATACAGCCACTGGGTCTCATTCTGGGATATGGCCTTGGTGAGGTCTGTCCCCCTCCAGTTGTGTGTGGCCCTATCTATGCCACATCCCCTATGGTCAAATGGGCGATGTGGAGACTTCGTCTTTTTCAGTCAGGTTTCCTCCAGCAGTGGAGGTCGGATGATCTCAATCAGTTGATCCGGATAACACAGTCATGTGTGACCTATTGAGACCGTTTTGATGGTCCAATAATCTGAGATCGAGGCCACCCAGACGTGCCGGAAGAGACGTAGGCGAGCCCCTACCCGACCCGCTTGGGCGGGCCCAATCTCAAAAGTACTTGGTTGGGTCGCGCCCACCGGGCGTCTGTTTCTTGCTATACTTTTTGAAAGATGTCTGCCTATTCCAGTTCCAGCTTCTCCTAAAATCCCGTCCGGGTCTATACGAGCGTGCCTCTCTCGAACGCTCTGTACTGTGTCTCCGCTGAGGTCTTCTTTGGTTAAACGGACGCCTGTCCTGAGGGAGGAACCCCGACTTCCCGCTTGTAGCCTTGGAAATGGCGTTATCTAGTTTGTTTCCAAACAAGGAAGTTCCTTCAAAAGGAATTTTGCACCATGCCTGCTTTGAGGCTGGATCAGCAAGCCAGGGGCGCAACCATAGTGCTCGTTTGGCCGTGACCAAAGATAGCATGGATCTAGCTATCAAGCGGATAAGATCAATTGATGCTTCTCCCAAAAAGGCCAGTTTAAGTCCTTGCACTGCTGAACTTTGTGCTAGTTCCTCCGAGACACCTTTCAGAACGGAGTCTACATTTTCCACCCAGGCCTCCATTGCTTTGGAGGTGACTGCAAGGGCTAAAGCTGGTTTGCAGGCCGTTCTGGTCAGGCTATATATTCTTTTGAGGTCTTGGTCAATCTTTCGATCCAGACCATCTTTAAAACATACAGTGTCATCTAGCGGGAGGGTGACATGCTTCGCTAGGCGCATTACTGCTGCATCTACGAGGGGAGCATTTTCCAAATGCTTAAAGTCCTCAGATTTAAAGGGATACAGTCTAGAGGTTTTGCTTAGCATAGAAACCTTCTTATCCCCCTTGCTCCATTCTTCCTCAAACAATCCTTTCAGCTCAGAGGGGAATTGGAGCGTTCTTTCCCCAGCTGCTTAAACAGTTTCCTTTGTTTTTCTGGGGGGGGGGCAGTGGTATCCTCCAACTTTAAAGTTTCCTTCACTGCCTTGATCAGTGGAGAGACTAAAGCGTAGTCGTATCCCACCGTAGAATCATCTCCCTCCATCTCGTCTTGCGAGGAATCATGGGAGGAATCATGGGGCTGGAATTGGCCTGGATCCTCGTGTGGGGGGCAACTATTTCCTTCATAGATTGCTGTACCACACTTTTCACAAGAGACTCAAGATTTCGTTTTTCGGTCTCTTTCTCACCGACCGCTCGGGCATAACATGGGTCGCATAGTGATTTGCCCTCCGGGATTCTGGTCTTACATCCCAAGCAGGCTCTGTGGTCAGAGCGACTATCGCGGTGGTGGTGGCGCTGACTAGAGGAGGAATGGGAACGTCTACTATGTCTAGAGGGGGAATGTGAACGTCCCCTATGATGATGGGTCCTAGACGTAATGCCGCGTCTGGACCTGGAGGATGAATGATGATGCTGATGCGGCCTGGCAAGGTCCCTGTCTTGTGACTGATGAACTGATATAGCCGGGCTGTAAGAGATAATACAGATAGAGGGAGGGGGAGGAAGGATGTAACCGTTAGCAACCACCAGCAAAGGCACAAAAGACACCAACCCCCTACCCACTCCACACATACCTTGTGCGGGAGGGCTGGCCACACGGCGGTGAAGATGAGTCCATGACGAGGGAGACACAGAAATCCGAAACTACACTACCTAGACTAAGGATAAGCAAATCAATGCAAGACCAGCACAAAAAAAATAGTTTTTTTTTTTTTTAAACTGTCCCTTTAAGAGACACTACAGATTACTAAGCATTACATTGCAAATGAGGTGCTTACCCTGTCCTGGTAGTCCCGAGGCTCCGGGATGTTGCCGTTATATGCCCACAGGTTATCCCACCTGTATAGGGCTCTTCGGCGGTTTAAATAACCCGCCGGAATGACGTCACGGCCGGTCCCGCTGCGCGCATGCGCCAAGGGACCAGCCTTACTGCGCCTGTGCGGCCTCTGAACCCTCCGCCGCACTGCGCATGCGCAAACACCAAGCCTCTGTTTCACCGTGGCTCTGCGCATGCGCAGATGTACAGCGGCAGGAATCAGGAAGGGAATGGCGTCCTGGAACGCAGAAGCGTTCCACACAGATACTAATACAAGCGGCGCTATATGGACAGAGAAAACAGAGAAAGATATACAACACACAAAAACCATCTGCCATGGAAAGTTATAGAAAAAAGTCTTCAGACCTTGCCAGCCGAGATCCACCGTCCGTCATGGTACGCTGGGGCCACATCCCTCCACCGTAGGGGTATCCATCAGCCCAAAACCACTCGCCCGCTCATAGCTGGGCCCTGGGTGCACCGCACAACTGGTACCTGATCCGACAGACATCCTGGACTGCACCTGAATTGCATGATGAAGGGTCCATGTGAGGAGGACAAAAAAGGAACACCTGTCTGTAAAAAATAAAAAATGTAATTGAAATGCAAATATATTAATGTCACACAACCAATTCTGGTAATTGCTTACATACAGGCACATTCTGTCTTCAACATACAATGTCCTCCCACAGGTCCATTAAAGTTTTTTAATTTTTTAAAAGGCACGCTAGCCATAATAATGCTGTGACAGATGCAACCAGGACAGGGGCTTTTGGTGGAGACTATGGGCTAGCCTTTTACCCACCGATAACGGTCCATGGTCAGAAGGACCAGGTCCTGAAATGCGTTGCATCTGCTCTTCATACTTGTTGTTTTTTTTTTGTTTAGTTTTTTACACTAAACCATTACGTATTTAGTACTGCATATACAGTGTATGGGTGTATTTAAAAAATAAATAAAAAATAGGGAACAATTTCCCCCTTCAAAATAATCGCTTGTTGCTTTGCAGCCTGAAATTAAGGTAGATAATTTTTAATTTTTGCTTCATCCAGCTATATTTACTAGTGCAACTTATAACATCCAAATGAAAGATAACACCAACATGTCAGGGAAAAGAGAGCGAAAAAAAAAAACAGTCACTGAGTTGGAAAAAGAATTAAATAAAAATAAAAAATTGGTTCAAACACATACAAAAGACAGCGGAAATGGAGGAGCTGATACATCAAGCACGAGACACGCCCTCTAAGTTCTACCAATCCTGGTCTTGCTGGATTCACTTTACCACGACCGATGAATTTAAACAATCCGTAACATGAATGATCAGCAGGAGCTGTGGTAGAGAATCGAGTACTTTGAGAATCCTACCCCCTAATTTCTCCCCCCTTTCTAATCTTTCACTCCCTCCCCCACCAAAAATAGCGCCTCCTATTCAACCTCCATGTGAGACACCGACTTAGGATACCCTCCCCTGAACCCCCTAACACCCACTGCCATTACCGCCCCCTCTTCTCCCGTTTTACCTCCACTTATTTTTACTACAATACTCTTAAATGTAGGGTCCTCACACCGCTACTCACCTATCAGACCCATCACCCCAATACACTCGCTGACCCCTTACAACAGTTAGCTGTTTGGATATCCACATGATGTTTCCTCATATTTAATGCATCTACTGTCTTACAATTCAAGCTGTGCTCTGTTCTCCTGGAATTGTATACCCCTGGGATTAATGATGCTGTTTTGTTCTGTTCTATCTGTATACTTTACATAGCGGCTGCGTCCGCGATTTCACAATTATATGTCATGTTCTGTTATGTTATACTGCTTTTTATTAAAAAAACTTTGAAACTGAAAAAATAAAATAAAATAAAATTTAATTTTAGGCTCATCTGACTATCTGAAACCGCACCTAGAAGGTTCTGAGAGACCACATGGAAAAAGGCGTTATGGTCAGATGAGATTAAAATGAAGTATTTGGCCTCAACGCCAAACAGTATGTCTGACGGAAATCCAATACAGCTCACCATCGAAACACCATTCCTACAGTTAAGCATAGAGGTGGTAATATCCTGTTATGGGGTGTATCTCTGCAGCAGGGACTGGAGCACTTATCAGGATAGAAGAAAAATGGATGGGGCAAAATATCAAATTTTTTAGGAAAATTTGCTGCCCTCTGCCAGAAAGTTGTCAATGGGAAGGTTTACCTTCCAACATGACAATGACCCAAAAGCACACAGCAAAAATGACAAAAAGATGAATGTTCCTGCATGGCTTAGACTTAAACCCTGTTGAAAATCTGTGGAATGACTTGAAGACTGCAGTCATCATCAAATTTAACTGAACTTGAGCCAATAGGGCTGAAACAACTAATCGGCATAATCGATTAT
The DNA here is from genome assembly GCA_029206835.1 of Rana muscosa. Classification (NCBI taxonomy): domain Eukaryota; kingdom Metazoa; phylum Chordata; class Amphibia; order Anura; family Ranidae; genus Rana; species Rana muscosa. The sequence continues at coordinate 9,066,931 of CM055124.1, forward strand.
GAAAATAGTTGAAAACTATTTTCATAATCAATTAGTTAAGTAAAATAAATACAGAATGCATAGTTTACATATCAGGAAATACAGTGTAGCAGAATGCACCAATTATACTTGTCTTTACATACAGCTCAGTGCACCGTCCATACATGTCAAAGTGCCTGTGAATGTTTGAGGAGCAATGCCTCGTGGGTCATATAGTCCTGAGCAGGAGAAGGAAGCAAGTGATGCTATGGCCGGGTTCACATATATGCAAATTGGATGTCGGTTTTTTCCGCATCCAATTCGTATGACAGGCGAGTGTGACCGGCTCTCAATAGAGCCAGTTCACACATGTCTGGGGCGGCTGCAGTCTGCATTCAAAAAGGGTCCTGTGCAACTTTGGGTCCGATTTCAGGCAAAAATTCCAACCCGATTCGCACCTGAACCAGTAACCAGAAACACACCGGACGCCAGGCACGAAAACACAAAACACGCAGCAACACATATGTGAATACAGCCTTAATGCAGAAGCTTTTTTTTTTACCTTGCTATAGGGGCACTCTATACTATACTCTGCAGCTTGCTATAGGACAGTGATGGCAAACCTTGGCACCCCAGATGTTTTGGAACTACATTTCCCATGATGCTCATGCAATCTGCAGTGTTGTTAAGCATCAAGAGAAATTTTTATATATATATATATATATATATATATATATATATATATATACAGTATATAAAGAATGGGATATTACTAAAGGGCAAAGAATGGGGACTATGGGGTTACCAGGGCAACCGTGGGCAGGCGTGGCTACAGAGCGGGCTTGGTGTGTAAGCTCTGTAGCCACGCCTGCCCACGGTTGCCCTGGTAACATTCCTCCGCTTTCCGTCCTTACCACTTGCGTCCCTCTGGTTGCACGCACTGGCCGCGTCATGTGACGTCCACCGCTAAGCAGTATGGTCATTGTAGGCTATTGGCGCTGTGCACGTGCGCGCTGGCTACCTCACGTCCGCCGCCGTCCAGCAACGCAAGACGCTGGGCGACTGGGGGACTATTTAAACCTCCACAGACAGCACAATCAGCTGTCTGCTGGTGCGGGGCGCTGCTGCTGTGCTGTTTAGTGATTTTAGGTATCTAATAATTTCATTTTTTGGCTTTTCTTCTTGGAGTGAAAGTATTTGACTTACTTTTGCTCACTGTTTGGTTGGTCTGATGCAACTCTTTTTTCTGTAGGGCATTTTAGGTTTTTCCAACATTGCCTTCCACTACCATTTCCAATTTCATCATCACCAATAAGCAACTTTGTTATCGGAAGCGTGCATTGATTGGGCCATTGCTCCTTGCCTCTAATATCATACCCAGGGGGGTTTCATTTGCCTTTGCACAAGTTCATACTAGCGTGCATCTTCTGATTTTCTACCTAGCTTCTTTACTACAGGTAAGCCTTCCTCTTTTCATTTTTATTTTCCTAAATCTATGGATATACATATTTGGATGATAATTGAGCATTTCGATTATCTTTCTGCTTTTAGATTTTTTGATACCTCATTGGAGAGTGGACTTCGTCCAGATACACCCTTCAGCGCCCCGTTTTTGTTTTACATTTTCTATACAGTTTATAGGTATGTACTTGAGACTATGTTAGTCCACACTTTAGGTTGTCTAATTGATTGTGGCGATTATTTCTGCCACATTAGTCATTCCTATATATTCTAGGATTAATGTTAATGTTTTCTTTCTAATAGTCCCCTGCAGCCACATTGTCTGGCTTCCTGTTTGGCCCTTGGCAGCTATTTGGTTGCGCTATCCTTGAGAGTTGGTGGGTATGATGGACATGCACATTAGTACTCCTTCCGTTGCCCTTCAGGTATTGTTGTTTTTGTCATAGGGCGCCAAATGTTGCCTTCCCGTTTATAACATGCCTGTTTGTATAATTGTTTACTTGTGTAAGATATATTCTATTTTTTAGACTTTCCTCTAAAGCTACACTGTACAATCAACTACCCCTGATGAAGCCAATGATTTGGTGAAACATGTTGGGTTGAACCATCATTACTGTACACTAATAGCTACAAATGTATTTGCCTTTTTATTGCTATTTACTTTTTGTATAAATAAAATATATTTTCTACTATAATTGTTGTATATACTCACTGTAGCACTACCCCCGTAGGAGCTGCTGTTTGTTTGATTTGGGTCTACGTCCTGCCTATCAACCCATGGAAGTGGCTCAAACCTTCCCTTAGCACAACTGATATGAATAAGGAGTGTGAGACCTATTGAGTATTAGGAGACACAATCCTGCATACATCACACAATAACCTGTAAATGTTATTACCTTTGCTGGTCACTAGTCCTTCTAAGTGACAGAGATACTCCACACAAGTTATATGCTTAATCAAAGGTACCTTTACTCAGTATAAAAGGGAAGGGTAAAGAATCACATTAATACACACAGTTGACTCTGCATGCACATTGCAGAGTCAATAAACCAATAAGGATAGGTATCACTGAGATTAGGTAATAGCAGGAAATAACATCAGCTATATATATGTACATGTATCTATATGTGTCTCTGCACGGCTAACTGGTTGCTCGCGAGCTCCCCCTTTGTTGCAATACCTTGCACGTGTTCATTCCCTATAATAGGTAAGCAAGGCCTATCTGCGTCCCACTCAAAGTTCCTTTCTCCAATGAAGTCTTCGCTAGCCACCGTCGGTGCACAAGTTAAATTGTAATCCACAGGGTTTCAACAAGATGCTGTAATTATCCGCAATATACCTGAGTACTCGTGTGCCTGCCACCCACTAATGACGGATGCACCAATCTCTGATCACATAGTCTCCAGTGAGATACACTAGGCCGCAAGCTGTGGCGTGATAGGTGAAGTGTGGCTGGCACTAACTAAATCACTTTCCTCTAAGGTAGTAGTCAATTCTGGGCAGGTGCCCTTCTCACCAAACAGGCCCGACTTTCAGATAGTCTCCTCTGGCTTGTCCCGGTCACTCGATCTCCACGCTTCTGCTTCAGCTGGACTCCGTCACTAACAGCATATGGTGATGGACAACTCCGGTCTCTGCTGGGCAATCACAGGACGCTGTGGACGATCCTCTGCTGGAAATCACTCAGGCACTCCCGTAATTTAGGCCCAGGCTTCTGGCCTAATCCTTAGGAAGCAGGCCTCCGTGCCAACTTCCTGCTTGATTGAGAGCTGGATCCAGAGAGAGAGACGCTGGCCCCTCCCCTGGTTTAAGTAGTCTGCCCAGAATGCTTTGCGGTGTTGCAATGCACCCTGGGTAATGTAGTCTGTCTTTTACTAAAAGCAACAAAGTCTTTTCTCCTAGCTGATATCTGTCCCAAAGTGCATTAGTTGCATTGTAACACTTATACCACCGGAGGGAGCCGGATTCCTTCTTACATATGGACATCCTGCTACACACTCCCCCCACTTAAAGTCTTTGGTCCCCAAAGAGGACAACAGTATGTAACCTAACACATACTTTGGCAATACCTGCAGGGAAATTTGTTAGTTTATGCATGACAATAAACAACTTGCCTTTTCATAAGCAGGATTTAAACTTAAACAGCTCATATCATAACACAGAGCTGACAGAGGAACCTACCACCAATTATCACAAGGAGGGAGGTTGTCCTGTATACGGACCACCGACACTTGGGTGTCTGTTTCAGATGTGCTAGGGAGTGAGCTGGGGTTGTCTTCCACTGAATCTGAATCTGGAGTGGAAGAGCTAGACTGATCAATGGTTCTCTTAGAAGTGATGATGGCCTCCTCAGAGCATTCACCCAATTGGTCGTACGTCAGTCTTTTTGGGGGGTGAATTACTCTTCTTTCCCTCTGCTCTTTAGGTATCATATTCTCAAGGACATTGGGGCTGGCTGTTTCTAGAAGCTCTTCAGGGGCTTCCTCATCTAGTTCAGGCATGTTGGGCTCCAGAACTTCAGGAGCGTCCCGCTCTCCTTCAGATAGAGACAACGACCCTTCTTCTGGGTCTTCCATTGACAAAGAGTCTGAGTCATCAGCTACCTCCTCAATGAGAATGTTTGAAGGCACGAATTCAGGAGCTTCTGCCCGAAGAGTTCCATTGTCAACTGTTTTGGGTGAGGTTTGGGAGGTGGTCATGGGTTCTGGCAATTGGGATGACCACAACCAGTCAGATTCTGCTTCTTCATCCTCTTGACCTTCATTGTCAGAGTCTCCATCTCTCACATCTGGAAGCACTGTTTGAGATCGGGTGATGGGTCTGGAACCTTGAGAAGTTGAAGGGGTTTCTTGTGAGTCAGATGCAGGAGGCATGCGAACTGCCTCGGAGAGGGGCAACAAGTGATTCCTGTGCCAGGTCTTTAACGGTCCCACGCTTCCTTCTGGCCTAATTTGGTACACAGGAAGGTTTTCCAGCTTCTTGCAGAGAACATAAGGTTGGGATTTCCAACGGTCAGCCAACTTATATTTTCCCGGAATTCCCAAGTTCCTCAACAGCACTCTATCTCCTGGCTGTAAATCTTGAATTCTGACTCTTAGGTCAAAGTTTCTTTTATTTCTCAGCCCCCGTTGGTCAGATGCTGCTTGGGCCTTTTCAAAAGCTGTCTTCAGACTCTTTCTCAATCGGTCTACATACCCCTTGTGGGATGCTGCTGAGGTATGATCCAGCGATATGCCAAAGGCCAAGTCCACTGGCAACCGAGCCTCCCGCCCGAACATCAAACGGTATGGGGAATACCCGGTGACATCACTGGCAGTGCTATTGTAGGCATGCACTATGGCAGCTACATGCTTGCTCCAATGCTGCTTTTTCTCTGAACTCAGAGTCCCCAACATATCCAAGAGAGTCCGGTTAAACCGTTCAGGCTGAGCATCTCCTTGTGGGTGATAAGGGGTTGTCCTGGTCTTCTGGATGCCTAACAGGTCTAATAACTTCTTTATTAATTTGCTTTCAAAGTCTCTGCCCTGATCTGAATGAAGGCGTTGGGGTAGACCATAGTGCACAAAGAATTTTTCTACCAGTACTTTGGCTACTGTTGAGGCCTTCTGGTCTTTTGTTGGGAATGCTTGAGCATATCTGGTAAAGTGATCTGTTATCACCAAGACATTCCCTTAACCACTCAGATCAGGCTCCAGGCAAAGGAAGTCAATGCACACCAGTTCCATAGGTCCCTGACTTTGCAGATGGCCCATTGGGGCTGCTTGGCGTGGCAAGGTCTTCCTTTGAATGCATCGGACACAGGAATGGCAATATCCTTCCACTTCAGCCCGCATGCAGGGCCAATAGAACTTATCCCGTACAAGGTGAAAAGTCCGTTCGGACCCTAGGTGACCATGGTTGTCATGGAGGGCAGCTAGGACCGCTTCTCGATATTTGGCTGGTAGAAACAGCTGCCACTTCTCTTCTGAGTCGTCAGAGGGGCCCCTTCGGTAGACCACCCCTTGACGTATGTGTAGCCGATCCCACTCCCTGCGCAACAATCGGGCTTCTCTTGGGGAGTCTGTTTCAAGCATCTCGGGACGCTGGCTTTCCAGGGCCTTTATCAGGAGTTTCCCTAAAGAGTCTTCTTCTTGCTCCTTTCTCAAATCCCTTTTTGTCAGCTTGGGCAAGCCCTCCCCTTCGACTTGGGTCACACTGCAATAGCACTTCGGTACTCCAACAGCTGAGACCCTAATTTCTTCGGCTCTTGACCCACCTCTGGCTTGAAGTTCTGTCCCCTGATATAGGGCTCGCACTCCCTCTGGGTCTAGTTGGGCCCATTCTTCGGTAGGGTCGGTGGGGGCATGAGACCTCCTGGACAGGGCATCTGCATCCCTATTTCCCACTCCGGATGGGTACTTCAAGCTGAAGGTGAAGCTTGAAAGGGCAGCCAACCACCGGTGTCCCGTTGCATCCAACTTGGCAGTGGTCAGAAGGTAGGTGAGCGGGTTATTATCTGTCTTCACCACAAACTCCGCCCCATATAGGTAGTCTCTCAGTTTGTCTACCACTGCCCATTTCAAGGCCAGGAATTCAAGCTTGTGGGTGGGGTAATTCTTCTCAGCAGGTATCAGACTCCTGCTCACATATGCGACGGGTCTTAGGTAATTATCATGTTCCTGGTACAGCACCCCACCCAGCCCATCTCGGCTGGTATCTACATGCAGTTCATAAGGCTTCTTTGGATCAGCATAGGCCAGGACTGGTGCAGTGGTAAGATTCTTCTTTAACATCTGGAAGGCTTCCTCGCACTCCCCTGTCCACTGGTCTTGAATCGACTCTTTGGGCCTTCGGGGTCCCATGGTGAGTTTCACTGGTTTGACCAGCTCTGGAACATCATCTTCCCCTTCGTTTCTGAGTAACTCGTTCAGGGGTCTGGCAATCTTGGCGAATCCTTCTACAAATCTTCTGTAGTAAGAACAGAACCCCAGGAATGACCGAAGCTCAGTCACGTTGGTAGGTCTCGGCCAAGAGGTGACGGCATCCAGCTTCTCTGGGTCCGTGGCCACCCCTTCTGTAGAAACGATATGGCCCAGGTAATGGACTGAGGACTGGTAAAATTGACACTTCTCTAGGGAGAGTTTCAGGCCCTCTTCACTGAGCCTCTTCAGGACCTTCTCCAGTCTCTCTTCATGCTCTTCTAGGGTTCTCCCGAACACGATGACGTCGTCCAAATATACCAGTACCTCTATTAGATTCATGTCCCCGACGGTTCTCTCCATTAGCCTTTGGAAAGTGGCGGGGGCTCCTGATAACCCTTGAGGCATACGGTTGAACTCAAAGAACCCCACAGGGGTGATGAAGGCTGTCTTCTCCCGATCCTCAGGGTGCATGGGGATTTGGTAATATCCACTTTTTAGATCCATTACACTGAACCACTTGGCCCCTGACAGACTCTGCAGGGCGTCTTCAATTCGGGGAGTGGTGTATTGATCTGGGATGGTCCTTCTGTTTAGTGTTCTGTAGTCGATACACAGTCTCAGCGACCCGTTCTTCTTTCGGACTACCACTATTGGAGAAGCGTAAGGGCTCATGGATTCTCGAATAATCCCCGTCCTCTTCAGCTCAGCCAACTGTTCCCGCAAGTCTTCTAAGTCACCCAGTGGGACCCGTCGAACTCTCTCTCTAAAGGGCTTATCTTCTTGTAAGCGTATCTTGTGAGTGGCACTCCTTGCGCACCCCACATCAAACTCATCTTTAGAGAAGATCTTTTCCCACCTTGCAAGTTGAGCTTTGGCCCTTTTTCTCCATTCTGGTGGGAGGGCCGTGTCTTCAGAACAGAGCTTCTCTATGGTGACTTCACCCCTTTCTTCTTTCTTCAATTCACACGGGGCAATGGGGGTGGCTGGATTCACCTGGCCCAACAGCATTCTGGCCGGCACCTTCACTGGTGTATTAGCAGTGTTCCTTATACTCACTGAAACCCTCCCATGGCTTTTCTGTAGGGCCTTCAATAGGATCACTTCGGGGATTACTTCAATCCCTTTCTGTCTTTCCTGTGGGCCTGGTTCGAAGACAATGAAGGGGCCTGGCTGTTTCCATGTGAGCTTGACAGAAGCCCTCAGGCAAGTCACCTCTCCCGGTTGTAATACCTTCTCCGTCTTGTCTAGCTTCCAAATCTTGCCAACTCCCTCAGCCGGGGCCTTCTGCTCCAGTACCAGGCGCTGGTAGGCTTGCCTTAACATGGGGTGGACTCTTGTGGTCGGGGCTTCTTCCTGTTGGGCCAACGGTGTCAGCAGTCGCCTGACTAGATCAGTGTTGGTCCCTATGATGAGTGAGCTCTTGCTGGCCCCTGGTGGGCGAGGGCACACTACTGCCAGAGTATCGAAGGTCTCTGTCTCCCCAGCCACTGAGGGATCAAAAGTCAACTTGATTGGCAGGTAACCGTCATAGGGAAAGCTCTGAGTTCCAATACCCCATATTTCCAGTTCCTCTAATTTCTGTAGGGGCAGATGTTTAAGATGTTTATCATAGAAATCCCTATACAGAAGAGTCACTTGAGCCCCAGTGTCAAGAAGAGCCTTGGTGTAGATCCCTTCTACTTGTATGGAGACTACTGGAGAAGGCCCCACTAACTTGGCAGGGAACTCCTTCAACACAGACTTCTTGCTGGGTTCAGTTACCTGTACCCTCACTTCTTTTTTTCTTGAGTTTCCGGTGGGTCTCAGTCCCTTCTGGGTCTGGTGTGCACTGGCCTTCTGTTCAACAGCAGCCTGAGTTGTGGGACGGGGCCTAATTGGCAGAGGTTTAGGTCCCTGACTCTGATGTTTTGGATCATTGGACTTCTTGAAGGAGTTCGTGGAAACTGGTGGGCGCCCGGCTGACTCCTTCACCGGGGCCCTCTGAAGTTTTCCGCCGGCTTGCGATATCTGGATGCAACTTCATCTGGGCTGGGACACACTGCTCTAACATGCCCGATTCCCCCACAATTGAAGCATGTTATCAATCTCTTAGGCTTCTGTACTAGTTCCATATTGGAGCTAGGAGGTTTTTTTGGTTCCTCTGACGTGTTCTTGTTGTGTGGCACAGAGGCCTGGCTAGTCAGCATGGACACCATTTCTACTAGTTGTGACACCTGGGTCTTTAGGAGTTCAACTTCTGAATCACCTTCTTCTGCACTTAACATTCTGACTCGGGCAGTTGGTTCGGTGTGTTGACTCCTCCTTTTGTCTTCCAACATGGCCTCCTCCTCCCTGACTATCCGGATCAAGTCGGGATATTCCAGGCTGCTCCCGTCCCGCCGGGTGCGTAGCAATAATGCGATGGGGTCCAAGGGTTGAGCTCCCCTCAACACCTGCTGGGCACGGGCCTCATCCACTTTTCTTGGATCGATCCCTTTTCTTCAGTAGGATCCGATGCAGGATCTTATCCAGGCGTCCTATGAATTCTGACAGCTTCTCTCCCTCTTTTTGGTAGCAATGCCCCAGCTGGTAAGTGAGTTCAGTGACGTTTTCCGTCCCGCCGAACACATTCTGCAGAATATCCAGATAATCATGTGCATTGCAGTCCTTCTTGCTTAACTTGAGGTTACGTATGGCCTCCAGAGCAGGCCCCTTTAAGCTTTCCACAATCCGTTGTTTTTTTTGTTGTTCTGGCACCTCCCATTCTTCTAGGGCCTGAGTGCGCCATCTAGCCACTCTTTAAATCCATCTTCCACTGAAGGTACAGGTTTCTTCCCAGAAAAGGTCCTGAGTTTCCTGTATCCTGACATCAGGTAGTCTGGAGGGTCCTTTTTACACTTGGTCACAATCTCCCCCAGGACAGCGCACAATTCTGAGCTAAGGGTGGTCAATGGTGGTGAACCGGGACCCTTTTGTTGGGCGCTCCCTCCTGTGCTGGGGCCTCCTGAAGTAGTGGATGTGGGGCCATCTTTATTCTCTTCTGGGTGTATCAGGAGGAGTTCTACTTGGTTTGTAGTTTTTTTTTTTTATTACAAACGTTTTTTATTTATAGAAAATGCAAGAAAATAGTACATACACATAAAAATCTGCGTATCACATAGTACCAGTTAGACTGCAAACATAAATGTCAACGCAGTGACAAGAAAAGAAATAGAGAGAAATCAACAAACAACAAAAAAAAAAAATATATATATCTATATAAGAAAAATAAAAAAGGTGACGTTGAAGCATCTGAGAGAAGCCGAAGCCGGTTTGTAGAGGATCTACAGGAGACATAGTTGTCTACGTGCGGTGAGGCAAACCAGTGAGGGGGATTATCCGCCTCCCACAGACTAAAGCTGTTGGGGAGTTTGCGTCCATAGCTAAGATTGTGGCAATAAAATATGTCTTTGGGAGGTCCAGGGATCCCACCTACGGTCAAATAGGGGCATCCTATCATTTAGTGTGTAGAGAATCCTTTCCATTATCATAATAGAGTCCATCCTATGGAGGACGGAGGAGATAGGGACAGTAGGGGACTTCCAATGTAGGGCAATGGCCCATAGAGCGGCCAAGCAAATTGTGTGGATAAGGCCTTCCTCAGAGTGAAGCATACCCGGGATAGATGCTCCCAGGAGGCACATAGAGGCCGTAAGATGTATTGGAGCACCTGATAGAGCCGTTGCTATGGCCGTCCGCCCGTCTCCTACTGTGCCCATTCAAGTGGAAGGAGTGTATACTAAAGCTCTTCTGGACACCGGAGCACAGGTGACTTTACTATACCGGGACTTCTATGATAGGCACTTGAGTCATCTGCCTATCCAGAAGATAGAAGAGCTGGAGATATGGGGACTTGGAACCCAGAGTTTCCCTTACGATGGGTACCTGCCCATAAAGATGACTTTCGACCCATCCGTGGCTGGGAAGGCTGAAGTGTTTGACACCCTGGCAGTTGTGTGTCCGCGGCCGCCTGGAGCCAGCAAGATTTCCCTGATCATTGGGACAAACACGGATCTAGTCAGGAGACTCCTGACCCCTCTAGTGAAAGAGAGAAACCATTCAGCCACCAAAATCCATCCCATGCTAAAGACGGCCTACCAACGACTGGTCTTAGAGCAGAAGACCCCGGGAGAGGGGATAGGGAAGGTGTGGAGACTTGGCAGAGAAGGAGTAGTGCTACAGCCCGGAGAAGTAACCTGTCTTAGGGCCACTGTGAAGCTTACGTGGGAACAACCTGGCCCCTTTGTCATGCTGGAATCCGACCCAAGGGAAGAGTCCTCAGGCCTGGAAGTGATACCAGAAGTGATTCCGTTCAAGGCCCTGAAGAAGGCCCATGGCAGAGTTCCGGTGAGTGTTAGGAACACTACGGGAGGGCCCATGGAGATTCCTGCCAGAGTGTTGCTGGGCCAGGTGAGCCCTGATGCCCCGGTCACTTGGTCCGAAGTAAAGGGGACGGGTGACGGAGGAGATGTTTGGGAGAAGCTGTCCGTGGAAAACCCAAACCTACCCAGGGCTTGGAAAGAAAGAGCCAAGGCCCAGCTGACCAGATGGGAGAAGATCTTTTCCGAAGATGAATTCGATGTGGGGTGTGCAAGAAGTGCCACCCATCGGATCCGCCTCCAAGAAGATAAGCCCTTCCGAGAGAGGGTCAGGCGGGTCCCCCTGGCAGATCTGGAGGATCTGAGGGAACAACTTGTAGAACTAAAGAAGACTGGTGTGATCCTGGGAGTCTAGAAGCCCCTATGCCTCCCCAATCGTGGTGGTCAGAAAGAAGAATGGATCGTTGAGGCTTTGTATCGATTACAGGACTCTCAACAGGAGAACCATCCCTGACCAATACACCACGCCAAGGATAGAAGATGCCTTACAAAGTTTGTCTGGAGCCAAATGGTTCAGTGTGATGGACCTCAAGAGTGGGTACTATCAAATCCCTATGCACCCAGAAGACAGGGAGAAGACAGCCTTCATAACCCCGGTGGGATTCTTCGAATTCAATAGGATGCCTCAGGGTCTGTCTGGAGCTCCTGCTACCTTTCAACGCCTTATGGAGAAGACTGTTGGAGACATGAATCTTATAGAAGTCCTTGTGTACTTGGACGATGTCATTGTCTTCGGGAGAACCTTGGAAGAACATGAAGCCAGGCTGGAGAAAGTATTGAGAAGACTCAGCGAAGAGGGACTTAAGCTTTCCCCCGAGAAGTGTCGGTTCTACCAGTCTTCTGTGAACTATCTGGGGCACATAGTGTCTGAAGAAGGGGTGGCCACAGATCCTGAGAAGTTGGAAGCAGTCACCTCCTGGCCATGACCCACCACAGTAACAGAGCTCAGATCCTTCCTGGGGTTCTGCTCCTATTATAGGAGGTTTGTGGAGGGGTTTGCTCGGATTGCCCGCCCGTTGAATGAATTGCTAAAGGCAGAAGGGGAAGAGGATGACTCAGGGCCCAGGAGGCCTGGTGAGTCAGTTCAAGATCAGTGGAACCCAAGGTGTGAAGAGGCCTTCCAGGCCCTGAAGAGGAGCTTAACCACTGCCCCAGTCCTGGCCTACGCCGACCCTACCAGACCTTATGAATTACATGTGGATGCCAGCCATGAGGGTCTAGGCGGTGTGCTCTACCAAGAACATGAAGGACAACTGCGACCAGTGGCCTATGTAAGCAGGAGCCTGACCCCCTCAGAAAAGAATTACCCCACTCATAAGCTGGAATTCCTGGCCCTCAAATGGGCGGTAGTAGACAAGCTAAAAGACTACCTGTATGGGGCAGAGTTTACTGTGAAGACAGATAACAACCCCCTGACCTACCTCTTCACCACCGCAAAACTAGATGCCACCGGACACAGGTGGTTGGCCGCATTGTCTGGATTCAACTTCAGTCTGAAGTACAGACCAGGAGCTGGAAATAGGGATGCAGATGCCCTGTCCCGGAGGTCTCATGCCACGACAAATGACTGGGAAGATTGGACCCAAGTGGCACCGGACGGGGTGCGGGCCCTTTGTCAAGGGGCTGAATTCCAAGCCAGAGGAGGCTCCAGAGCAGAAGAAATAGGGGTTACCATGGTAGGAGTCCCCAAACACTATTGTGGAGTAACTCAACTGGAGGAAGACAACCTACCGAGACTGTCCAAGAAGGAGTTGAGGTGTGACCAATTGGAAGACCCCATGGGGAGATTGGTCCTCGAAGCCCTGGAGAATCAGGATCCCAACAAACTCCTACATCACCCCTCAAAGGAGGCTCGCCTGTTGAGGAAGGAATTGGACAGGCTGCAGGTGCATCAGGGAGTGGTCTACCGAAGGGGCCCCTCTGATGACTCAGAAGATAAGTGGCAGTTATTCCTTCCAGAGAAGCACCGAGAGACTGTACTAATTGCCCTGCATGACCATCATGGTCACCTAGGGGCAGAAAGGACCTTCCAGCTTGTCAGAAATCGGTTCTATTGGCCCTGCATGAGGGCAGAAGTAGAGGAGTATTGCCATTCCTGTGCACGATGCATTCAGAGAAAGACCCTACCCCATCAAGCTGCCCCAATGGGCCACTTACAGAGTCAAGGCCCAATGGATCTGGTATGCATTGACTTTCTCTGCCTCGAACCCGACCTGAGTGGATTGGGGAATGTTCTGGTAATAACCGACCATTTCACCCGCTATGCTCAAGCTTTCCCAACCAAAGACCAGAAGGCATCCACCGTGGCCAAGATACTTATGGAGAAGTATTTTGTCCATTACGGACTACCACAGAGACTCCACTCAGATCAAGGAAGGGACTTTGAGAGTCGGTTGATCCGAAGACTTTTGGATTCATTGGGAATAAAGAAGACCAGAACCACGCCTTACCACCCACAAGGAGATGCTCAGCCGGAGAGATTTAACCGGACCCTGCTCAACATGTTGGGAACCTTAGAAACAGAGAAGAAGCAACACTGGAGTCAACACATATCAGCCCTAGTACATGCCTATAACTGTACCACAAGTGACGCCACTGGCTACTCCCCTTATCAACTTATGTTTGGGAGAGAAGCAAGGCTACCCGTGGACCTGGCCTTTGGCACTTCTTTAGACAATACCTCAGCTACATCCCACAAGGGATACGTGGACAGACTTAGACGTAGCTTGCAGGTGGCCTATGAACAAGCCCAGGCGGCTTCGGATCAAAGGGGAGCCCGCAACAAGAGAAATTTTGATCTGAAGGTTCGAGTGCAAGATCTGCAGCCCGGGGACCGAGTACTGCTACGCAATCTCGGGGTCCCTGGAAAACACAAGCTTGCCGACAGATGGAGATCTGAACCCTATGTCGTCTGTAGGAAGTTGCCCGGTTTGCCTGTCTACAAACTAAAGCCAGAAGGAAAGGTGGGTCCACTGAAGACGTGGCATCGAAACCACCTGCTCCCACTTGCTGAGGCAGTCAGAATACCTCCCGTGAGAGACTCCCCTGAACCGGCCTCTATCCTGGATACTCCTAGGCCGAGCACTCGGTCCCAGACCTCTCGAGCTGAAGATGGGGAGGCCTCTCAATTGAGTACAGATGAAGGTGGAGAACTGGACTGGCTGTGGCCTCCCTCGACTCTGGGAACGTCCGCCATAGATCTCCCAAATGAAGGGGATACCCCAGATGCAACGCTGAATCCGGAGGCTACTGAATTCATACCCTTCAGTCCCTCAGCTGATTACTGGGAAGATGTTCCTGACACTTGCGCAGAGGAGGACCCTAGAGATTCCATACGTCAGTCGACTTCTGAATCAGAGGTTCCAGAACCAGCAATGTTACCTGAACTTACTCCTGAAAAAGAGCCTGTGGTGCCAGAGTCAGAAGCACCAAGAGAGCAGAGGGCTCACAGAGTCGTCAGGCCTCCCAAGAAACTAACTTACCCCCAAATGGGGACGAGCTCAGAGGACTCTGTTGTAACGGCTAGGAGAAGTGTTGAGCAACCTGATCCCTCCACTGTCCATTTGGTGGAGGGCAACCCCAGCTCACTCTCTGGCACAGTTAGGCAGGCCACTCATGATAGTGTGACCTGTGGGCAAGAGTTCCATCCCAGAGTTTTGGTGGGAATTCCCTATGCCAACATCATACTCGACACTGTCCAAAATGGTAAACAGTATTTGTTGAAGTTTATCTTTGGGGACCAAAGAGTTTAAGTGGGGGGAGTGTGTAGCGGGGTTCCTTTAAATTTTCTCGAACTACTGTTCCCAGAACCCCACTGGTTCCCAGGATGTTTTGCTTCTGCCCCAGAGACTCATGGGTGGGGATATATAAGGAAGGGGCGAGGCCTGGCTCGGCCTCTTTGGACACGGGACGGCAGAGACTGATACACCTGTGCGGACCTGTGCTGGGTAAGGCCTGAAGCCTGGGGCCTTCCGCAGCCGACCAAAGAGCCTTCCACCCCACTGCGAGCCTGGGTGGCATCCGACATCTCTACTTACAGCCTAGATTGGATCAGGGACCCGATCGCAGCAACCGCTGTGGGCGGGTGAAGTCACAGCCGGTGGAAGTCCCGGATGGAGATCGTGTCCGGCGGGTGAGCGAGCGTAAGCTCATTCCCTAACCTGTTTGCTAGTACTGTGTCTATAAACTGCCGAGGCCTACTACCTCATGTTAAAGACTCTCACTGGAGATCCACAGCAGGACTGATCCAGAGGATCTCCAGTGAAGTGTTGTCAGTTATCAACTTTCCCTTTTCCTGGATTACAATTGTTGTTTATTCTTAAGTGCACCACCTCTACAGATGCCAGGGAAGAATCCATCATTCATACAGGACTGAGTTCTAGAGTTAGGAATCAGGCCTGATTCATTAGGGACCTAGTTTAGTTATTGCGCCACAGGGCGTCTAGTTAACAGTCGCCCCACGTGGCGTCTCCTTATCCACCCCCCCTTCTCCATGGTGTAGTGTGACTGATATTGTAATATTGCAGGGCTCTGTGAATATTCTAATGGTCAAGTTGTTATCACTGTTCATTCCCTTTGCATAGCTGAAAGTAAAATCTGTTATTCCTTTATAACTACTCCGTGTCTGAGTCTCTCATAAAGTATAAGTATTAAATGTGTATACCCCTAAACTAACTGTGCCAGAAAGGGTCGAGTAGATTGCCGGGGGTTGGCGGAGGTGTACTCAGGGCCCAGACCAAATCTGCGGCCCTCTTAGTTGAGGGTAACGCTACACTAGTATCGGTGCAACCCTAACAAATACCACAATAAAGAAAACCCTAAAAAACAGGGGAGCTCCAACCAGGTGGATTGCATGAGGAAAATATTAAATCTTCATAGGGTAAGGCAGTCTCTCCCTTTACCCCAAACTCCAATGGGACTATGTGCTACAAAAAGAGCACATCTTAACCAGAAAAGTGATCTTTAGACTGGACCCCTCTCTTTTTAAAGCCCTATATAGTTTCTTGAAAGCAAAATCCAGGACCCTAAAAACTGAAAATGTATTACCAAATACTTACCGTAATTTTCCTTTCCTGATAGACTCCATGGCAGACCACGTGTGGGTTAACCCCGCCTCCTCTCCACAGCTATAGGACCCCTTACCCATAAATTTGAGCTCACCTCTACAGACAGGTGTTCCGTAACTAGCCGACTCAAATTTCAACTCTCATATTTTTATTCATGGATGGGAACTCCGTCTGCCATGGAGTCTATCAGGAAAGGAAAATTACGGTAAGTATTTGGTAATAAATTTTCAGTTTTCCTGACAGACTCCATGGCAGACTACGTTTGAGAAATAACTAGCCAATCCACACGGGAGGATATGCTGAACAAAAAATATTTTAATCTTTTCCGTCTACTGACAGAATTTTTCGACCAAAATTAACAGAGGAAAGGGAAGCAGGCTCAATACAATAATGAGACATAAATGTATTAATAGAGGACCACGAAGCTGCCTTGCTTATCACATCAGGAGCCACGTGTCGAGCTGCTGCCCATGAGGCTGCCATGCCTCTGGTGGAATGAGCCGTCACCGCCTCTGGAGGAGCCAAGCCCTTTGCCCTGTAGGCCTGTTGAATTGATTGAACGATCCAGGCCGCTATCATTCTGGAGGAAGCCCTCTTTCCTTTGTTGCTACCAGTGTGTAACAAGAACAGGTAGTTCGAGCTTCTAAAAGATGAAGTGACTCGCAAATATTCTTTCGCCTACATCCAAGGGATGAACATCTGCTGATTCCGGAGAATTGAAAGTAGGAAGGACTATTTCCTGGTTCTCGTGGAAAACTGACGTGACTTTGGGCTTAGACCCAAGCATGGGAATAAGGACCACTCGGTCCGGGAAGAAAGTCAAAAAGGGGCTCTTGACAACCTAGGAAGCTTATTTCAGAAACCCTTTTGGCTGAAGTAATGGCCGCTAGAAAAGCCAGCTTAATTGAGAAGTCCTTAATGGAAAGATCCTTGTTGTTTAGTGCTGAAAGAGCATCAAGGACGAGCGGAAGCTCCCATTTGGGGAATCTGGGTTTCCTCTGAGGCCTGATTCTTGAGGCCCCCCGAAAGAACTGTTGAACCAGGGGATGAGTTGCCCACGATGTTCCTGAAAATGCTGATAAGGCTGAAACTTGTACCCTAAGGGAACTGATCGACAAAGGAAGATCCAAGCCTGATTGGAGAAAACTCAAAACGTCTTGAACTCCAGGATTTCTAAAAGATTTTCCAGCAGAAGTCATGAAGCTGACAAACCTGGTCCAGATTCTGCTGTAGGTTTTGTTTGTGTTAGGCTTTCTGGAGCTCATAAGGGTAGAGATTACCCCTGAAGCACACCCAAGAGACTCTAGCCTCTCTGTCAGGGTTGTACGTACCTGATCAGCGAGTCCGATAGAGCAGAGGAAGGTCCCCCGTACGGATCCGACTCGCGGGACCCTGGTAGTGCAGACAGGAGGCACGGGAGTGCGGAAGGGTAAGAGAGCCTGAGAGTGGTTACTGGAAGGCAGCTCCGGATCCTGGGTTCAGGAGAGTAGTTGAGCCAGGCTGGCTGCAGGCAGGCAGGTAGGAAGGCAGGTGTGTAGAGCAGCGCAGCTGGGCAGGTGCAGAGAGAGTGGTCAAGACAGGCAGGGTTCGGCAACGTTCAGGCAGTATGGTACAGCGGGGTAGGCAAGTTCAGGGTCAAAGACAGGCTGAGGCTGGGTGCAGGCGGATAGCAGGAAAAGTCCAGTAACAAGCCGGGTGGTCAGAAGATCGGGTTTCAGGCAATTAACAGGAGCAGGATACACAGGGGACTGTAGATCAGACAGCACCGGTCTGAAGTGTTCCAGGAGTTTAAATGGGCAAACCGGCGTGCATCGGTGCGCGCAATGGCGCATCAGCGTGCGCAATGGCGCACGCACGCAATGCGCGCACATGCACCCGCGCGCACAGGCACACCATCGCGCACAGGCGCGTGTGCCCGCAGTCTGGGAAGTGCACCAGTGCGGACAGGAACATGCCCAACATCAGCGCGCATCGGCACGCGCGAACGCACACCAAAGCAACCACCAACACGCCCGGCAAGGTACGTTCTCTGACACTCTCCCTCTCAAGAACCAGACCATCAGTCTCAGTATTGCTGGACAGGGGTGCAGGGTAGCCCCCTGAGAAAGAAGGTCCGGCCTGAGAGGAAGAGGCAATGGGTCCCTGAAGCTCATCAGATTCAGGAGAGGAAACCATGGCCTGCTCGGCCAGTATGGTGCTATTGTTATCACTTCGACTTTCTCCAACTGGAGCCGCTGCAGGAATTTTAGCATGATCGGAGGTGGAGGGAAGGCATATGCCTTGTTGAATTTCCATTGGCTTGTTAATGCATCTACTCCGAAAGCTTGACTGCACCGAGCTCGAGTGTAGTATCTGTCTACTTTGTAATTGCAGGGGGATGCAAACAGATCCACCTCGGGATCGATTCCCAATGATAGGATCCACTTGAATGTTTGTGGATGCAGTGACCATTTGTTGTTGTCTAGATTGCTGCGTGACAGGAAGTCCGCTTGAATGTTCTGCTCCCCTGGAATGAAGACTGCTGTCAAGTTGAGCAGATTCCTCTGAGCCCAGGTCATGATGGGCTCGACCTCTTGGAGAAGGGCGGAGCTCCGAGTGCCCCCTTGCCTCTTCACGTATGCCACCGCAGTGGTGTTGTCCATTTTGAGTAGGACCGACTTCCCTTTCAGGAGGTGGGAAAAGGCTTGAAGGGCACACCATGCCGCACGTAGCTCCAGAATGTTTGAACCTGGAGTGTGGAGACGGGCATCCCATTTGCCCTGAGCCAGTTCTGCCCCACAATGGGCCCACCAGCCCGCATTGCTGGCATCGGATGTAACAGTCACCCACTGGATGGGAGCAAGGGAGTGGCAAGTTAACAAGTTCTTGGTTTGAAGCCACCACAGGAGACTGTTCCTCATTGACTGTGTTATCCGGATCAACTGATTGAGATCATCTGACCTCCACTGCTGGAGGAAACCTGACTGAAAAAGACGAAGTCTCCACATCGCCCATTTGACCATAGGGGATGTGGCCACCATCGTGCCGATTATCTTCAGGCACTGTGACGCCCTTAGGTGTGAGGAGTCTAGGGCTAAGGAGATTCTTTCCCGAATGATCAGTATTTTTTCTTCCGGAAGAGAGATGGTATTCTCTATGGTGTCGAACTGAGCTCCTAGATAGACTAAGCGCTGGGTCAGTTCTAGCTGACTCTTCTCCCGGTTTAGGAGCCATCCGAACTCCAACAGTGTAGAGATCACCTGATCTTTGTGGACTAGCAGCTGCTGCTTGTCATGGGACAGTACTAGTAGATCGTCCAGATAATGATACAGACGCACACCCTGTATTCTGATAAGGGACACCTCTGCCAACAGCACCTTGGAAAAGACTCTTGGAGAAGTCGTTAGCCCGAATGGAAGACAAATAAATTGTAAGTGCTCTTGTTCGACCTGGAACCGAAGATATTTGTGAAAATCTTCCGCCACGGGAACATGAATGTACGCGTCCTTTAGATCTATTGAGATCAACCAGTCGCCTGGTTGAACGACTTTTTGGATGGTTGAGAGTGATTCCATCTTGAATTTCTCGTGCTTTATGTACCTGTTCAGAAAAGTGAGGTCTATAACTGGTTGCCAAGAGCCGTTCTTCTTTTGTACTAGGAAGAGGGGGGAGTAAACTCCCTGGAATTCCTCGCTCTTTGGCACGGATACTACTGCTCCTTGATCTTTCAGGGCATTCACATATGAAAGAAGAACTTGTTTTTCTTCTGATTGAGGAAGTGAAGTTTGCATTGGTCTGCATGGAGGGACCTTGGTGAAGGACCATATGTGACCTTGGATATGTAAATGATCTCGCGCCTAAAAGAATTGGTAAATAATATAATTAGGCTGCTATCCCCAGATTTTCAATGTTTGAAACTGTGACTGAATGTGGTTATATGTGCAAAAGTAGCAAATATATAGGGGGCGCTGGAAAATGTGTATAGATTAAATTAAATGAAATTAGTTCTAATACGAAATCATAAAAAATTGTGAACACCAGCCAGCCTGTGCGGACCGCAATTACTAGTCTATGACTATTCAATAATAATAATAGCCTATATGCAGTCCCCTATGTGGGTAAATTATATAGTGAAACCCATCTACCAAACAAATTGTGATACATAAGACCATGAAATAGTATAGGACAACAAATAATCAAACATGCAGTGCCAATGGTGAAGATTGAAAGTCCCGAAAATTGAATAACTAATGATCAAGAAAACAAATGGTAGTCCATAAATGACAAACAGTGAAATGAATCCTGAGTGACAACTTTATCCAACAGGAAAAAGGAATTGCTTGAAGTGATAGCCTTCACCAACTTGATACAGGACACCCAAAAGTGCTCATGCTATATGGTAGCAGCTTACCAGATATAGTTGACTCTTTTAATTAAAAAGGAGTCAAATACGCTTTGTGCAAGTTCCACTTGCTAGCATGGGTAGTGATGTCAGATAACAGGCATGAGAAATCCCTGCCTCCTAGAGGCTCGGATGGAGCAATGCGAACCACAAAAAGAAAGATAAAGCGGATAATAGTGTAATCCCGTTTTATTAAAAAATATTAAAATATGAAAGCCAATTGCCCCCTTACTTGGTTAGTGCCTTGAGCCCGGCACTGAGGCTGGAGAGCATGGACTAGTAGGGCTAGTAACCCGTGTGGAGATGAGCCATCGTGCGTTCCACCTACGATAGAGGAAAAGCCAGCGGGACCGGAAGTGTCGTCAGAACGTAGTCTAGCGTCGCCTCGACAGCTGTTTCGTGTAAGCACGTCGTCAGGAAGCGTGCTAGGCTACGTGTGTCTGGCTGTCAAATACGGTTGTCAATCACAATTGGGGGAGGGGTTACCGGACATAGATCCAGCCTCAATGCCGTCTCTCCGCATATTATGAACACAGTATACATTTAATCTGAAAACTCCAAATAAGCTTACAATAGGTAAATAACACAGACAGGATACCGCCTCTGTGATAAATGATAAAAGGACATTATCTAAATGCCCTCACATCCCAATCCACCAATATTATAGTACTAGATGTAACGCACTAATTGCGCCACCCTAGTGGGTATATATGGTACGACCTGGCCAAAGCTAGTAATACATAGTGGAATGAATGTAAAATTAGTACAGTAAACTGTCCATGGTGGATGTTT
Organism: Rana muscosa; assembly: GCA_029206835.1. Classification (NCBI taxonomy): domain Eukaryota; kingdom Metazoa; phylum Chordata; class Amphibia; order Anura; family Ranidae; genus Rana; species Rana muscosa. The sequence continues at coordinate 9,087,887 of CM055124.1, forward strand.
ACATATGATAAAAATAATAAAAATAAATAAAAATAAAGACAATATGTTGAAAAATTGACAAATAAATGAGAGGTTTGAAAATTCTCTACACCTGTTTGACCTCCAAATCAGATGGTGAAAAATATGTTTTTCTTGTTCATACATCACGGGACACAGAGCAGCATAGTCATTACTATGTGGGTTATATAGAATTACCTTCAGGTGCTGGCACTGGCAACTTCCAAAACAGGAAGTACCCTCCCCTATATAAGCCCCTCCCATCCGGGAGTACCTCAGTTTTTTGCCAGTGTCTAAGGTGTTGGCCAAGGTTAACATGTATTCATCTGGGCTTGTGTACAGGTTCTCTGGGCCTTAGCAAGCTATTCCGGATCTGACCAAAAAAAGCTTCATAGCTAAACGGTCGGTACCCGGGCCTTGCAGAGAAGAGCAGGGTTTTGCCTGTAATGCCTCTCTTAGGAGGGCTGGACCCTGGGATCCAGAGCTCTGGTCATACCCAAAACCAAGAGGCTATCTGTGCAGGGTGCTATACAGGTCCAGGGGAGTGGAATCCTTGGGAACCCGGTCCCTGAAGGTCTAGTACAATGCCTGCCGTGAGAGGTGAAGTTTGGGCTTCTGTGGACCAAACAAAGTCCTGCGGCGGGGAAAAGGTAAGTGGGGGCCCCTCAGGAACTTGGTTCTATTGAGGGGACCCCCAAGCCTAATATGCCTTTCTGCCTGTTACCTAAAGGGTATTCCCGCTAATAGCTGTATATGCCTAAGAAATCCTAGAAATGTTTTTTCATAAGGGAAATTTTAAAAAAACTGTAAACCTGGAAATGTTTTTTCATAAAGGAGGTTTTAAAAAAAAAAAAAAAAAAAAGACAAAGGTGCGGTACCTGTGTTTGTCCACTAGAGGCCGCTGTGGAACGTCTTTTTTCTTGGGACTATTCCTTCCATGGTGAAAGTCCAGGCAGATGAGTGAGCTCTCTATCAGGGAAGCTGCATTCCTCTGTCATGCTGCCAAGTAGTTTCCTTCCATCCCTGAGTCCTGGTGAAACAGGGACCCTGGCTCCTCTCCCTACATGGCGCCAAGAGCGCACACGTGCACGCGCGCGCGCGCACACACATGCTTTCCTTTTATAAGGTTTAGCTTCAAAAAAGGGGGCGGAGCCTGGCGGATGACGCGCTCTGTGCGCCCAGCGCTTCTGCGCATGTGCGGGCGTCCCAGCAAGATAAAAGGACTCAGTCCACGCTGCTTGCTATGGACACAGAGCATGAAAAGGAGCTGGTAGCATGGTATAGGGGCTTACAGCGGGCGGTTGATACAGGCATCCCCAGAAAGACGCATTAGTAGACACCCACTGATGTACATAGCAGCAAATTGCATTAGACTATTTCAGTAAGGGGTGTATTGCCGCTGGAATACCTCAGCTTTGAACTAAGGAATATGCCGCCTAAAAAACTCCGAGATATACCTCTCAGGAAGTGTAGGGGGTCTCCATCGGGCTCTGAGGATCTGGAGCAGTCATCTGCACCCTCCTCCCCTGAGAAATCAGAGGTTAATACCCATAAGGAACCCCCGGGAGTGCCAGGTACTGCGGCTGTCCTCAGTCCACCTGCTCCTGCATATATAACAGAGGAGGTTTTTTCCTCAACTCTGGAGGGATTGGAGCAGAGATTGGCTGCATTGATCGCTTCTTCTCTACAGGAAAGAAAGCGCGCCAGATCTCCATCACCTCCATTAGAGTGCCTGTTGGCAGAGCAACAGTCCCAGGAAGGGACCGACCTACCTGAAGGGGATCAGGAGGAGGTTAGCTCTGTTTTTGAGGAATCGACAGTAGATGAACCATTTTCAGCATCACAGACTGAAAGATTGTGGGTCCAGACCCTAACTGACATGGTTCGATCTGCATTTAAAATGCCTCTTGTTGAACCATCAACTACTGCTGTCTCCTCATTGGGGTCGCTAAAAGCTCCCCAGGTTAATTGCTCCTTTCCAATACATCCATTATTGGAAGGACTTATATACCAGGACTGGGAACATCCTGATAAACTATTTGTTCCGCCTAAAAGGTTTCCGGTGATCTATCCCATGGAGGGAAAGTTCACCCAGAGATGGAATGTTCCTACGGTGAATGCAGCCATCTCTTCTGTGAACAAATCACTGACATGTCCAGTAGATAATGTTCAAATGTTCAAAGATCCAGTGGATAAAAAATTGGAATCTTTATTAAAATCTGCTTTTTCCACAGCAGGGGCTGTTACACAGCCAGCAGTGGCAGCTATTGGGGTCTGCCAAGCTTTAAAGGATCAAATGAAAATGGTCCTGAGGGATTTGCCAGACCAGCAGGCCCAGGCTCTGGCTGATCTGCCTAGAGCATTATGCTTTGCGGTTGACGCCATCAAGGATTCTATCCATCAGGCCTCCCGCCTCACGCTGTCTTTGGTACATATGCGTAGGCTTCTGTGGCTCAAAAACTGGTCTGCTGAAGCTCCCTGTAAGAAGCTCTTAGTTAGCTTCCCATTTCATGGGGAACGCCTTTTTGGCGAAGACCTGGATAAGTATATCCAGAAGATTTCCAGTGGTAAAAGTACTCTCTTACCGAGTAAAAAGAGGTCTAGGGGTCCATCTTTTAAGAGGACTACCTCTCCCATCCCTGCGACGTCTGCTACTAAGCAGTTCCGACGGCCTCCTCGGTCAAACTCAGGAGGTAAAAATCAGGGACAGCCACAGGGTAATAAAAAGCCCTGGATCCGAAGAGGTACTAAACCAGCCTCCAAGTCAAGCCTATGAAGGGCTGCCCCCACTCAAACGGGTGGGGGGAAGACTTCAGTTGTTCGCAGAGACCTGGCGGGAGACGATCAAAGACAGATGGGTGCTCTCCGCAGTAACTCTGGGATACAAGTTGGAGTTAAAAGAGTCTCCTCCGTCCCATTTTATGTGGTCAGGCATGCCAAGAGACCCTCTGAAAAGAGGGTCTCTCCTATTGGCGTTAGAACAACTATTGCTCCAAGGAGTAATTATGGAGGTTCCTATGGAAGAGTGGGGGTTGGGTTTCTACTCAAACCTTTTCACAGTCCCGAAGCCAAACGGGGACATAAGACCCATATTGGACCTAAAGAGTCTAAACAAATTTCTAAACGTCCGGTCTTTCCGGATGGAGTCGATCCGATCGGTCACCGCTGCCCTACAAGGGGAGGAATGGTTAGCCTCGATCGACATCAAAGATGCTTACTTGCATGTTCCCATCTTTCCAGGTCATCAAAAATTCCTACGCTTTGCAGTAGAAGGGCGCCATTTTCAGTTCAGAGCCTTACCATTCGGTCTGGCCACAGCACCACGAGTGTTCACAAAAATTCTGGCCCCACTGTTGGCCGATCTAAGAACACGGGGTGTAACGATAATGGCATACCTAGACGACCTGTTGTTGATGGACCACTCAGTTGCCAAGCTAGAAGTGGTAATTGTCGATACAATCAAGTATCTAGAATCTCACGGTTGGGTCATCAACCTGGACAAGTCAGCCCTACAGCCAGTGAAAAACCTGGTATATCTAGGGCTACGGCTGGATTCAGACCAGAGGAAGATTTTCTTACCTCTAGACAAGGTATCCTCTTTGAGGGCCTTGGTCCGTCTGCTTTGTGCAAGAAGACAGCCGTCCATACGCCTGTGCATGAGGCTGCTAGGAAAGATGGTAGCATCATTCGAAGCTGTGCCATACGCCCAATTCCACTCAAGGAATTTACAAAGGGCCATATTGTCAGCCTGGAACGGAAAAGTTCAGGCTCTAGACTTCCCGATGGCTTTGTCCCCTTCCGTTCGGAAGAGTCTCTGCTGGTGGTTGATCCCCCAGAATCTCCAGAAGGGAAAACCCTTCAGCCCGATATCTTGGAAGGTGGTCACTACAGATGCCAGCCTTATAGGCTGGGGGGCAGTACTGGAGCAATGGTCTCTCCAGGGCAGATGGTCAAATGTAGTAAAAACCCTGCCCATCAATCTCTTAGAGATACGAGCAGCCCGGTACGCTCTAGTAGCCTGGACATCCAGACTCCAAGGGACCCCTGTCAGAATTCAATCAGACAATGCCACAGCAGTGGCATATATCAATCATCAGGGAGGCACCAGGAGTCGTGCAGCCCAGAGGGAAGTAAGTCACATCCTGGAATGGGCAGAAAAGCATGTCCCATGTATATCAGCTGTCTTCATTCCAGGGGTGGAGAACTGGAAGGCGGACTTTCTGAGTCGCCAACAGTTATGCCCAGGGGAATGGTCCCTTCATCCCGAGGTCTTCCGAGCAATATGTCAGCGGTGGGGAACACCGGATGTAGATCTGCTAGCATCCAGATTCAACGCAAAGGTGGACAGATTTGTCTCCCGGACAAGGGATCCCCTCGCTTGCGGCTCGGATGCTCTGGTGTTCCCTTGGGATCAGTTCAGACTGATATATGCATTCCCTCCGCTACAATTGTTGCCTCGACTCCTTCGCAGAGTCAGGTTGGAGAAGAAGCCGGTGATCCTGGTGGCTCCAGCGTGGCCCCGAAGGGCCTGGTACGCGGAGATCATCAAAATGTCTGTGGGGAGTCCTTGGACCCTTCCACGTCGTCCGGACCTGCTTTCGCAAGGACCGATATACCACCCTTCCTTACTAACTCTAAGTTTAACGGCCTGGCTATTGAATCCCACATCCTAAAGAAGAGAGGTCTCTCTAACTCTGTGGTATCAACTATAATCAATGCCAGGAAGCCTGTATCCAGGCAGATCTACTATAGAGTTTGGAAGGCGTACATCACTTGGTGCGAGGCCAGAAAATGGCATCCACGTAAGTACGTTATAGGCAGAATTCTGGACTTCCTGCAGTGGGCTGTAGACAGGAAGTTTGCCTTAAGTACTATCAAGGGCCAGGTTTCGGCCTTGTCAATACTATTTCAAAGGCCCCTGGCTATGCATTCACTTGTCAAATCCTTTATGCAAGGTGTGACTCGTATTATTCCACCGATTAAGGCTCCCATATGCCCATGGGATCTAAATTTGGTTCTGTCGGTTCTGCAGAAGCAGCCATTTGAACCTTTGCGGCACATTTCCTTGGTTCTACTCACCAGGAAATTGATATTTTTAGTAGCCATATGCTCGGCTAGAAGAGTGTCAGAATTAGCCGCCATGTCCTGTAAAGAGCCATATCTGGTTATCCATAAGGACAGAGTAGTATTACGTCCTCACCCAGCCTTTCTTCCTAAGGTGGTATCGAGGTTTCACTTGAACCAGGATGTGGTTCTTCCTTCTTTTTTCCCCAAACCAAGCTCGGTAGAGGAAAAGTTATTGCATTCTTTGGATGTAGTAAGAGCAGTTAAAGTTTATCTAAAAGCCACTGCTCAGATTCGTAGAACGGATTCTTTGTTTGTTCTGCCGGAAGGCCCCAGAAAGGGTCAGGCAGCATCAAAATCTACTTTAGCCAAGTGGATTCGACAGGTCATAATACAAGCCTATGGCTTGAGAAGTAGACCGCCTCCGTTCAAAGTTAGGGCGCACTCCACGAGAGCAGTTGGAACTTCATGGGCAGTGCATCACCAGGCCTCCCTGGCGCAAATTTGTAAGGCCGCAACATGGTCTTCAGTACACACGTTTACTAGGTTCTACCAGGTGGACGTTAGAAGTCAGGAGGATGTCGCCTTTGGGCGCAGTGTGTTGCAGGCCGCAAAAGATCCTCATGCCTGATGGCGCCCAGCTTATGTATGGTGTATCCCCCCCCTCATGTGGCATTGCTTTGGGACGTCCCACATAGTAATGACTATGCTGCTCTGTGTCCCGTGATGTATGAACAAGAAAGTAGGATTTTTAAAACAGCTTACCTGTAAAATCCTTTTCTTGGAGTACATCACGGGACACAGAGCTCCCACCCCTCTTTTGGGGACACGTATTGCTTTGCTACAAAACTGAGGTACTCCCGGATGGGAGGGGCTTATATAGGGGAGGGTACTTCCTGTTTTGGAAGTTGCCAGTGCCAGCACCTGAAGGTAATTCTATATAACCCACATAGTAATGACTATGCTGCTCTGTGTCCCGTGATGTACTCCAAGAAAAGGATTTTACAGGTAAGCTGTTTTAAAAATCCTACTATTCATTGGTGAGGAAGCAATTTAAATCTAAATCGATATTGAGGCCCTGTGGCTGCATTGTGGATAATCTATACAGCCACTGGGTCTCATTCTGGGATATGGCCTTGGTGAGGTCTGTCCCCCTCCAGTTGTGTGTGGCCCTATCTATGCCACATCCCCTATGGTCAAATGGGCGATGTGGAGACTTCGTCTTTTTCAGTCAGGTTTCCTCCAGCAGTGGAGGTCGGATGATCTCAATCAGTTGATCCGGATAACACAGTCATGTGTGACCTATTGAGACCGTTTTGATGGTCCAATAATCTGAGATCGAGGCCACCCAGACGTGCCGGAAGAGACGTAGGCGAGCCCCTACCCGACCCGCTTGGGCGGGCCCAATCTCAAAAGTACTTGGTTGGCTCGCGCCCACCGGGCGTCTGTTTCTTGCTATACTTTTTGAAAGATGTCTGCCTATTCCAGTTCCAGCTTCTCCTAAAATCCCGTCCGGGTCTATACGAGCGTGCCTCTCTCGAACGCTCTGTACTGTGTCTCCGCTGAGGTCTTCTTTGGTTAAACGGACGCCTGTCCTGAGGGAGGAACCCAGACTTCCCGCTTGTAGCCTTGGAAATGGCGTTATCTAGTTTGTTTCCAAACAAGGAAGTTCCTTCAAAAGGAATTTTGCACCATGCCTGCTTTGAGGCTGGATCAGCAAGCCAGGGGCGCAACCATAGTGCTCGTTTGGCCGTGACCAAAGATAGCATGGATCTAGCTATCAAGCGGATAAGATCAATTGATGCTTCTCCCAAAAAGGCCAGTTTAAGTCCTTGCACTGCTGAACTTTGTGCTAGTTCCTCCGAGACACCTTTCAGAACGGAGTCTACATTTTCCACCCAGGCCTCCATTGCTTTGGAGGTGACTGCAAGGGCTAAAGCTGGTTTGCAGGCCGTTCTGGTCAGGCTATATATTCTTTTGAGGTCTTGGTCAATCTTTCGATCCAGACCATCTTTAAAACATACAGTGTCATCTAGCGGGAGGGTGACATGCTTCGCTAGGCGCATTACTGCTGCATCTACGAGGGGAGCATTTTCCAAATGCTTAAAGTCCTCAGATTTAAAGGGATACAGTCTAGAGGTTTTGCTTAGCATAGAAACCTTCTTATCCCCCTTGCTCCATTCTTCCTCAAACAATCCTTTCAGCTCAGAGGGGAATTGGAGCGTTCTTTCCCCAGCTGCTTAAACAGTTTCCTTTGTTTTTCTGGGGGGGGGGCAGTGGTATCCTCCAACTTTAAAGTTTCCTTCACTGCCTTGATCAGTGGAGAGACTAAAGCGTAGTCGTATCCCACCGTAGAATCATCTCCCTCCATCTCGTCTTGCGAGGAATCATGGGAGGAATCATGGGGCTGGAATTGGCCTGGATCCTCGTGTGGGGGGCAACTATTTCCTTCATAGATTGCTGTACCACACTTTTCACAAGAGACTCAAGATTTCGTTTTTCGGTCTCTTTCTCACCGACCGCTCGGGCATAACATGGGTCGCATAGTGATTTGCCCTCCGGGATTCTGGTCTTACATCCCAAGCAGGCTCTGTGGTCAGAGCGACTATCGCGGTGGTGGTGGCGCTGACTAGAGGAGGAATGGGAACGTCTACTATGTCTAGAGGGGGAATGTGAACGTCCCCTATGATGATGGGTCCTAGACGTAATGCCGCGTCTGGACCTGGAGGATGAATGATGATGCTGATGCGGCCTGGCAAGGTCCCTGTCTTGTGACTGATGAACTGATATAGCCGGGCTGTAAGAGATAATACAGATAGAGGGAGGGGGAGGAAGGATGTAACCGTTAGCAACCACCAGCAAAGGCACAAAAGACACCAACCCCCTACCCACTCCACACATACCTTGTGCGGGAGGGCTGGCCACACGGCGGTGAAGATGAGTCCATGACGAGGGAGACACAGAAATCCGAAACTACACTACCTAGACTAAGGATAAGCAAATCAATGCAAGACCAGCACAAAAAAAATAGTTTTTTTTTTTTTTAAACTGTCCCTTTAAGAGACACTACAGATTACTAAGCATTACATTGCAAATGAGGTGCTTACCCTGTCCTGGTAGTCCCGAGGCTCCGGGATGTTGCCGTTATATGCCCACAGGTTATCCCACCTGTATAGGGCTCTTCGGCGGTTTAAATAACCCGCCGGAATGACGTCACGGCCGGTCCCGCTGCGCGCATGCGCCAAGGGACCAGCCTTACTGCGCCTGTGCGGCCTCTGAACCCTCCGCCGCACTGCGCATGCGCAAACACCAAGCCTCTGTTTCACCGTGGCTCTGCGCATGCGCAGATGTACAGCGGCAGGAATCAGGAAGGGAATGGCGTCCTGGAACGCAGAAGCGTTCCACACAGATACTAATACAAGCGGCGCTATATGGACAGAGAAAACAGAGAAAGATATACAACACACAAAAACCATCTGCCATGGAAAGTTATAGAAAAAAGTCTTCAGACCTTGCCAGCCGAGATCCACCGTCCGTCATGGTACGCTGGGGCCACATCCCTCCACCGTAGGGGTATCCATCAGCCCAAAACCACTCGCCCGCTCATAGCTGGGCCCTGGGTGCACCGCACAACTGGTACCTGATCCGACAGACATCCTGGACTGCACCTGAATTGCATGATGAAGGGTCCATGTGAGGAGGACAAAAAAGGAACACCTGTCTGTAAAAAATAAAAAATGTAATTGAAATGCAAATATATTAATGTCACACAACCAATTCTGGTAATTGCTTACATACAGGCACATTCTGTCTTCAACATACAATGTCCTCCCACAGGTCCATTAAAGTTTTTTAATTTTTTAAAAGGCACGCTAGCCATAATAATGCTGTGACAGATGCAACCAGGACAGGGGCTTTTGGTGGAGACTATGGGCTAGCCTTTTACCCACCGATAACGGTCCATGGAGAAGGACCAGGTCCTGAAATGCGTTGCATCTGCTCTTCATACTTGTTGTTTTTTTTTTGTTTAGTTTTTTACACTAAACCATTACGTATTTAGTACTGCATATACAGTGTATGGGTGTATTTAAAAAATAAATAAAAAATAGGGAACAATTTCCCCCTTCAAAATAATCGCTTGTTGCTTTGCAGCCTGAAATTAAGGTAGATAATTTTTAATTTTTGCTTCATCCAGCTATATTTACTAGTGCAACTTATAACATCCAAATGAAAGATAACACCAACATGTCAGGGAAAAGAGAGCGAAAAAAAAAAACAGTCACTGAGTTGGAAAAAGAATTAAATAAAAATAAAAAATTGGTTCAAACACATACAAAAGACAGCGGAAATGGAGGAGCTGATACATCAAGCACGAGACACGCCCTCTAAGTTCTACCAATCCTGGTCTTGCTGGATTCACTTTACCACGACCGATGAATTTAAACAATCCGTAACATGAATGATCAGCAGGAGCTGTGGTAGAGAATCGAGTACTTTGAGAATCCTACCCCCTAATTTCTCCCCCCTTTCTAATCTTTCACTCCCTCCCCCACCAAAAATAGTGCCTCCTATTCAACCTCCATGTGAGACACCGACTTAGGATACCCTCCCCTGAACCCCCTAACACCCACTGCCATTACCGCCCCCTCTTCTCCCGTTTTACCTCCACTTATTTTTACTACAATACTCTTAAATGTAGGGTCCTCACACCGCTACTCACCTATCAGACCCATCACCCCAATACACTCGCTGACCCCTTACAACAGTTAGCTGTTTGGATATCCACATGATGTTTCCTCATATTTAATGCATCTACTGTCTTACAATTCAAGCTGTGCTCTGTTCTCCTGGAATTGTATACCCCTGGGATTAATGATGCTGTTTTGTTCTGTTCTATCTGTATACTTTACATAGCGGCTGCGTCCGCGATTTCACAATTATATGTCATGTTCTGTTATGTTATACTGCTTTTTATTAAAAAAACTTTGAAACTGAAAAAATAAAATAAAATAAAATTTAATTTTAGGCTCATCTGACTATCTGAAACCGCACCTAGAAGGTTCTGAGAGACCACATGGAAAAAGGCGTTATGGTCAGATGAGATTAAAATGAAGTATTTGGCCTCAACGCCAAACAGTATGTCTGACGGAAATCCAATACAGCTCACCATCGAAACACCATTCCTACAGTTAAGCATAGAGGTGGTAATATCCTGTTATGGGGTGTATCTCTGCAGCAGGGACTGGAGCACTTATCAGGATAGAAGAAAAATGGATGGGGCAAAATATCAAATTTTTTAGGAAAATTTGCTGCCCTCTGCCAGAAAGTTGTCAATGGGAAGGTTTACCTTCCAACATGACAATGACCCAAAAGCACACAGCAAAAATGACAAAAAGATGAATGTTCCTGCATGGCTTAGACTTAAACCCTGTTGAAAATCTGTGGAATGACTTGAAGACTGCAGTCATCATCAAATTTAACTGAACTTGAGCCAATAGGGCTGAAACAACTAATCGGCATAATCGATTATGAAAATAGTTGAAAACTATTTTCATAATCAATTAGTTAAGTAAAATAAATACAGAATGCATAGTTTACATATCAGGAAATACAGTGTAGCAGAATGCACCAATTATACTTGTCTTTACATACAGCTCAGTGCACCGTCCATACATGTCAAAGTGCCTGTGAATGTTTGAGGAGCAATGCCTCGTGGGTCATATAGTCCTGAGCAGGAGAAGGAAGCAAGTGATGCTATGGCCGGGTTCACATATATGCAAATTGGATGTCGGTTTTTTTCCGCATCCAATTCGTATGACAGGCGAGTGTGACCGGCTCTCAATAGAGCCAGTTCACACATGTCTGGGGCGGCTGCAGTCTGCATTCAAAAAGGGTCCTGTGCAACTTTGGGTCCGATTTCAGGCAAAAATTCCAACCCGATTCGCACCTGAACCAGTAACCAGAAACACACCGGACGCCAGGCACGAAAACACAAAACACGCAGCAACACATATGTGAATACAGCCTTAATGCAGAAGCTTTTTTTTTTACCTTGCTATAGGGGCACTCTATACTATACTCTGCAGCTTGCTATAGGACAGTGATGGCAAACCTTGGCACCCCAGATGTTTTGGAACTACATTTCCCATGATGCTCATGCAATCTGCAGTGTTGTTAAGCATCAAGAGAAATTTTTATATATATATATATATATATATATATATATATATATATATATATATATATACAGTATATAAAGAATGGGATATTACTAAAGGGCAAAGAATGGGGACTATGGGGTTACCAGGGCAACCGTGGGCAGGCGTGGCTACAGAGCGGGCTTGGTGTGTAAGCTCTGTAGCCACGCCTGCCCACGGTTGCCCTGGTAACATTCCTCCGCTTTCCGTCCTTACCACTTGCGTCCCTCTGGTTGCACGCACTGGCCGCGTCATGTGACGTCCACCGCTAAGCAGTATGGTCATTGTAGGCTATTGGCGCTGTGCACGTGCGCGCTGGCTACCTCACGTCCGCCGCCGTCCAGCAACGCAAGACGCTGGGCGACTGGGGGACTATTTAAACCTCCACAGACAGCACAATCAGCTGTCTGCTGGTGCGGGGCGCTGCTGCTGTGCTGTTTAGTGATTTTAGGTATCTAATAATTTCATTTTTTGGCTTTTCTTCTTGGAGTGAAAGTATTTGACTTACTTTTGCTCACTGTTTGGTTGGTCTGATGCAACTCTTTTTTCTGTAGGGCATTTTAGGTTTTTCCAACATTGCCTTCCACTACCATTTCCAATTTCATCATCACCAATAAGCAACTTTGTTATCGGAAGCGTGCATTGATTGGGCCATTGCTCCTTGCCTCTAATATCATACCCAGGGGGGTTTCATTTGCCTTTGCACAAGTTCATACTAGCGTGCATCTTCTGATTTTCTACCTAGCTTCTTTACTACAGGTAAGCCTTCCTCTTTTCATTTTTATTTTCCTAAATCTATGGATATACATATTTGGATGATAATTGAGCATTTCGATTATCTTTCTGCTTTTAGATTTTTTGATACCTCATTGGAGAGTGGACTTCGTCCAGATACACCCTTCAGCGCCCCGTTTTTGTTTTACATTTTCTATACAGTTTATAGGTATGTACTTGAGACTATGTTAGTCCACACTTTAGGTTGTCTAATTGATTGTGGCGATTATTTCTGCCACATTAGTCATTCCTATATATTCTAGGATTAATGTTAATGTTTTCTTTCTAATAGTCCCCTGCAGCCACATTGTCTGGCTTCCTGTTTGGCCCTTGGCAGCTATTTGGTTGCGCTATCCTTGAGAGTTGGTGGGTATGATGGACATGCACATTAGTACTCCTTCCGTTGCCCTTCAGGTATTGTTGTTTTTGTCATAGGGCGCCAAATGTTGCCTTCCCGTTTATAACATGCCTGTTTGTATAATTGTTTACTTGTGTAAGATATATTCTATTTTTTAGACTTTCCTCTAAAGCTACACTGTACAATCAACTACCCCTGATGAAGCCAATGATTTGGTGAAACATGTTGGGTTGAACCATCATTACTGTACACTAATAGCTACAAATGTATTTGCCTTTTTATTGCTATTTACTTTTTGTATAAATAAAATATATTTTCTACTATAATTGTTGTATATACTCACTGTAGCACTACCCCCGTAGGAGCTGCTGTTTGTTTGATTTGGGTCTACGTCCTGCCTATCAACCCATGGAAGTGGCTCAAACCTTCCCTTAGCACAACTGATATGAATAAGGAGTGTGAGACCTATTGAGTATTAGGAGACACAATCCTGCATACATCACACAATAACCTGTAAATGTTATTACCTTTGCTGGTCACTAGTCCTTCTAAGTGACAGAGATACTCCACACAAGTTATATGCTTAATCAAAGGTACCTTTACTCAGTATAAAAGGGAAGGGTAAAGAATCACATTAATACACACAGTTGACTCTGCATGCACATTGCAGAGTCAATAAACCAATAAGGATAGGTATCACTGAGATTAGGTAATAGCAGGAAATAACATCAGCTATATATATGTACATGTATCTATATGTGTCTCTGCACGGCTAACTGGTTGCTCGCGAGCTCCCCCTTTGTTGCAATACCTTGCACGTGTTCATTCCCTATAATAGGTAAGCAAGGCCTATCTGCGTCCCACTCAAAGTTCCTTTCTCCAATGAAGTCTTCGCTAGCCACCGTCGGTGCACAAGTTAAATTGTAATCCACAGGGTTTCAACAAGATGCTGTAATTATCCGCAATATACCTGAGTACTCGTGTGCCTGCCACCCACTAATGACGGATGCACCAATCTCTGATCACATAGTCTCCAGTGAGATACACTAGGCCGCAAGCTGTGGCGTGATAGGTGAAGTGTGGCTGGCACTAACTAAATCACTTTCCTCTAAGGTAGTAGTCAATTCTGGGCAGGTGCCCTTCTCACCAAACAGGCCCGACTTTCAGATAGTCTCCTCTGGCTTGTCCCGGTCACTCGATCTCCACGCTTCTGCTTCAGCTGGACTCCGTCACTAACAGCATATGGTGATGGACAACTCCGGTCTCTGCTGGGCAATCACAGGACGCTGTGGACGATCCTCTGCTGGAAATCACTCAGGCACTCCCGTAATTTAGGCCCAGGCTTCTGGCCTAATCCTTAGGAAGCAGGCCTCCGTGCCAACTTCCTGCTTGATTGAGAGCTGGATCCAGAGAGAGAGACGCTGGCCCCTCCCCTGGTTTAAGTAGTCTGCCCAGAATGCTTTGCGGTGTTGCAATGCACCCTGGGTAATGTAGTCTGTCTTTTACTAAAAGCAACAAAGTCTTTTCTCCTAGCTGATATCTGTCCCAAAGTGCATTAGTTGCATTGTAACACTTATACCACCGGAGGGAGCCGGATTCCTTCTTACATATGGACATCCTGCTACACACTCCCCCCACTTAAAGTCTTTGGTCCCCAAAGAGGACAACAGTATGTAACCTAACACATACTTTGGCAATACCTGCAGGGAAATTTGTTAGTTTATGCATGACAATAAACAACTTGCCTTTTCATAAGCAGGATTTAAACTTAAACAGCTCATATCATAACACAGAGCTGACAGAGGAACCTACCACCAATTATCACAAGGAGGGAGGTTGTCCTGTATACGGACCACCGACACTTGGGTGTCTGTTTCAGATGTGCTAGGGAGTGAGCTGGGGTTGTCTTCCACTGAATCTGAATCTGGAGTGGAAGAGCTAGACTGATCAATGGTTCTCTTAGAAGTGATGATGGCCTCCTCAGAGCATTCACCCAATTGGTCGTACGTCAGTCTTTTTGGGGGGTGAATTACTCTTCTTTCCCTCTGCTCTTTAGGTATCATATTCTCAAGGACATTGGGGCTGGCTGTTTCTAGAAGCTCTTCAGGGGCTTCCTCATCTAGTTCAGGCATGTTGGGCTCCAGAACTTCAGGAGCGTCCCGCTCTCCTTCAGATAGAGACAACGACCCTTCTTCTGGGTCTTCCATTGACAAAGAGTCTGAGTCATCAGCTACCTCCTCAATGAGAATGTTTGAAGGCACGAATTCAGGAGCTTCTGCCCGAAGAGTTCCATTGTCAACTGTTTTGGGTGAGGTTTGGGAGGTGGTCATGGGTTCTGGCAATTGGGATGACCACAACCAGTCAGATTCTGCTTCTTCATCCTCTTGACCTTCATTGTCAGAGTCTCCATCTCTCACATCTGGAAGCACTGTTTGAGATCGGGTGATGGGTCTGGAACCTTGAGAAGTTGAAGGGGTTTCTTGTGAGTCAGATGCAGGAGGCATGCGAACTGCCTCGGAGAGGGGCAACAAGTGATTCCTGTGCCAGGTCTTTAACGGTCCCACGCTTCCTTCTGGCCTAATTTGGTACACAGGAAGGTTTTCCAGCTTCTTGCAGAGAACATAAGGTTGGGATTTCCAACGGTCAGCCAACTTATATTTTCCCGGAATTCCCAAGTTCCTCAACAGCACTCTATCTCCTGGCTGTAAATCTTGAATTCTGACTCTTAGGTCAAAGTTTCTTTTATTTCTCAGCCCCCGTTGGTCAGATGCTGCTTGGGCCTTTTCAAAAGCTGTCTTCAGACTCTTTCTCAATCGGTCTACATACCCCTTGTGGGATGCTGCTGAGGTATGATCCAGCGATATGCCAAAGGCCAAGTCCACTGGCAACCGAGCCTCCCGCCCGAACATCAAACGGTATGGGGAATACCCGGTGACATCACTGGCAGTGCTATTGTAGGCATGCACTATGGCAGCTACATGCTTGCTCCAATGCTGCTTTTTCTCTGAACTCAGAGTCCCCAACATATCCAAGAGAGTCCGGTTAAACCGTTCAGGCTGAGCATCTCCTTGTGGGTGATAAGGGGTTGTCCTGGTCTTCTGGATGCCTAACAGGTCTAATAACTTCTTTATTAATTTGCTTTCAAAGTCTCTGCCCTGATCTGAATGAAGGCGTTGGGGTAGACCATAGTGCACAAAGAATTTTTCTACCAGTACTTTGGCTACTGTTGAGGCCTTCTGGTCTTTTGTTGGGAATGCTTGAGCATATCTGGTAAAGTGATCTGTTATCACCAAGACATTCCCTTAACCACTCAGATCAGGCTCCAGGCAAAGGAAGTCAATGCACACCAGTTCCATAGGTCCCTGACTTTGCAGATGGCCCATTGGGGCTGCTTGGCGTGGCAAGGTCTTCCTTTGAATGCATCGGACACAGGAATGGCAATATCCTTCCACTTCAGCCCGCATGCAGGGCCAATAGAACTTATCCCGTACAAGGTGAAAAGTCCGTTCGGACCCTAGGTGACCATGGTTGTCATGGAGGGCAGCTAGGACCGCTTCTCGATATTTGGCTGGTAGAAACAGCTGCCACTTCTCTTCTGAGTCGTCAGAGGGGCCCCTTCGGTAGACCACCCCTTGACGTATGTGTAGCCGATCCCACTCCCTGCGCAACAATCGGGCTTCTCTTGGGGAGTCTGTTTCAAGCATCTCGGGACGCTGGCTTTCCAGGGCCTTTATCAGGAGTTTCCCTAAAGAGTCTTCTTCTTGCTCCTTTCTCAAATCCCTTTTTGTCAGCTTGGGCAAGCCCTCCCCTTCGACTTGGGTCACACTGCAATAGCACTTCGGTACTCCAACAGCTGAGACCCTAATTTCTTCGGCTCTTGACCCACCTCTGGCTTGAAGTTCTGTCCCCTGATATAGGGCTCGCACTCCCTCTGGGTCTAGTTGGGCCCATTCTTCGGTAGGGTCGGTGGGGGCATGAGACCTCCTGGACAGGGCATCTGCATCCCTATTTCCCACTCCGGATGGGTACTTCAAGCTGAAGGTGAAGCTTGAAAGGGCAGCCAACCACCGGTGTCCCGTTGCATCCAACTTGGCAGTGGTCAGAAGGTAGGTGAGCGGGTTATTATCTGTCTTCACCACAAACTCCGCCCCATATAGGTAGTCTCTCAGTTTGTCTACCACTGCCCATTTCAAGGCCAGGAATTCAAGCTTGTGGGTGGGGTAATTCTTCTCAGCAGGTATCAGACTCCTGCTCACATATGCGACGGGTCTTAGGTAATTATCATGTTCCTGGTACAGCACCCCACCCAGCCCATCTCGGCTGGTATCTACATGCAGTTCATAAGGCTTCTTTGGATCAGCATAGGCCAGGACTGGTGCAGTGGTAAGATTCTTCTTTAACATCTGGAAGGCTTCCTCGCACTCCCCTGTCCACTGGTCTTGAATCGACTCTTTGGGCCTTCGGGGTCCCATGGTGAGTTTCACTGGTTTGACCAGCTCTGGAACATCATCTTCCCCTTCGTTTCTGAGTAACTCGTTCAGGGGTCTGGCAATCTTGGCGAATCCTTCTACAAATCTTCTGTAGTAAGAACAGAACCCCAGGAATGACCGAAGCTCAGTCACGTTGGTAGGTCTCGGCCAAGAGGTGACGGCATCCAGCTTCTCTGGGTCCGTGGCCACCCCTTCTGTAGAAACGATATGGCCCAGGTAATGGACTGAGGACTGGTAAAATTGACACTTCTCTAGGGAGAGTTTCAGGCCCTCTTCACTGAGCCTCTTCAGGACCTTCTCCAGTCTCTCTTCATGCTCTTCTAGGGTTCTCCCGAACACGATGACGTCGTCCAAATATACCAGTACCTCTATTAGATTCATGTCCCCGACGGTTCTCTCCATTAGCCTTTGGAAAGTGGCGGGGGCTCCTGATAACCCTTGAGGCATACGGTTGAACTCAAAGAACCCCACAGGGGTGATGAAGGCTGTCTTCTCCCGATCCTCAGGGTGCATGGGGATTTGGTAATATCCACTTTTTAGATCCATTACACTGAACCACTTGGCCCCTGACAGACTCTGCAGGGCGTCTTCAATTCGGGGAGTGGTGTATTGATCTGGGATGGTCCTTCTGTTTAGTGTTCTGTAGTCGATACACAGTCTCAGCGACCCGTTCTTCTTTCGGACTACCACTATTGGAGAAGCGTAAGGGCTCATGGATTCTCGAATAATCCCCGTCCTCTTCAGCTCAGCCAACTGTTCCCGCAAGTCTTCTAAGTCACCCAGTGGGACCCGTCGAACTCTCTCTCTAAAGGGCTTATCTTCTTGTAAGCGTATCTTGTGAGTGGCACTCCTTGCGCACCCCACATCAAACTCATCTTTAGAGAAGATCTTTTCCCACCTTGCAAGTTGAGCTTTGGCCCTTTTTCTCCATTCTGGTGGGAGGGCCGTGTCTTCAGAACAGAGCTTCTCTATGGTGACTTCACCCCTTTCTTCTTTCTTCAATTCACACGGGGCAATGGGGGTGGCTGGATTCACCTGGCCCAACAGCATTCTGGCCGGCACCTTCACTGGTGTATTAGCAGTGTTCCTTATACTCACTGAAACCCTCCCATGGCTTTTCTGTAGGGCCTTCAATAGGATCACTTCGGGGATTACTTCAATCCCTTTCTGTCTTTCCTGTGGGCCTGGTTCGAAGACAATGAAGGGGCCTGGCTGTTTCCATGTGAGCTTGACAGAAGCCCTCAGGCAAGTCACCTCTCCCGGTTGTAATACCTTCTCCGTCTTGTCTAGCTTCCAAATCTTGCCAACTCCCTCAGCCGGGGCCTTCTGCTCCAGTACCAGGCGCTGGTAGGCTTGCCTTAACATGGGGTGGACTCTTGTGGTCGGGGCTTCTTCCTGTTGGGCCAACGGTGTCAGCAGTCGCCTGACTAGATCAGTGTTGGTCCCTATGATGAGTGAGCTCTTGCTGGCCCCTGGTGGGCGAGGGCACACTACTGCCAGAGTATCGAAGGTCTCTGTCTCCCCAGCCACTGAGGGATCAAAAGTCAACTTGATTGGCAGGTAACCGTCATAGGGAAAGCTCTGAGTTCCAATACCCCATATTTCCAGTTCCTCTAATTTCTGTAGGGGCAGATGTTTAAGATGTTTATCATAGAAATCCCTATACAGAAGAGTCACTTGAGCCCCAGTGTCAAGAAGAGCCTTGGTGTAGATCCCTTCTACTTGTATGGAGACTACTGGAGAAGGCCCCACTAACTTGGCAGGGAACTCCTTCAACACAGACTCCTTGCTGGGTTCAGTTACCTGTACCCTCACTTCTTTTTTTCTTGAGTTTCCGGTGGGTCTCAGTCCCTTCTGGGTCTGGTGTGCACTGGCCTTCTGTTCAACAGCAGCCTGAGTTGTGGGACGGGGCCTAATTGGCAGAGGTTTAGGTCCCTGACTCTGATGTTTTGGATCATTGGACTTCTTGAAGGAGTTCGTGGAAACTGGTGGGCGCCCGGCTGACTCCTTCACCGGGGCCCTCTGAAGTTTTCCGCCGGCTTGCGATATCTGGATGCAACTTCATCTGGGCTGGGACACACTGCTCTAACATGCCCGATTCCCCCACAATTGAAGCATGTTATCAATCTCTTAGGCTTCTGTACTAGTTCCATATTGGAGCTAGGAGGTTTTTTTGGTTCCTCTGACGTGTTCTTGTTGTGTGGCACAGAGGCCTGGCTAGTCAGCATGGACACCATTTCTACTAGTTGTGACACCTGGGTCTTTAGGAGTTCAACTTCTGAATCACCTTCTTCTGCACTTAACATTCTGACTCGGGCAGTTGGTTCGGTGTGTTGACTCCTCCTTTTGTCTTCCAACATGGCCTCCTCCTCCCTGACTATCCGGATCAAGTCGGGATATTCCAGGCTGCTCCCGTCCCGCCGGGTGCGTAGCAATAATGCGATGGGGTCCAAGGGTTGAGCTCCCCTCAACACCTGCTGGGCACGGGCCTCATCCACTTTTCTTGGATCGATCCCTTTTCTTCAGTAGGATCCGATGCAGGATCTTATCCAGGCGTCCTATGAATTCTGACAGCTTCTCTCCCTCTTTTTGGTAGCAATGCCCCAGCTGGTAAGTGAGTTCAGTGACGTTTTCCGTCCCGCCGAACACATTCTGCAGAATATCCAGATAATCATGTGCATTGCAGTCCTTCTTGCTTAACTTGAGGTTACGTATGGCCTCCAGAGCAGGCCCCTTTAAGCTTTCCACAATCCGTTGTTTTTTTTGTTGTTCTGGCACCTCCCATTCTTCTAGGGCCTGAGTGCGCCATCTAGCCACTCTTTAAATCCATCTTCCACTGAAGGTACAGGTTTCTTCCCAGAAAAGGTCCTGAGTTTCCTGTATCCTGACATCAGGTAGTCTGGAGGGTCCTTTTTACACTTGGTCACAATCTCCCCCAGGACAGCGCACAATTCTGAGCTAAGGGTGGTCAATGGTGGTGAACCGGGACCCTTTTGTTGGGCGCTCCCTCCTGTGCTGGGGCCTCCTGAAGTAGTGGATGTGGGGCCATCTTTATTCTCTTCTGGGTGTATCAGGAGGAGTTCTACTTGGTTTGTAGTTTTTTTTTTTATTACAAACGTTTTTTATTTATAGAAAATGCAAGAAAATAGTACATACACATAAAAATCTGCGTATCACATAGTACCAGTTAGACTGCAAACATAAATGTCAACGCAGTGACAAGAAAAGAAATAGAGAGAAATCAACAAACAACAAAAAAAAAAAAAATATATATCTATATAAGAAAAATAAAAAAGGTGACGTTGAAGCATCTGAGAGAAGCCGAAGCCGGTTTGTAGAGGATCTACAGGAGACATAGTTGTCTACGTGCGGTGAGGCAAACCAGTGAGGGGGATTATCCGCCTCCCACAGACTAAAGCTGTTGGGGAGTTTGCGTCCATAGCTAAGATTGTGGCAATAAAATATGTCTTTGGGAGGTCCAGGGATCCCACCTACGGTCAAATAGGGGCATCCTATCATTTAGTGTGTAGAGAATCCTTTCCATTATCATAATAGAGTCCATCCTATGGAGGACGGAGGAGATAGGGACAGTAGGGGACTTCCAATGTAGGGCAATGGCCCATAGAGCGGCCAAGCAAATTGTGTGGATAAGGCCTTCCTCAGAGTGAAGCATACCCGGGATAGATGCTCCCAGGAGGCACATAGAGGCCGTAAGATGTATTGGAGCACCTGATAGAGCCGTTGCTATGGCCGTCACCTTGGTCCAAATGTGGGACAGATTATCACAGTCCCAGAACACATGCAGAAAGGTCCCAGGCAGGGGACAGCCTCTGAAGCATAGGTCAGAGGTACCCGGAAAAATAGAATGAAGTCTAGATGGTGTATAGTACCACCTGGTAAGTATTTTATACGCTGTTTCTCTGACCGCTAGGGATTTAGACGCTTTGCGAAGGTTAGTCAGCATAGTGTCCCAGTCATCTGGGTCAAAAAGTTCGTTGCAGTCAGCCTCCCATTTATGTTTATATGGGACCTCCCCAGGAAACAGTGTATTAATTGCTGATCTGTAGAGGATAGAGATAAGCCCCTTTCCCCTGGGGGAGTCACGGCAGATGTGTTCATACGTGGTAGAGGGGGCTGCTGGCGAAGTGGGAAAGATAAAAGTGTCTAATTTGCAGATAATGGAAGTGTTCTCTAAGTGGGATTTGTTTATGTGTGCGTAATTGGTCAAATGAAGCAAAAGAGTTGCCCATCTGCAAGTCCGCCAGTGTGACCATGGAGTTAGATATCCACCAAGAGAATCCCTCAGAGTTCTTAAAGGCCAAAGTAAATAAGGGCTCTCCTACAAAGGAGGAGCCTCGGGGAGCGTGGGACACCAGGCCTAGTTTATGTTTGTATCTGTACCATAGGGTAAGGGAGTGAGCAACTAGGGTGTTAAGAGACATAATTTCATGGGCCACTTTAGAAGGGGACCAAAGTAGACTAGAGAGCCTGTACGGAGCGATGGCATGTGATTCAAATTCTACCCAGGGTACATTAGAGTCAGGGATGTTCCATTGTGCTATCTGGGAGAAGCGAGCCGCAAGGAAATAGAGCCAAAGATTTGGCAGGCCTAGCCCCCCAAGTGTTTGTGGGATGAACACAACGTGTCTGGAGAATCTCGGCCGTTTGTTCTGCCAGATAAATTTGTGGATATCTTGTTGTAGCCTATCTATAAAAGCTTTAGGGATCATGAATGGAAGGGCTCTAAATAAAAATAGGAGTTTGGGTAGGAGGGTCATTTTGATCGCCGTGACTCTCCCGAGGAACGATATGTGGTAGGTGCTCCACAGCTTAAGCAGGCTACGGAGACGGGACACACATGCCGGATAATTCGCAGCAAAAATGGAGGACCAATGTGGCGTGATATAGATGCCTAAATATGGTATTTTGTCAGTAGACCATTGCAGGGGGAAGGAGCCCTGGAGAGTCCCACACTGAGCCGGGGGAATATTGATTGGTAGTGCTGTGGATTTGGACATGTTAACTGTGAGCCCAGAGATGGATGCAAATCGGGACAACAGGGTGAATAGATTGGGCAGGGAAATTTGGGGTTGGGTTAGAAATAACATGACATCATCTGCATACATACAGAGATGAGATGTGGTGGAAGCCATGGGGTATCCGGATATATCGGGGTGTTGTTTAATTGCGGTGGCAAGGGGCTCCAGGGCCAGGGCGAATAATAGAGGCGAAAGTGGACATCCCTGCCGGGTGCCCCTGCCCAGTGTGAAAAACTCTGAGCTGCAACCTGGAATTTTGATTCTAGTTTGAGGGTGATGGTAAAGGGCCTGGACCCCCAACAAAAACTCATCCCGAAAACCAAGCCTTTGAAGCACAGCAAATAAATAAGGCCATAAAACGCTGTCGAACGCCTTATTAATATCCAAGCTAAGAAGGAGGACGTGTTTCTTACATATATTAGCGTCTTGGAGAACATCAAGTGTCAAACGAATATTGTCTGTGATGAGTCTATTGGGTATGAAACCCGATTGGTCAGGAGAGGTTAGTGTTTCAATGATAGCGGCTAGTCTGTCAGCTAGGGCTCGACTAAAAATTTTAAGGTCATTATTAATGACCGAAATCGGCCTATAGTTTTGGGGGAGGGAGTGGTCCTTGAGAGGTTTGGGTATGAGAGACATGTTAGCTAGGGTCATTTCCGAGGGGAACTGTTCCCCCGCAAGTATTTTGTTGAACATGCTAGTGAGACGTGGGAGTAGTATAGGGGCATAATTTTTATAGTAGCTAGCCGTGAAACCATCTGGGCCTGGGGCTACAGAGCGTTTCAGGGATTTGACAACGCCCAGCAGTTCTTCTTCTGTGAAGGGGGCGTTAAGGGAGTCAACTTGTACATCGGACAAAGTGGGAAGGGGAAGTGAGGTCAGCCAGTCCCAGGAGGGTGGAGAAGGACCCGATGGAGGGCTAGAAAGGAGCTTGGAGTAAAACTCCTCAAATACGTCAAGGACTTCTTTAGGGTGAGAGACTATTCTGCCTGAGGAGTTACGGATCTTGTACACATGAGGTGGACGTAGTGTATGATTTAATTTGCGCGCAAACATAGCAGATGCTGTGTTGCTGTGAAGGAGAAAGTTTGCTTTGGACCACCTCAATGCTTTTTCGGTCTTAGCTGATAACAGAGTATCTAGGTCTAGTCGCTTTTGCGCCACCAGTCGTGCATTGGTACTCGACGGGTTGCCTATTTGGGCCTTATGCAGGCGGTCCAGTTCTGTGGTCAGCTTGTAAATTTGCTGCCATCTTTCTTTATTCTTACGTGATGCAATGCTAATAAGGTGACCTCGTAATACTGCCTTATGGGCCATCCATAGAGTGCTAGGGGAGATGTCCGGGGTGGCATTAATCGTGAAGTATTCCTGAATAGCATTGGAAACTTCCTGGCGTATGATTGGGTCAGTTAAAAGGGAGTCATTAAGTCTCCATGTATAGGGCGTATCAGATAGACCTATGAGGGTTGTTGATATGGAGACCATATTATGGTCGGACCAGGGGCAGAGATGGATCATCGACTGCGTGGAGTTGGCCAGAATGATGGGTGTGCAGAAAATGTAGTCCAATCTGGCAAAGGAGTTGTGGGGGTGTGAGTAAAAGGTGAAGTCCTTTGCACCTGTGTTGTGTGCTCTCCAAGCATCGGATAACTGGAGAGTTTGCAGGTTTCTAGTCAGGGATTTAGGAAATGCTAAGTTCAGTCGGGAGGAGGTGCTTCTGTCTAACTGTGGGTGTGCCACTAGATTGAAATCTCCCCCAACAAACACATGAGTCGAGGAATACTTCTCAAGTGTCCTAAAGAAGGTCGAGAAAAAGGTGGCCTGTGCAACATTAGGGGCGTAAACGTTAGCGATCGTGAGTTCACGTCCCGCCACTAGTCCCTTAATAATAAGGAACCTACTCTCAGGATCCTTATAGACCTGCTGAATTTCCATGGGGAATGAATTGTGAAGGAAGATGGCTACCCCCCTACTTTTAGAGTCGTGTAGAGTGTAAAAGGCTTGCTTATATGAGCCATGAAAGAAAATTGGGTGTCTGTTAGCAGCAAAATGGGTCTCTTGTAATAACAGGATTTGCGCCCCTAGCTTTTTATAGGTTGTGAAGGCTTTTTTCCGCTTGTGAGGGGAGTTGAAGCCCTGGACGTTATGTGTAATGCATGTAATCACCATTTGTGCACGAGGAGTGTCATGGGCTCACCTGGGGGGTCTAGGGACCCTGAGATAACCGTGTCAATATCATCCGTCACTGGGGGGTCGTCAGTCTGGGAGAGCTGAGGGTAGTAAACCGCTTCAAGTACATAGTAATAGAAAATACTTCTAAAGTGCTCCAACATCCTATATAGAAAAAACAAAAAAAGTGATAGAGTATAAAAAGCATCTAAACATAGTGCCAGCAATGCAAACATATGCTGGGCAAACAATGGGTCAGGTTGCAAGTAGCAAAAGCCTGAAACATTGAGGTAAACCTTGTAAGGGGCAAAAGCACCCTTAACTCCCCGAGTCATATCCAGAGCTCCAAAGGAGGTCGGGATATGAGAGGAGTGGGGCAGCACGGCATCGACATCAACCGAACTAGCCTGCAACAAATTAGAAAAGAAAAAAAAAAGGGATGTGCATGCCAGCGTGTGTTGGCTTGATCTAATATCTCATCAAAAGAACTGGGAGCTAACATCTTTGAGTAAAAAAGAGTGCTAAAGTCCCGGGAGCAACGTCCTGTGTCAAAATTTAAGGATCCTTTCCCCAGCCCTTTTTAAAAAAAAAAAAAAAAAGGAGAAAAACAATGAAAATAAAAAAGGAAAACAGGGCACATGGGGTATTGGACTGGACGTGGGCCCAGAGAGATTAAGAGTTGAAGATGTACGGATCAATCCGGCTGGGCTGAGGGTCAGCATACTGAGATCAATTGAAGTGAAGTGAAATATGGATCCATCAGAAAAACAGCAGTTCCAAAAAAGAGCCCAGTAGAGGGCGCCTAGATGCCAAAAGTGTAATAAGTGTTCAGAAGATATGCAGCAGGAAGAATTCACAAAAGTGATAGGATTCTTTAGCGTTGAAAGGCATTATGGCTCGCATCTTGTCCGTGACGTCTGCGATCTCTTCTAGAAGAGGGAGTATTCCAAATGGGTTTTGGTCTAGGAGTAGAGGGTTGACGAGGAAGGGCATCAGCTTCCAAGAGACCCAATTTGACCAGTATCTCTTGGCCTTCCACTAAAGATATAGCAGTGTAAGTTGTACCATTATGGGGAATGGTAAGCTTAAAGGGGAAACCCCATCTATAGCGAATGTGCGCCTTAGCCAGCACAGTGGTGACCTCCTTCATATCGCGGCGTCTATCCAGGGTAGCTGGAGAGATGTCCGGGTAGATTTGAACAGGGGAGCCGTCTAAGGAGATGGAATGGGAGTTGCGGGCAGCCCTAAGGATCTCTTCTTTTATAAGAAAGTCTTTCAGACATAGGACAATGTCCCTGGGGGGTTTATCAGGGGGGGGCTTGGGGCGTAAAGCCCTATGAATGCGGTCGCATGTGAACGCTTCTACCTCACGGACAGGCAGGAGGGAGTTAAACAGCTTATGTATGGCAGGAATAAGATCCGTGGTGGTCTCAGGGATCCCCCTAATGCGTAGATTGTGCCTTCGATTTCGATTGTCGAGGTCTTCTACTTGGGTTTGTAGCTGAATGACCGTGGCATTGAGGGATTCAAACTCTCTGGAGAGATCATTATGGGCAATATTGAGCTCATCGTGCATAGTCTCTAAGCGATCTGTGCGGGAGCCCAGGGCTGAGATCTCTTGCTTCAGTGTATTAGTGCTCTTGTGCAGCTCCGTTTGGAATTTAGTGGCAATCTTGCTATAGATGGACTCTAAGCTCCTGTCCAGGTCCGCTTTGGTCAGGGGGGGGGGAGTACTCACTTTCATGTGCAGCTTCCAGAGCAGAAGTAACGGTGTCCTGCGAATCTTGTGAGGCCTGCAGTGAGGGAGAAGCAGGGCCGTCGGCGCCATCTTGGGACATGATGTAGCGTACCTGGTTCCTCAGCAGATATGTGGTCAGGGACCTCTGAGCGGTCTTGTTTCCCTTTTTCTGCTTTGCAGGCATGCACAACGCGGTCCGGGGGTGATAAAGAGTATTTGTGTCGAAAATCGTGCACTTCTGGCCCCGGGAAGCAGGCTAAATGGTTAGAGTAGTGCGGAGCTACTCAGTCATGCGGCCGGTCCCGTGGATGTCGCGCATGCGCCCCCCGGTTTGTAGTTTTTATGCTGGCACCCTTGAAGTAGTCAGAGATTCCGTTCCTCCACTCACATAATGCATAGGTGTGGGGATTTACAGTATCTGTCTTTATGTCAATCACCCATGGCTTCCTGTCCGTGGACAATGCTCTCAAGACTGGAGTTAGCTGCTCCTCTACCCAGGCCTCTCTCTGGATTTCAACCACCAGGCCATTTCCGGGTAGGATGCCTTCATCCCTGCACCACCGGGCTACGGCAGCAGGGTCCATTTCTGTGCTGTAAGGGTTCTGTCTAGGGGGAAAGTTGATTGCAGAACCGTAGAATATCCCGGACGAGCCCCCACGTGTAGCACTACCCCCGTAGGAGCTGCTGTTTGTTTGATTTGGGTCTACGTCCTGCCTATCAACCCCTGGAAGTGGCTCAAACTTTCCCTTAGCACAACTGATATGAATAAGGAGTGTGAGACCTATTGAGTATTAGGAGACACAATCCTGCATACATCACACAATAACCTGTAAATGTTATTTTGGAAAGTGAAAAAAGAAACTGCGCTACAGATATAGAACTAGGCAGATATATCAAATGCCCAGAAACAAACAAAGGGAAAAGCAGCAACTATTCTGAAAACTAACAGTGCACACAAACAAGAAAAAATATATATAGTCGCGCTAACTTATGAATATGAACATAAGCCCACCACTGAATGATTGAAAAAATTATCTTCAAATCATCACAGTGAAGAATTATGTAAGTGCTCAGTGAAGAACAATAAATAAAAAATATATAAACAAAGCATATGGAATAATACAAACTTAATTAATGATATTAATACATGCTTGCATAGGGCCTTAAATAATCAAATCCAAAGTCCATACAAAGAAGCACCCGTGATCAAGTGTCCATGTTGAATGAAAAAAGAAAAATGAAAAAAGCAAAAGAAAACAAAACAAAAACGGTTCCAAATCTTCTTATATTCGTGACTTTCACCACCACCAGTAAGAATTCCTGCTTACCAAAAAGCGATGGTCCCCTATGACGGAGGACCCCAAACAGCCTCAAATGATAATCAGTAGGACTCCAGACTTCAGTGTATGCTGAGCCTCAACTGTTTTGATAGCCAAAATGCTCATATACCATCATGCAGTACTCGATACGGAACATGGAAGGAAGGGAGGACACTACATAGTGTAAAATCCTTGGTGGATATTTAATTTAAAAGAAGAAAACATACTTACAAAAATGCAGTTTAAAAAACAGCCTTAAAAATGTGACAGCGCCGACCGGTCAAAGGCGCTAGTCACACACATACGTCCGTGGAAGTCGAGCAGTGGAGGGTGACGTCAGCACAAAGCTCGTATCCTGCCCTACGCGTTTCGTGAAAATTCACGTCGTCTCGGGGCACGGGCGATGGGCTGCGTCACCCCCTCTTTATAGGGAACACAAGAACTCAAGGGTCCAGCCCGAGGGAAGGCGCGCGCGCGCACCTCGCGCCGCGAGGTAGCCACGCCTCGCTGTCGTATCCACCAAACAGCAAAAGCAGCGGATGCGCGCGCATCTCTCCCCACGAGGAAGCCAAGCCTCGTTTGCAAATACATGCCGTGCGCGTCATCACGCCAAACGGGATGACGAAAGCATGGCGGGGAGTATGCCGCACACACGCGTGTCCATGGCAACAATGGCCACGACCGCAATGCGCGCGCCACCCAAGGGGGAGGAGCCTCCAGGTGTGTCACAGGAGGCAGTAAGACTCACAACCTCCGCCGCAGCCATAATGTGCGGTGAACATAATGGGACTTGAACTGCTCCAAATTTAAAATCCTAACTGTAGAGGACATATACATACATAAATATAATATAAGACATAAATGTCATACCAGTATCTAAAGCCATACATGTTTGAAATATACGGAGATAGATTAACTCATAGTAGTTAATAATCCATAAATGATAATAAAATCACCAAGGTTACAACGATTACCATCTAATCTCGTCCCTCTTACTACCCCGCTTAACATGGTCAAATGTCCATTACAAAACGGGAAAAAGAGACGGAAGTAAACGGTTAAATTTAAACAGAAAAAGGAAAAAGGAGAAGAGAAAGAGTGTACATACAGCACGATCTACATCTCCCAAAAAACTATACTCCAATATAGTTCAATAGTCCACCCCAAACAGCCATTATAAAAACATAATTAACTGATTGGCTAGATTAATTCAAGAATTATTAATAAAAGCGTTAACATCGGTGTCCACATTGAGTCCGTGCGGAACGTAAGTCCTCAACCTGTACACCCATGCCATTTCTTGCTTGGAGATTTCTCTCACAAGCGAGCTGCCTCTCCAATGGGGTCTGTATTTGTCAATAGCGATGAATAGTGTACCAGATGGGTCTCTCTTGTGGACTTGATCGTAGTGCCTGGATACAGAGTGTTTATCGAAACCTTTGCGTATGTTCGCTATATGTTCGTTAAGTCTCACCCTTACTGCCCTTTTGGTCCTCCCCACATATTGGAGACCGCAAGGGCATTGTATGAGGTAAATAACCCCCAAAGATGAACAGGTGATAAAGGGTTCGATTTCATAGGAACGGCCCGTGCTCGTTGAAGAAAAATGGCTAATCTTCCTATCCCTACAGCTATTCAAGCTGCACACTTGGCATTTTTTGCATTTATAATATCCTGTCAGGTTCTCTAGGAATGTTCTATTAGCCCGTGGGGGGTCCTGGACACTTGGGGCCACCCTGCTGGACAGTGTAGATGCCCCCCTAAATACAATAGCTGGTCTCTCTGGAAGAGACGGTGCCAACACTAAATCACTGGTTAGCACATGCCAGTGCTTACGTATCAGACTTTTGATGGTCTGATGCTGTACGGAGTAGGTGGTAATAAATGGAAGAGAAAACTTACCATCCCTAACCACCCTCTCCCTGTCGGCCAACAATGATCCTCGATCGATCTCACTGACAGATTGTATCAATTGAGACAGATCACTCTGTTGATAACCTTTATCAACAAATCTCTTAGAGAGAACCTCGGCCTGGCATTTGAAAGCCTCTAAGTCTGTACAGTTACGTCTCAATCTGGTGAATTGTCCCTGAGGGACGGCCTTCAACCAAGGGGCATGATGACAACTGTCAAGCGGAATATATGAGTTTCTGTCAGTTGGTTTGAAATAAGTGGTCGTAACAAATTTGCTATCAACCACTGAAATTTTCAAATCCAGATAGTGTACTGACTCCTGACTGGCCTCAAAAGAGAATCTGATACCTCTGTTGTTATCGTTTAGGGACAGCATATAATCCCGCAAATCAGGTTCACTGCCGTCCCATAGGAGGAGGACGTCGTCGATGTACCTAACCCAGAGAACAACCTCTGGTCTCCGGCAAACATCGACGACGTCCTCCTCCCACTTGGCCATGAACAAGTTGGCCAGGCTAGGGGCGTACTTCGCCCCCATCGCCACACCTCGATCTTGGCGGAAAAACTGATTATCACACCAAAAATAATTATGGCCTGCTGCATATTTCAGTAGGGTCATAATAAAGTTAATTTGCCGCGATGGTAGATCTGATCCTCTCACCAAATACATCTCAACAGCCTCAAAGCCACACTCATGGGGGATGATGGTATAGAGCGAGGTCACGTCTGCCGTGACCATCCATATACCATTTGTGGGAGTGAGATCTTTGAGTAAATTGATAACGTGTTTAGTGTCCCTTACATAGGAAGGGATCTGCTGAACCAAAGGCTGCAGGAAAAAATCAATATACTTCCCGACCCGGGACGTGATGGAGTCTATCCCACTTACAATGGGTCGTCCCGGGGGGGAAGTAAGACTTTTATGGATCTTCGGGAGGTAATATATAACGGGAGTCCGGGGGGCACAGGGTATCAAAAACAATCTCTCCCTGTCATTAAGAATGCCCTCCCGGTGTCCCTCATCCACAATAATCTCGAGGTCTCTTTTATACTTGACAACGGGGTCCCTGTTCAAAGGGGTATAGGTTTCGGTGTCATCGACGATCCTGTGTAACTCTTTCAGGTAGTCACACCTATCGAGAATGACTATCCCCCCCCCCTTTGTCTGCAGGTCTAATGACCAGGGACTTATTGGAACAAAGGGACTCAAGCCCGTTCTCCAAATTCTTTTGCATTTTGACCTTTTTTACCTTGATCTTTTCAAGATCCTTGAGTACCACATCCCTGAAAACTTTAATGCTCGGGGCCAATGAGCCAGGGGGATTAAACAGTGAAGCATTGGCCAACCCAGTATGTTTGTACCCAGGTAAGGGACTCACTCTATCCATAATAGGATTAGACAGAAAATGCCTCTTAATATTGAGCTTCCTTGCAAACTTGTGGACATCCATAAAGGTTTGAAATTTGCTCAAGCTCCTAGGCGGAGCAAATTTCAAACCCTTATCCAACAAGCGCTGCTCAGTCTCTGACAGGGCCTGTTGGCTCAAATTAAAGATACCCATACCTAGATTCTTTTTCTTTTTGAGCAACTGGGCCCTCCTCCCCCCTCTAACCCCTCTCTTCGTTCTGATGGGCCGAACCGGCCCTGGTGGCCCGTGGGAAAACCCCAACTGGGGTTCGGTCTGAAATCATATTGACCTGGGGGATAGGAGGGTCTAGAATAATCATAACCCCTGTCAAAATGATTAGACTGAGGAAATTGGCCATTCCCGTCCAGATTATTGAATCCATATCGCCTTTCCATAGGTTCACGGCCTAATGGCCCCAATGAGTCTGTTAAGGGAAAAAACCGGTTATGGGTGGGGATGTTAAAATCCCGCATACCATTGGACTCAAAACTGGTTCTTGGAAATCCCTGATTATGTCCCGCATCATGATGGATGGGTCCAAATGAGGGATGCTCCCATCCTCTCATGGATTCATCCTGATAATGCTGGAACTGTACATCAGACCTATATGATTTCACATTTTTAGGCATTTTAGATGAAGAATTGCCCTGTTTGGGCCCGTTCTTAGTCTTGACCTTATTGTTACGTTGAGCTGGAGTGGGAGTGGGGGGGTTAGAAACCCCTCTCCTACCAGTCATGGGAGGGTTGGCAATCGGGCCGGATGGCACCGCACCCTGAGGGGCAGTGTCCATCACTACCTCATTTATCTCATCTGCTGCCAACTTTTTCTGCCACAGAAAAACAAGGCCCGACTGGTAATCCTCAAAATCTCTAAGGTATTTTTTCTTCTTTTTTGTTTTTTGATCCTTTTCTTCCCTCTCTAAGGTTTTTTGGAGAGAGTTAGAACACTCCCTATATTCCTCTCCATTTTTGAAAGAGGTCAGCAAATCTCTAACCGTTTTGATTTCGGTATCAAGTCTCTGCAGCTTCTCGCTTTTTCTTTGGGCCAGAAATCGCAAAAAAGAAACTCCAGCATCATTGAAATATTTAGCCCAAACCTCCAAATCAGGCTCACCTTTTTGTGGGCTTACCTCCCAACGGAGGCTTCTTGGGACCATGGCATTCCGAATATAATTCTCAAGGAACGCTATGTCCCACTGAGTGTGTATCTCAGTTGTCATGATATTCTTTAGTCGCATAAAGAGACCACTGACATCAGAGCTACCGGAGGCCGGGGTGGAGTCGAACACCCCAGTCGTGTTGACTGTCCGTTTCGCTCGGAAGTCGAAAATATCCATTGTGGTCAAATTAATGACCACTCACTAAGCAGCAGTTAATGGTAGTTAATGTAAAGAGTTGGAAAGTGAAAAAAGAAACTGCGCTACAGATATAGAACTAGGCAGATATATCAAATGCCCAGAAACAAACAAAGGGAAAAGCAGCAACTATTCTGAAAACTAACAGTGCACACAAACAAGAAAAAATATATATAGTCGCGCTAACTTATGAATATGAACATAAGCCCACCACTGAATGATTGAAAAAATTATCTTCAAATCATCACAGTGAAGAATTATGTAAGTGCTCAGTGAAGAACAATAAATAAAAAATATATAAACAAAGCATATGGAATAATACAAACTTAATTAATGATATTAATACATGCTTGCATAGGGCCTTAAATAATCAAATCCAAAGTCCATACAAAGAAGCACCCGTGATCAAGTGTCCATGTTGAATGAAAAAAGAAAAATGAAAAAAGCAAAAGAAAACAAAACAAAAACGGTTCCAAATCTTCTTATATTCGTGACTTTCACCACCACCAGTAAGAATTCCTGCTTACCAAAAAGCGATGGTCCCCTATGACGGAGGACCCCAAACAGCCTCAAATGATAATCAGTAGGACTCCAGACTTCAGTGTATGCTGAGCCTCAACTGTTTTGATAGCCAAAATGCTCATATACCATCATGCAGTACTCGATACGGAACATGGAAGGAAGGGAGGACACTACATAGTGTAAAATCCTTGGTGGATATTTAATTTAAAAGAAGAAAACATACTTACAAAAATGCAGTTTAAAAAACAGCCTTAAAAATGTGACAGCGCCGACCGGTCAAAGGCGCTAGTCACACACATACGTCCGTGGAAGTCGAGCAGTGGAGGGTGACGTCAGCACAAAGCTCGTATCCTGCCCTACGCGTTTCGTGAAAATTCACGTCGTCTCGGGGCACGGGCGATGGGCTGCGTCACCCCCTCTTTATAGGGAACACAAGAACTCAAGGGTCCAGCCCGAGGGAAGGCGCGCGCGCGCACCTCGCGCCGCGAGGTAGCCACGCCTCGCTGTCGTATCCACCAAACAGCAAAAGCAGCGGATGCGCGCGCATCTCTCCCCACGAGGAAGCCAAGCCTCGTTTGCAAATACATGCCGTGCGCGTCATCACGCCAAACGGGATGACGAAAGCATGGCGGGGAGTATGCCGCACACACGCGTGTCCATGGCAACAATGGCCACGACCGCAATGCGCGCGCCACCCAAGGGGGAGGAGCCTCCAGGTGTGTCACAGGAGGCAGTAAGACTCACAACCTCCGCCGCAGCCATAATGTGCGGTGAACATAATGGGACTTGAACTGCTCCAAATTTAAAATCCTAACTGTAGAGGACATATACATACATAAATATAATATAAGACATAAATGTCATACCAGTATCTAAAGCCATACATGTTTGAAATATACGGAGATAGATTAACTCATAGTAGTTAATAATCCATAAATGATAATAAAATCACCAAGGTTACAACGATTACCATCTAATCTCGTCCCTCTTACTACCCCGCTTAACATGGTCAAATGTCCATTACAAAACGGGAAAAAGAGACGGAAGTAAACGGTTAAATTTAAACAGAAAAAGGAAAAAGGAGAAGAGAAAGAGTGTACATACAGCACGATCTACATCTCCCAAAAAACTATACTCCAATATAGTTCAATAGTCCACCCCAAACAGCCATTATAAAAACATAATTAACTGATTGGCTAGATTAATTCAAGAATTATTAATAAAAGCGTTAACATCGGTGTCCACATTGAGTCCGTGCGGAACGTAAGTCCTCAACCTGTACACCCATGCCATTTCTTGCTTGGAGATTTCTCTCACAAGCGAGCTGCCTCTCCAATGGGGTCTGTATTTGTCAATAGCGATGAATAGTGTACCAGATGGGTCTCTCTTGTGGACTTGATCGTAGTGCCTGGATACAGAGTGTTTATCGAAACCTTTGCGTATGTTCGCTATATGTTCGTTAAGTCTCACCCTTACTGCCCTTTTGGTCCTCCCCACATATTGGAGACCGCAAGGGCATTGTATGAGGTAAATAACCCCCAAAGATGAACAGGTGATAAAGGGTTCGATTTCATAGGAACGGCCCGTGCTCGTTGAAGAAAAATGGCTAATCTTCCTATCCCTACAGCTATTCAAGCTGCACACTTGGCATTTTTTGCATTTATAATATCCTGTCAGGTTCTCTAGGAATGTTCTATTAGCCCGTGGGGGGTCCTGGACACTTGGGGCCACCCTGCTGGACAGTGTAGATGCCCCCCTAAATACAATAGCTGGTCTCTCTGGAAGAGACGGTGCCAACACTAAATCACTGGTTAGCACATGCCAGTGCTTACGTATCAGACTTTTGATGGTCTGATGCTGTACGGAGTAGGTGGTAATAAATGGAAGAGAGAACTTACCATCCCTAACCACCCTCTCCCTGTCGGCCAACAATGATCCTCGATCGATCTCACTGACAGATTGTATCAATTGAGACAGATCACTCTGTTGATAACCTTTATCAACAAATCTCTTAGAGAGAACCTCGGCCTGGCATTTGAAAGCCTCTAAGTCTGTACAGTTACGTCTCAATCTGGTGAATTGTCCCTGAGGGACGGCCTTCAACCAAGGGGCATGATGACAACTGTCAAGCGGAATATATGAGTTTCTGTCAGTTGGTTTGAAATAAGTGGTCGTAACAAATTTGCTATCAACCACTGAAATTTTCAAATCCAGATAGTGTACTGACTCCTGACTGGCCTCAAAAGAGAATCTGATACCTCTGTTGTTATCGTTTAGGGACAGCATATAATCCCGCAAATCAGGTTCACTGCCGTCCCATAGGAGGAGGACGTCGTCGATGTACCTAACCCAGAGAACAACCTCTGGTCTCCGGCAAACATCGACGACGTCCTCCTCCCACTTGGCCATGAACAAGTTGGCCAGGCTAGGGGCGTACTTCGCCCCCATCGCCACACCTCGATCTTGGCGGAAAAACTGATTATCACACCAAAAATAATTATGGCCTGCTGCATATTTCAGTAGGGTCATAATAAAGTTAATTTGCCGCGATGGTAGATCTGATCCTCTCACCAAATACATCTCAACAGCCTCAAAGCCACACTCATGGGGGATGATGGTATAGAGCGAGGTCACGTCTGCCGTGACCATCCATATACCATTTGTGGGAGTGAGATCTTTGAGTAAATTGATAACGTGTTTAGTGTCCCTTACATAGGAAGGGATCTGCTGAACCAAAGGCTGCAGGAAAAAATCAATATACTTCCCGACCCGGGACGTGATGGAGTCTATCCCACTTACAATGGGTCGTCCCGGGGGGGAAGTAAGACTTTTATGGATCTTCGGGAGGTAATATATAACGGGAGTCCGGGGGGCACAGGGTATCAAAAACAATCTCTCCCTGTCATTAAGAATGCCCTCCCGGTGTCCCTCATCCACAATAATCTCGAGGTCTCTTTTATACTTGACAACGGGGTCCCTGTTCAAAGGGGTATAGGTTTCGGTGTCATCGACGATCCTGTGTAACTCTTTCAGGTAGTCACACCTATCGAGAATGACTATCCCCCCCCCTTTGTCTGCAGGTCTAATGACCAGGGACTTATTGGAACAAAGGGACTCAAGCCCGTTCTCCAAATTCTTTTGCATTTTGACCTTTTTTACCTTGATCTTTTCAAGATCCTTGAGTACCACATCCCTGAAAACTTTAATGCTCGGGGCCAATGAGCCAGGGGGATTAAACAGTGAAGCATTGGCCAACCCAGTATGTTTGTACCCAGGTAAGGGACTCACTCTATCCATAATAGGATTAGACAGAAAATGCCTCTTAATATTGAGCTTCCTTGCAAACTTGTGGACATCCATAAAGGTTTGAAATTTGCTCAAGCTCCTAGGCGGAGCAAATTTCAAACCCTTATCCAACAAGCGCTGCTCAGTCTCTGACAGGGCCTGTTGGCTCAAATTAAAGATACCCATACCTAGATTCTTTTTCTTTTTGAGCAACTGGGCCCTCCTCCCCCCTCTAACCCCTCTCTTCGTTCTGATGGGCCGAACCGGCCCTGGTGGCCCGTGGGAAAACCCCAACTGGGGTTCGGTCTGAAATCATATTGACCTGGGGGATAGGAGGGTCTAGAATAATCATAACCCCTGTCAAAATGATTAGACTGAGGAAATTGGCCATTCCCGTCCAGATTATTGAATCCATATCGCCTTTCCATAGGTTCACGGCCTAATGGCCCCAATGAGTCTGTTAAGGGAAAAAACCGGTTATGGGTGGGGATGTTAAAATCCCGCATACCATTGGACTCAAAACTGGTTCTTGGAAATCCCTGATTATGTCCCGCATCATGATGGATGGGTCCAAATGAGGGATGCTCCCATCCTCTCATGGATTCATCCTGATAATGCTGGAACTGTACATCAGACCTATATGATTTCACATTTTTAGGCATTTTAGATGAAGAATTGCCCTGTTTGGGCCCGTTCTTAGTCTTGACCTTATTGTTACGTTGAGCTGGAGTGGGAGTGGGGGGGTTAGAAACCCCTCTCCTACCAGTCATGGGAGGGTTGGCAATCGGGCCGGATGGCACCGCACCCTGAGGGGCAGTGTCCATCACTACCTCATTTATCTCATCTGCTGCCAACTTTTTCTGCCACAGAAAAACAAGGCCCGACTGGTAATCCTCAAAATCTCTAAGGTATTTTTTCTTCTTTTTTGTTTTTTGATCCTTTTCTTCCCTCTCTAAGGTTTTTTGGAGAGAGTTAGAACACTCCCTATATTCCTCTCCATTTTTGAAAGAGGTCAGCAAATCTCTAACCGTTTTGATTTCGGTATCAAGTCTCTGCAGCTTCTCGCTTTTTCTTTGGGCCAGAAATCGCAAAAAAGAAACTCCAGCATCATTGAAATATTTAGCCCAAACCTCCAAATCAGGCTCACCTTTTTGTGGGCTTACCTCCCAACGGAGGCTTCTTGGGACCATGGCATTCCGAATATAATTCTCAAGGAACGCTATGTCCCACTGAGTGTGTATCTCAGTTGTCATGATATTCTTTAGTCGCATAAAGAGACCACTGACATCAGAGCTACCGGAGGCCGGGGTGGAGTCGAACACCCCAGTCGTGTTGACTGTCCGTTTCGCTCGGAAGTCGAAAATATCCATTGTGGTCAAATTAATGACCACTCACTAAGCAGCAGTTAATGGTAGTTAATGTAAAGAGTTGGAAAGTGAAAAAAGAAACTGCGCTACAGATATAGAACTAGGCAGATATATCAAATGCCCAGAAACAAACAAAGGGAAAAGCAGCAACTATTCTGAAAACTAACAGTGCACACAAACAAGAAAAAATATATATAGTCGCGCTAACTTATGAATATGAACATAAGCCCACCACTGAATGATTGAAAAAATTATCTTCAAATCATCACAGTGAAGAATTATGTAAGTGCTCAGTGAAGAACAATAAATAAAAAATATATAAACAAAGCATATGGAATAATACAAACTTAATTAATGATATTAATACATGCTTGCATAGGGCCTTAAATAATCAAATCCAAAGTCCATACAAAGAAGCACCCGTGATCAAGTGTCCATGTTGAATGAAAAAAGAAAAATGAAAAAAGCAAAAGAAAACAAAACAAAAACGGTTCCAAATCTTCTTATATTCGTGACTTTCACCACCACCAGTAAGAATTCCTGCTTACCAAAAAGCGATGGTCCCCTATGACGGAGGACCCCAAACAGCCTCAAATGATAATCAGTAGGACTCCAGACTTCAGTGTATGCTGAGCCTCAACTGTTTTGATAGCCAAAATGCTCATATACCATCATGCAGTACTCGATACGGAACATGGAAGGAAGGGAGGACACTACATAGTGTAAAATCCTTGGTGGATATTTAATTTAAAAGAAGAAAACATACTTACAAAAATGCAGTTTAAAAAACAGCCTTAAAAATGTGACAGCGCCGACCGGTCAAAGGCGCTAGTCACACACATACGTCCGTGGAAGTCGAGCAGTGGAGGGTGACGTCAGCACAAAGCTCGTATCCTGCCCTACGCGTTTCGTGAAAATTCACGTCGTCTCGGGGCACGGGCGATGGGCTGCGTCACCCCCTCTTTATAGGGAACACAAGAACTCAAGGGTCCAGCCCGAGGGAAGGCGCGCGCGCGCACCTCGCGCCGCGAGGTAGCCACGCCTCGCTGTCGTATCCACCAAACAGCAAAAGCAGCGGATGCGCGCGCATCTCTCCCCACGAGGAAGCCAAGCCTCGTTTGCAAATACATGCCGTGCGCGTCATCACGCCAAACGGGATGACGAAAGCATGGCGGGGAGTATGCCGCACACACGCGTGTCCATGGCAACAATGGCCACGACCGCAATGCGCGTGCCACCCAAGGGGGAGGAGCCTCCAGGTGTGTCACAGGAGGCAGTAAGACTCACAACCTCCGCCGCAGCCATAATGTGCGGTGAACATAATGGGACTTGAACTGCTCCAAATTTAAAATCCTAACTGTAGAGGACATATACATACATAAATATAATATAAGACATAAATGTCATACCAGTATCTAAAGC
This sequence comes from Rana muscosa, assembly GCA_029206835.1. Taxonomy (NCBI): domain Eukaryota; kingdom Metazoa; phylum Chordata; class Amphibia; order Anura; family Ranidae; genus Rana; species Rana muscosa. Next base: position 9,126,306 of record CM055124.1, read on the forward strand.
CATACATGTTTGAAATATACGGAGATAGATTAACTCATAGTAGTTAATAATCCATAAATGATAATAAAATCACCAAGGTTACAACGAATACCATCTAATCTCGTCCCTCTTACTACCCCGCTTAACATGGTCAAATGTCCATTACAAAACGGGAAAAAGAGACGGAAGTAAACGGTTAAATTTAAACAGAAAAAGGAAAAAGGAGAAGAGAAAGAGTGTACATACAGCACGATCTACATCTCCCAAAAAACTATACTCCAATATAGTTCAATAGTCCACCCCAAACAGCCATTATAAAAACATAATTAACTGATTGGCTAGATTAATGCAAGAATTATTAATAAAAGCGTTAACATCGGTGTCCACATTGAGTCCGTGCGGAACGTAAGTCCTCAACCTGTACACCCATGCCATTTCTTGCTTGGAGATTTCTCTCACAAGCGAGCTGCCTCTCCAATGGGGTCTGTATTTGTCAATAGCGATGAATAGTGTACCAGATGGGTCTCTCTTGTGGACTTGATCGTAGTGCCTGGATACAGAGTGTTTATCGAAACCTTTGCGTATGTTCGCTATATGTTCGTTAAGTCTCACCCTTACTGCCCTTTTGGTCCTCCCCACATATTGGAGACCGCAAGGGCATTGTATGAGGTAAATAACCCCCAAAGATGAACAGGTGATAAAGGGTTCGATTTCATAGGAACGGCCCGTGCTCGTTGAAGAAAAATGGCTAATCTTCCTATCCCTACAGCTATTCAAGCTGCACACTTGGCATTTTTTGCATTTATAATATCCTGTCAGGTTCTCTAGGAATGTTCTATTAGCCCGTGGGGGGTCCTGGACACTTGGGGCCACCCTGCTGGACAGTGTAGATGCCCCCCTAAATACAATAGCTGGTCTCTCTGGAAGAGACGGTGCCAACACTAAATCACTGGTTAGCACATGCCAGTGCTTACGTATCAGACTTTTGATGGTCTGATGCTGTACGGAGTAGGTGGTAATAAATGGAAGAGAAAACTTACCATCCCTAACCACCCTCTCCCTGTCGGCCAACAATGATCCTCGATCGATCTCACTGACAGATTGTATCAATTGAGACAGATCACTCTGTTGATAACCTTTATCAACAAATCTCTTAGAGAGAACCTCGGCCTGGCATTTGAAAGCCTCTAAGTCTGTACAGTTACGTCTCAATCTGGTGAATTGTCCCTGAGGGACGGCCTTCAACCAAGGGGCATGATGACAACTGTCAAGCGGAATATATGAGTTTCTGTCAGTTGGTTTGAAATAAGTGGTCGTAACAAATTTGCTATCAACCACTGAAATTTTCAAATCCAGATAGTGTACTGACTCCTGACTGGCCTCAAAAGAGAATCTGATACCTCTGTTGTTATCGTTTAGGGACAGCATATAATCCCGCAAATCAGGTTCACTGCCGTCCCATAGGAGGAGGACGTCGTCGATGTACCTAACCCAGAGAACAACCTCTGGTCTCCGGCAAACATCGACGACGTCCTCCTCCCACTTGGCCATGAACAAGTTGGCCAGGCTAGGGGCGTACTTCGCCCCCATCGCCACACCTCGATCTTGGCGGAAAAACTGATTATCACACCAAAAATAATTATGGCCTGCTGCATATTTCAGTAGGGTCATAATAAAGTTAATTTGCCGCGATGGTAGATCTGATCCTCTCACCAAATACATCTCAACAGCCTCAAAGCCACACTCATGGGGGATGATGGTATAGAGCGAGGTCACGTCTGCCGTGACCATCCATATACCATTTGTGGGAGTGAGATCTTTGAGTAAATTGATAACGTGTTTAGTGTCCCTTACATAGGAAGGGATCTGCTGAACCAAAGGCTGCAGGAAAAAATCAATATACTTCCCGACCCGGGACGTGATGGAGTCTATCCCACTTACAATGGGTCGTCCCGGGGGGGAAGTAAGACTTTTATGGATCTTCGGGAGGTAATATATAACGGGAGTCCGGGGGGCACAGGGTATCAAAAACAATCTCTCCCTGTCATTAAGAATGCCCTCCCGGTGTCCCTCATCCACAATAATCTCGAGGTCTCTTTTATACTTGACAACGGGGTCCCTGTTCAAAGGGGTATAGGTTTCGGTGTCATCGACGATCCTGTGTAACTCTTTCAGGTAGTCACACCTATCGAGAATGACTATCCCCCCCCCTTTGTCTGCAGGTCTAATGACCAGGGACTTATTGGAACAAAGGGACTCAAGCCCGTTCTCCAAATTCTTTTGCATTTTGACCTTTTTTACCTTGATCTTTTCAAGATCCTTGAGTACCACATCCCTGAAAACTTTAATGCTCGGGGCCAATGAGCCAGGGGGATTAAACAGTGAAGCATTGGCCAACCCAGTATGTTTGTACCCAGGTAAGGGACTCACTCTATCCATAATAGGATTAGACAGAAAATGCCTCTTAATATTGAGCTTCCTTGCAAACTTGTGGACATCCATAAAGGTTTGAAATTTGCTCAAGCTCCTAGGCGGAGCAAATTTCAAACCCTTATCCAACAAGCGCTGCTCAGTCTCTGACAGGGCCTGTTGGCTCAAATTAAAGATACCCATACCTAGATTCTTTTTCTTTTTGAGCAACTGGGCCCTCCTCCCCCCTCTAACCCCTCTCTTCGTTCTGATGGGCCGAACCGGCCCTGGTGGCCCGTGGGAAAACCCCAACTGGGGTTCGGTCTGAAATCATATTGACCTGGGGGATAGGAGGGTCTAGAATAATCATAACCCCTGTCAAAATGATTAGACTGAGGAAATTGGCCATTCCCGTCCAGATTATTGAATCCATATCGCCTTTCCATAGGTTCACGGCCTAATGGCCCCAATGAGTCTGTTAAGGGAAAAAACCGGTTATGGGTGGGGATGTTAAAATCCCGCATACCATTGGACTCAAAACTGGTTCTTGGAAATCCCTGATTATGTCCCGCATCATGATGGATGGGTCCAAATGAGGGATGCTCCCATCCTCTCATGGATTCATCCTGATAATGCTGGAACTGTACATCAGACCTATATGATTTCACATTTTTAGGCATTTTAGATGAAGAATTGCCCTGTTTGGGCCCGTTCTTAGTCTTGACCTTATTGTTACGTTGAGCTGGAGTGGGAGTGGGGGGGTTAGAAACCCCTCTCCTACCAGTCATGGGAGGGTTGGCAATCGGGCCGGATGGCACCGCACCCTGAGGGGCAGTGTCCATCACTACCTCATTTATCTCATCTGCTGCCAACTTTTTCTGCCACAGAAAAACAAGGCCCGACTGGTAATCCTCAAAATCTCTAAGGTATTTTTTCTTCTTTTTTGTTTTTTGATCCTTTTCTTCCCTCTCTAAGGTTTTTTGGAGAGAGTTAGAACACTCCCTATATTCCTCTCCATTTTTGAAAGAGGTCAGCAAATCTCTAACCGTTTTGATTTCGGTATCAAGTCTCTGCAGCTTCTCGCTTTTTCTTTGGGCCAGAAATCGCAAAAAAGAAACTCCAGCATCATTGAAATATTTAGCCCAAACCTCCAAATCAGGCTCACCTTTTTGTGGGCTTACCTCCCAACGGAGGCTTCTTGGGACCATGGCATTCCGAATATAATTCTCAAGGAACGCTATGTCCCACTGAGTGTGTATCTCAGTTGTCATGATATTCTTTAGTCGCATAAAGAGACCACTGACATCAGAGCTACCGGAGGCCGGGGTGGAGTCGAACACCCCAGTCGTGTTGACTGTCCGTTTCGCTCGGAAGTCGAAAATATCCATTGTGGTCAAATTAATGACCACTCACTAAGCAGCAGTTAATGGTAGTTAATGTAAAGAGTTGGAAAGTGAAAAAAGAAACTGCGCTACAGATATAGAACTAGGCAGATATATCAAATGCCCAGAAACAAACAAAGGGAAAAGCAGCAACTATTCTGAAAACTAACAGTGCACACAAACAAGAAAAAATATATATAGTCGCGCTAACTTATGAATATGAACATAAGCCCACCACTGAATGATTGAAAAAATTATCTTCAAATCATCACAGTGAAGAATTATGTAAGTGCTCAGTGAAGAACAATAAATAAAAAATATATAAACAAAGCATATGGAATAATACAAACTTAATTAATGATATTAATACATGCTTGCATAGGGCCTTAAATAATCAAATCCAAAGTCCATACAAAGAAGCACCCGTGATCAAGTGTCCATGTTGAATGAAAAAAGAAAAATGAAAAAAGCAAAAGAAAACAAAACAAAAACGGTTCCAAATCTTCTTATATTCGTGACTTTCACCACCACCAGTAAGAATTCCTGCTTACCAAAAAGCGATGGTCCCCTATGACGGAGGACCCCAAACAGCCTCAAATGATAATCAGTAGGACTCCAGACTTCAGTGTATGCTGAGCCTCAACTGTTTTGATAGCCAAAATGCTCATATACCATCATGCAGTACTCGATACGGAACATGGAAGGAAGGGAGGACACTACATAGTGTAAAATCCTTGGTGGATATTTAATTTAAAAGAAGAAAACATACTTACAAAAATGCAGTTTAAAAAACAGCCTTAAAAATGTGACAGCGCCGACCGGTCAAAGGCGCTAGTCACACACATACGTCCGTGGAAGTCGAGCAGTGGAGGGTGACGTCAGCACAAAGCTCGTATCCTGCCCTACGCGTTTCGTGAAAATTCACGTCGTCTCGGGGCACGGGCGATGGGCTGCGTCACCCCCTCTTTATAGGGAACACAAGAACTCAAGGGTCCAGCCCGAGGGAAGGCGCGCGCGCGCACCTCGCGCCGCGAGGTAGCCACGCCTCGCTGTCGTATCCACCAAACAGCAAAAGCAGCGGATGCGCGCGCATCTCTCCCCACGAGGAAGCCAAGCCTCGTTTGCAAATACATGCCGTGCGCGTCATCACGCCAAACGGGATGACGAAAGCATGGCGGGGAGTATGCCGCACACACGCGTGTCCATGGCAACAATGGCCACGACCGCAATGCGCGTGCCACCCAAGGGGGAGGAGCCTCCAGGTGTGTCACAGGAGGCAGTAAGACTCACAACCTCCGCCGCAGCCATAATGTGCGGTGAACATAATGGGACTTGAACTGCTCCAAATTTAAAATCCTAACTGTAGAGGACATATACATACATAAATATAATATAAGACATAAATGTCATACCAGTATCTAAAGCCATACATGTTTGAAATATACGGAGATAGATTAACTCATAGTAGTTAATAATCCATAAATGATAATAAAATCACCAAGGTTACAACGAATACCATCTAATCTCGTCCCTCTTACTACCCCGCTTAACATGGTCAAATGTCCATTACAAAACGGGAAAAAGAGACGGAAGTAAACGGTTAAATTTAAACAGAAAAAGGAAAAAGGAGAAGAGAAAGAGTGTACATACAGCACGATCTACATCTCCCAAAAAACTATACTCCAATATAGTTCAATAGTCCACCCCAAACAGCCATTATAAAAACATAATTAACTGATTGGCTAGATTAATGCAAGAATTATTAATAAAAGCGTTAACATCGGTGTCCACATTGAGTCCGTGCGGAACGTAAGTCCTCAACCTGTACACCCATGCCATTTCTTGCTTGGAGATTTCTCTCACAAGCGAGCTGCCTCTCCAATGGGGTCTGTATTTGTCAATAGCGATGAATAGTGTACCAGATGGGTCTCTCTTGTGGACTTGATCGTAGTGCCTGGATACAGAGTGTTTATCGAAACCTTTGCGTATGTTCGCTATATGTTCGTTAAGTCTCACCCTTACTGCCCTTTTGGTCCTCCCCACATATTGGAGACCGCAAGGGCATTGTATGAGGTAAATAACCCCCAAAGATGAACAGGTGATAAAGGGTTCGATTTCATAGGAACGGCCCGTGCTCGTTGAAGAAAAATGGCTAATCTTCCTATCCCTACAGCTATTCAAGCTGCACACTTGGCATTTTTTGCATTTATAATATCCTGTCAGGTTCTCTAGGAATGTTCTATTAGCCCGTGGGGGGTCCTGGACACTTGGGGCCACCCTGCTGGACAGTGTAGATGCCCCCCTAAATACAATAGCTGGTCTCTCTGGAAGAGACGGTGCCAACACTAAATCACTGGTTAGCACATGCCAGTGCTTACGTATCAGACTTTTGATGGTCTGATGCTGTACGGAGTAGGTGGTAATAAATGGAAGAGAAAACTTACCATCCCTAACCACCCTCTCCCTGTCGGCCAACAATGATCCTCGATCGATCTCACTGACAGATTGTATCAATTGAGACAGATCACTCTGTTGATAACCTTTATCAACAAATCTCTTAGAGAGAACCTCGGCCTGGCATTTGAAAGCCTCTAAGTCTGTACAGTTACGTCTCAATCTGGTGAATTGTCCCTGAGGGACGGCCTTCAACCAAGGGGCATGATGACAACTGTCAAGCGGAATATATGAGTTTCTGTCAGTTGGTTTGAAATAAGTGGTCGTAACAAATTTGCTATCAACCACTGAAATTTTCAAATCCAGATAGTGTACTGACTCCTGACTGGCCTCAAAAGAGAATCTGATACCTCTGTTGTTATCGTTTAGGGACAGCATATAATCCCGCAAATCAGGTTCACTGCCGTCCCATAGGAGGAGGACGTCGTCGATGTACCTAACCCAGAGAACAACCTCTGGTCTCCGGCAAACATCGACGACGTCCTCCTCCCACTTGGCCATGAACAAGTTGGCCAGGCTAGGGGCGTACTTCGCCCCCATCGCCACACCTCGATCTTGGCGGAAAAACTGATTATCACACCAAAAATAATTATGGCCTGCTGCATATTTCAGTAGGGTCATAATAAAGTTAATTTGCCGCGATGGTAGATCTGATCCTCTCACCAAATACATCTCAACAGCCTCAAAGCCACACTCATGGGGGATGATGGTATAGAGCGAGGTCACGTCTGCCGTGACCATCCATATACCATTTGTGGGAGTGAGATCTTTGAGTAAATTGATAACGTGTTTAGTGTCCCTTACATAGGAAGGGATCTGCTGAACCAAAGGCTGCAGGAAAAAATCAATATACTTCCCGACCCGGGACGTGATGGAGTCTATCCCACTTACAATGGGTCGTCCCGGGGGGGAAGTAAGACTTTTATGGATCTTCGGGAGGTAATATATAACGGGAGTCCGGGGGGCACAGGGTATCAAAAACAATCTCTCCCTGTCATTAAGAATGCCCTCCCGGTGTCCCTCATCCACAATAATCTCGAGGTCTCTTTTATACTTGACAACGGGGTCCCTGTTCAAAGGGGTATAGGTTTCGGTGTCATCGACGATCCTGTGTAACTCTTTCAGGTAGTCACACCTATCGAGAATGACTATCCCCCCCCCTTTGTCTGCAGGTCTAATGACCAGGGACTTATTGGAACAAAGGGACTCAAGCCCGTTCTCCAAATTCTTTTGCATTTTGACCTTTTTTACCTTGATCTTTTCAAGATCCTTGAGTACCACATCCCTGAAAACTTTAATGCTCGGGGCCAATGAGCCAGGGGGATTAAACAGTGAAGCATTGGCCAACCCAGTATGTTTGTACCCAGGTAAGGGACTCACTCTATCCATAATAGGATTAGACAGAAAATGCCTCTTAATATTGAGCTTCCTTGCAAACTTGTGGACATCCATAAAGGTTTGAAATTTGCTCAAGCTCCTAGGCGGAGCAAATTTCAAACCCTTATCCAACAAGCGCTGCTCAGTCTCTGACAGGGCCTGTTGGCTCAAATTAAAGATACCCATACCTAGATTCTTTTTCTTTTTGAGCAACTGGGCCCTCCTCCCCCCTCTAACCCCTCTCTTCGTTCTGATGGGCCGAACCGGCCCTGGTGGCCCGTGGGAAAACCCCAACTGGGGTTCGGTCTGAAATCATATTGACCTGGGGGATAGGAGGGTCTAGAATAATCATAACCCCTGTCAAAATGATTAGACTGAGGAAATTGGCCATTCCCGTCCAGATTATTGAATCCATATCGCCTTTCCATAGGTTCACGGCCTAATGGCCCCAATGAGTCTGTTAAGGGAAAAAACCGGTTATGGGTGGGGATGTTAAAATCCCGCATACCATTGGACTCAAAACTGGTTCTTGGAAATCCCTGATTATGTCCCGCATCATGATGGATGGGTCCAAATGAGGGATGCTCCCATCCTCTCATGGATTCATCCTGATAATGCTGGAACTGTACATCAGACCTATATGATTTCACATTTTTAGGCATTTTAGATGAAGAATTGCCCTGTTTGGGCCCGTTCTTAGTCTTGACCTTATTGTTACGTTGAGCTGGAGTGGGAGTGGGGGGGTTAGAAACCCCTCTCCTACCAGTCATGGGAGGGTTGGCAATCGGGCCGGATGGCACCGCACCCTGAGGGGCAGTGTCCATCACTACCTCATTTATCTCATCTGCTGCCAACTTTTTCTGCCACAGAAAAACAAGGCCCGACTGGTAATCCTCAAAATCTCTAAGGTATTTTTTCTTCTTTTTTGTTTTTTGATCCTTTTCTTCCCTCTCTAAGGTTTTTTGGAGAGAGTTAGAACACTCCCTATATTCCTCTCCATTTTTGAAAGAGGTCAGCAAATCTCTAACCGTTTTGATTTCGGTATCAAGTCTCTGCAGCTTCTCGCTTTTTCTTTGGGCCAGAAATCGCAAAAAAGAAACTCCAGCATCATTGAAATATTTAGCCCAAACCTCCAAATCAGGCTCACCTTTTTGTGGGCTTACCTCCCAACGGAGGCTTCTTGGGACCATGGCATTCCGAATATAATTCTCAAGGAACGCTATGTCCCACTGAGTGTGTATCTCAGTTGTCATGATATTCTTTAGTCGCATAAAGAGACCACTGACATCAGAGCTACCGGAGGCCGGGGTGGAGTCGAACACCCCAGTCGTGTTGACTGTCCGTTTCGCTCGGAAGTCGAAAATATCCATTGTGGTCAAATTAATGACCACTCACTAAGCAGCAGTTAATGGTAGTTAATGTAAAGAGTTGGAAAGTGAAAAAAGAAACTGCGCTACAGATATAGAACTAGGCAGATATATCAAATGCCCAGAAACAAACAAAGGGAAAAGCAGCAACTATTCTGAAAACTAACAGTGCACACAAACAAGAAAAAATATATATAGTCGCGCTAACTTATGAATATGAACATAAGCCCACCACTGAATGATTGAAAAAATTATCTTCAAATCATCACAGTGAAGAATTATGTAAGTGCTCAGTGAAGAACAATAAATAAAAAATATATAAACAAAGCATATGGAATAATACAAACTTAATTAATGATATTAATACATGCTTGCATAGGGCCTTAAATAATCAAATCCAAAGTCCATACAAAGAAGCACCCGTGATCAAGTGTCCATGTTGAATGAAAAAAGAAAAATGAAAAAAGCAAAAGAAAACAAAACAAAAACGGTTCCAAATCTTCTTATATTCGTGACTTTCACCACCACCAGTAAGAATTCCTGCTTACCAAAAAGCGATGGTCCCCTATGACGGAGGACCCCAAACAGCCTCAAATGATAATCAGTAGGACTCCAGACTTCAGTGTATGCTGAGCCTCAACTGTTTTGATAGCCAAAATGCTCATATACCATCATGCAGTACTCGATACGGAACATGGAAGGAAGGGAGGACACTACATAGTGTAAAATCCTTGGTGGATATTTAATTTAAAAGAAGAAAACATACTTACAAAAATGCAGTTTAAAAAACAGCCTTAAAAATGTGACAGCGCCGACCGGTCAAAGGCGCTAGTCACACACATACGTCCGTGGAAGTCGAGCAGTGGAGGGTGACGTCAGCACAAAGCTCGTATCCTGCCCTACGCGTTTCGTGAAAATTCACGTCGTCTCGGGGCACGGGCGATGGGCTGCGTCACCCCCTCTTTATAGGGAACACAAGAACTCAAGGGTCCAGCCCGAGGGAAGGCGCGCGCGCGCACCTCGCGCCGCGAGGTAGCCACGCCTCGCTGTCGTATCCACCAAACAGCAAAAGCAGCGGATGCGCGCGCATCTCTCCCCACGAGGAAGCCAAGCCTCGTTTGCAAATACATGCGCGCACGGCATGTATTTGCAAACGAGGCTTGGCTTCCTCGTGGGGAGAGATGCGCGCGCATCCGCTGCTTTTGCTGTTTGGTGGATACGACAGCGAGGCGTGGCTACCTCGCGGCGCGAGGTGCGCGCGCGCGCCTTCCCTCGGGCTGGACCCTTGAGTTCTTGTGTTCCCTATAAAGAGGGGGTGACGCAGCCCATCGCCCGTGCCCCGAGACGACGTGAATTTTCACGAAACGCGTAGGGCAGGATACGAGCTTTGTGCTGACGTCACCCTCCACTGCTCGACTTCCACGGACGTATGTGTGTGACTAGCGCCTTTGACCGGTCGGCGCTGTCACATTTTTAAGGCTGTTTTTTAAACTGCATTTTTGTAAGTATGTTTTCTTCTTTTAAATTAAATATCCACCAAGGATTTTACACTATGTAGTGTCCTCCCTTCCTTCCATGTTCCGTATCGAGTACTGCATGATGGTATATGAGCATTTTGGCTATCAAAACAGTTGAGGCTCAGCATACACTGAAGTCTGGAGTCCTACTGATTATCATTTGAGGCTGTTTGGGGTCCTCCGTCATAGGGGACCATCGCTTTTTGGTAAGCAGGAATTCTTACTGGTGGTGGTGAAAGTCACGAATATAAGAAGATTTGGAACCGTTTTTGTTTTGTTTTCTTTTGCTTTTTTCATTTTTCTTTTTTCATTCAACATGGACACTTGATCACGGGTGCTTCTTTGTATGGACTTTGGATTTGATTATTTAAGGCCCTATGCAAGCATGTATTAATATCATTAATTAAGTTTGTATTATTCCATATGCTTTGTTTATATATTTTTTATTTATTGTTCTTCACTGAGCACTTACATAATTCTTCACTGTGATGATTTGAAGATAATTTTTTCAATCATTCAGTGGTGGGCTTATGTTCATATTCATAAGTTAGCGCGACTATATATATTTTTTCTTGTTTGTGTGCACTGTTAGTTTTCAGAATAGTTGCTGCTTTTCCCTTTGTTTGTTTCTGGGCATTTGATATATCTGCCTAGTTCTATATCTGTAGCGCAGTTTCTTTTTTCACTTTCCAACTCTTTACATTAACTACCATTAACTGCTGCTTAGTGAGTGGTCATTAATTTGACCACAATGGATATTTTCGACTTCCGAGCGAAACGGACAGTCAACACGACTGGGGTGTTCGACTCCACCCCGGCCTCCGGTAGCTCTGATGTCAGTGGTCTCTTTATGCGACTAAAGAATATCATGACAACTGAGATACACACTCAGTGGGACATAGCGTTCCTTGAGAATTATATTCGGAATGCCATGGTCCCAAGAAGCCTCCGTTGGGAGGTAAGCCCACAAAAAGGTGAGCCTGATTTGGAGGTTTGGGCTAAATATTTCAATGATGCTGGAGTTTCTTTTTTGCGATTTCTGGCCCAAAGAAAAAGCGAGAAGCTGCAGAGACTTGATACCGAAATCAAAACGGTTAGAGATTTGCTGACCTCTTTCAAAAATGGAGAGGAATATAGGGAGTGTTCTAACTCTCTCCAAAAAACCTTAGAGAGGGAAGAAAAGGATCAAAAAACAAAAAAGAAGAAAAAATACCTTAGAGATTTTGAGGATTACCAGTCGGGCCTTGTTTTTCTGTGGCAGAAAAAGTTGGCAGCAGATGAGATAAATGAGGTAGTGATGGACACTGCCCCTCAGGGTGCGGTGCCATCCGGCCCGATTGCCAACCCTCCCATGACTGGTAGGAGAGGGGTTTCTAACCCCCCCACTCCCACTCCAGCTCAACGTAACAATAAGGTCAAGACTAAGAACGGGCCCAAACAGGGCAATTCTTCATCTAAAATGCCTAAAAATGTGAAATCATATAGGTCTGATGTACAGTTCCAGCATTATCAGGATGAATCCATGAGAGGATGGGAGCATCCCTCATTTGGACCCATCCATCATGATGCGGGACATAATCAGGGATTTCCAAGAACCAGTTTTGAGTCCAATGGTATGCGGGATTTTAACATCCCCACCCATAACCGGTTTTTTCCCTTAACAGACTCATTGGGGCCATTAGGCCGTGAACCTATGGAAAGGCGATATGGATTCAATAATCTGGACGGGAATGGCCAATTTCCTCAGTCTAATCATTTTGACAGGGGTTATGATTATTCTAGACCCTCCTATCCCCCAGGTCAATATGATTTCAGACCGAACCCCAGTTGGGGTTTTCCCACGGGCCACCAGGGCCGGTTCGGCCCATCAGAACGAAGAGAGGGGTTAGAGGGGGGAGGAGGGCCCAGTTGCTCAAAAAGAAAAAGAATCTAGGTATGGGTATCTTTAATTTGAGCCAACAGGCCCTGTCAGAGACTGAGCAGCGCTTGTTGGATAAGGGTTTGAAATTTGCTCCGCCTAGGAGCTTGAGCAAATTTCAAACCTTTATGGATGTCCACAAGTTTGCAAGGAAGCTCAATATTAAGAGGCATTTTCTGTCTAATCCTATTATGGATAGAGTGAGTCCCTTACCTGGGTACAAACATACTGGGTTGGCCAATGCTTCACTGTTTAATCCCCCTGGCTCATTGGCCCCGAGCATTAAAGTTTTCAGGGATGTGGTACTCAAGGATCTTGAAAAGATCAAGGTAAAAAAGGTCAAAATGCAAAAGAATTTGGAGAACGGGCTTGAGTCCCTTTGTTCCAATAAGTCCCTGGTCATTAGACCTGCAGACAAAGGGGGGGGGATAGTCATTCTCGATAGGTGTGACTACCTGAAAGAGTTACACAGGATCGTCGATGACACCGAAACCTATACCCCTTTGAACAGGGACCCCGTTGTCAAGTATAAAAGAGACCTCGAGATTATTGTGGATGAGGGACACCGGGAGGGCATTCTTAATGACAGGGAGAGATTGTTTTTGATACCCTGTGCCCCCCGGACTCCCGTTATATATTACCTCCCGAAGATCCATAAAAGTCTTACTTCCCCCCCGGGACAACCCATTGTAAGTGGGATAGACTCCATCACGTCCCGGGTCGGGAAGTATATTGATTTTTTCCTGCAGCCTTTGGTTCAGCAGATCCCTTCCTATGTAAGGGACACTAAACACGTTATCAATTTACTCAAAGATCTCACTCCCACAAATGGTATATGGATGGTCACGGCAGACGTGACCTCGCTCTATACCATCATCCCCCATGAGTGTGGCTTTGAGGCTGTTGAGATGTATTTGGTGAGAGGATCAGATCTACCATCGCGGCAAATTAACTTTATTATGACCCTACTGAAATATGCAGCAGGCCATAATTATTTTTGGTGTGATAATCAGTTTTTCCGCCAAGATCGAGGTGTGGCGATGGGGGCGAAGTACGCCCCTAGCCTGGCCAACTTGTTCATGGCCAAGTGGGAGGAGGACGTCGTCGATGTTTGCCGGAGACCAGAGGTTGTTCTCTGGGTTAGGTACATCGACGACGTCCTCCTCCTATGGGACGGCAGTGAACCTGATTTGCGGGATTATATGCTGTCCCTAAACGATAACAACAGAGGTATCAGATTCTCTTTTGAGGCCAGTCAGGAGTCAGTACACTATCTGGATTTGAAAATTTCAGTGGTTGATAGCAAATTTGTTACGACCACTTATTTCAAACCAACTGACAGAAACTCATATATTCCGCTTGACAGTTGTCATCATGCCCCTTGGTTGAAGGCCGTCCCTCAGGGACAATTCACCAGATTGAGACGTAACTGTACAGACTTAGAGGCTTTCAAATGCCAGGCCGAGGTTCTCTCTAAGAGATTTGTTGATAAAGGTTATCAACAGAGTGATCTGTCTCAATTGATACAATCTGTCAGTGAGATCGATCGAGGATCATTGTTGGCCGACAGGGAGAGGGTGGTTAGGGATGGTAAGTTCTCTCTTCCATTTATTACCACCTACTCCGTACAGCATCAGACCATCAAAAGTCTGATACGTAAGCACTGGCATGTGCTAACCAGTGATTTAGTGTTGGCACCGTCTCTTCCAGAGAGACCAGCTATTGTATTTAGGGGGGCATCTACACTGTCCAGCAGGGTGGCCCCAAGTGTCCAGGACCCCCCACGGGCTAATAGAACATTCCTAGAGAACCTGACAGGATATTATAAATGCAAAAAATGCCAAGTGTGCAGCTTGAATAGCTGTAGGGATAGGAAGATTAGCCATTTTTCTTCAACGAGCACGGGCCGTTCCTATGAAATCGAACCCTTTATCACCTGTTCATCTTTGGGGGTTATTTACCTCATACAATGCCCTTGCGGTCTCCAATATGTGGGGAGGACCAAAAGGGCAGTAAGGGTGAGACTTAACGAACATATAGCGAACATACGCAAAGGTTTCGATAAACACTCTGTATCCAGGCACTACGATCAAGTCCACAAGAGAGACCCATCTGGTACACTATTCATCGCTATTGACAAATACAGACCCCATTGGAGAGGCAGCTCGCTTGTGAGAGAAATCTCCAAGCAAGAAATGGCATGGGTGTACAGGTTGAGGACTTACGTTCCGCACGGACTCAATGTGGACACCGATGTTAACGCTTTTATTAATAATTCTTGAATTAATCTAGCCAATCAGTTAATTATGTTTTTATAATGGCTGTTTGGGGTGGACTATTGAACTATATTGGAGTATAGTTTTTTGGGAGATGTAGATCGTGCTGTATGTACACTCTTTCTCTTCTCCTTTTTCCTTTTTCTGTTTAAATTTAACCGTTTACTTCCGTCTCTTTTTCCCGTTTTGTAATGGACATTTGACCATGTTAAGCGGGGTAGTAAGAGGGACGAGATTAGATGGTAATCGTTGTAACCTTGGTGATTTTATTATCATTTATGGATTATTAACTACTATGAGTTAATCTATCTCCGTATATTTCAAACATGTATGGCTTTAGATACTGGTATGACATTTATGTCTTATATTATATTTATGTATGTATATGTCCTCTACAGTTAGGATTTTAAATTTGGAGCAGTTCAAGTCCCATTATGTTCACCGCACATTATGGCTGCGGCGGAGGTTGTGAGTCTTACTGCCTCCTGTGACACACCTGGAGGCTCCTCCCCCTTGGGTGGCGCGCGCATTGCGGTCGTGGCCATTGTTGCCATGGACACGCGTGTGTGCGGCATACTCCCCGCCATGCTTTCGTCATCCCGTTTGGCGTGATGACGCGCACGGCATGTATTTGCAAACGAGGCTTGGCTTCCTCGTGGGGAGAGATGCGCGCGCATCCGCTGCTTTTGCTGTTTGGTGGATACGACAGCGAGGCGTGGCTACCTCGCTGCGCGAGGTGCGCGCGCGCGCCTTCCCTCGGGCTGGACCCTTGAGTTCTTGTGTTCCCTATAAAGAGGGGGTGACGCAGCCCATCGCCCGTGCCCCGAGACGACGTGAATTTTCACGAAACGCGTAGGGCAGGATACGAGCTTTGTGCTGACGTCACCCTCCACTGCTCGACTTCCACGGACGTATGTGTGTGACTAGCGCCTTTGACCGGTCGGCGCTGTCACATTTTTAAGGCTGTTTTTTAAACTGCATTTTTGTAAGTATGTTTTCTTCTTTTAAATTAAATATCCACCAAGGATTTTACACTATGTAGTGTCCTCCCTTCCTTCCATGTTCCGTATCGAGTACTGCATGATGGTATATGAGCATTTTGGCTATCAAAACAGTTGAGGCTCAGCATACACTGAAGTCTGGAGTCCTACTGATTATCATTTGAGGCTGTTTGGGGTCCTCCGTCATAGGGGACCATCGCTTTTTGGTAAGCAGGAATTCTTACTGGTGGTGGTGAAAGTCACGAATATAAGAAGATTTGGAACCGTTTTTGTTTTGTTTTCTTTTGCTTTTTTCATTTTTCTTTTTTCATTCAACATGGACACTTGATCACGGGTGCTTCTTTGTATGGACTTTGGATTTGATTATTTAAGGCCCTATGCAAGCATGTATTAATATCATTAATTAAGTTTGTATTATTCCATATGCTTTGTTTATATATTTTTTATTTATTGTTCTTCACTGAGCACTTACATAATTCTTCACTGTGATGATTTGAAGATAATTTTTTCAATCATTCAGTGGTGGGCTTATGTTCATATTCATAAGTTAGCGCGACTATATATATTTTTTCCTGTAAATGTTATTACCTTTGCTGGTCACTAGTCCTTCTAAGTGACAGAGATACTCCACACAAGTTATATGCTTAATCAAAGGTACCTTTACTCAGTATAAAAGGGAAGGGTAAAGAATCACATTAATACACACAGTTGACTCTGCATGCGCATTGGAGAGTCAATAAACCAATAAGGATAGGTATCACTGAGATTAGGTAATAACAGGAAATAACATCAGCTATATATATGTACATGTATCTATATGTGTCTCTGCACGGCTAACTGGTTGCTCGCGAGCTCCCCCTTTGTTGCAATACCTTGCACGTGTTCATTCCCTATAATAGGTAAGCAAGGCCTATCTGCGTCCCACTTAAAGTTCCTTTCTCCAATGAAGTCTTCGCTAGCCACCGTCGATGCACAAGTTAAATTGTAATCCACAGGGTTTCAACAAGATGCTGTAATTATCCGCAATATACCTGAGTACTCGTGTGCCTGCCACCCACTAATGACGGATGCACCAATCTCTGATCACATAGTCTCCAGTGAGATACACTAGGCCGCAAGCTGTGGCGTGATAGGTGAAGTGTGGCTGGCACTAACTAAATCACTTTCCTCTAAGGTAGTAGTCAATTCTGGGCAGGTGCCCTTCTCACCAAACAGGCCCGACTTTCAGATAGTCTCCTCTGGCTTGTCCCGGTCACTCGATCTCCACGCTTTTGCTTCAGCTGCAGTCTCCGGACTCCGTCACTAACAGCATATGGTGATGGACGACTCCGGTCTCTGCTGGGCAATCACAGGACGCTGTGGACGATCCTCTGCTGGAAATCACTCAGGCACTCCCATAATTTAGGC
Source organism: Rana muscosa (assembly GCA_029206835.1). Taxonomy (NCBI): domain Eukaryota; kingdom Metazoa; phylum Chordata; class Amphibia; order Anura; family Ranidae; genus Rana; species Rana muscosa. The sequence goes on from CM055124.1 coordinate 9,143,393, forward strand.
CCAGGCTTCTGGCCTAATCCTTAGGAAGCAGGCCTCCGTGCCAACTTCCTGCTTGATTGAGAGCTGGATCCAGAGAGAGAGACGCTGGCCCCTCCCCTGGTTTAAGTAGTCTGCCCAGAATGCTTTGCGGTGTTGCAATGCACCCTGGGTAATGTAGTCTGTCTTTTACTAAAAGCAACAAAGTCTTTTCTCCTAGCTGATATCTGTCCCAAAGTGCATTAGTTGCATTGTAACACTTATACCACCGGAGGGAGCCGGATTCCTTCTTACATATGGACATCCTGCTACATCACTTTTTGGCACCGCAATAATCCCATAGTTCCCATTCTTCGCCCTTTAGATCAATTAGGGATGAGGTGCCGTATCTTCCAGAGGACACACCAACCACCTACAATTTTCTCCAATGGGATATTACTGCGCTGTCTGAAATAAGGTGTGAGGAGGCGACACTGTAACCAGTGATCTTTGACTCCCGTGTTGTTCAGGTAGATCTCCACCTCTGTAAGGTTGCCTACCCCTGAAGTAAGGGGGATAGATTTATAGTATGTTTATTTATTTTACTAGTAATGGCAGTGATCTTTAGCGGGAACGTTGCGGCGGACAGATCGGGTACCTGACACTTTTTTTGGTAACCAGTGACATTTCTACAGTAAATCAGTGCTAAAAAAAAGTTAGGTACCTGGTAACTCTTTTTCTAAGTCTTCCAGGGCAGCATCCGAGAGATAGGCTCCTCCTCCTTGAAACAGGAAACACATTAGCCCACCATTATAAATTTCACAGTCTTACCTGCGTGCTTCAGTTGTATTAAAGTACCGAAGGAAGTCACAGTAAGCTTGAAGCTCCCCCTCTGTATCTGGTATTTGTCGTTTAAGGATGGGAACTAGTGCTGCCCTGGAAGACTTCTTAAAAAAAGTTACCAGGTACCTAACTCTGTTTTCTCAAATCCTCTTCCAGGGCAGCATCCGAGAGGATGTATCAAGCAATACTTACAAGGGTGGGGGTAGAGACTGGAGCACCTTGCTAACAAATGCCTGGTCTTGGTCGGACAGCTGGTCTATACGGTAGTGCCTTGCGAATGTACTGAAGCTCGACCATGTCCCTGCCCTGCAGATCTGCTCCGGAATCTCCCCTGCTTTCTCTGCGACAGCTGGTCTATACGGTAGTGCCTTGCGAATGTACTGAAGCTCGACCA